>JAODKN010000044.1:7739589-7754121 GCA_026774425.1 Petrocephalus zakoni
TAAATACCAGGAACAGGTGTGGCTCATCAGAAGCCAGGTGGAATGGAAAACCTGCTGGACAGTAGCTCTCCAGGACCAGAGTTGGAGACCCCTGGGTTAACCTAATACCCCTGACAAGTATAAACTGTTAGAAGATGGAAGGATAGATGGATGAATTGATGGAAGAACCAAGTTTGATTCAGAGTTATGGCCATTCACACCTAGATCAAAAGCATTTTTGTGCATGTTACTCAAGGATTAAATGTTTCTGACACTTGAGATAATAATTGGTTGATGATTGGTTTTCTTGAAGGTCCACTGCAACAACATGTTTACAAAGAAGGTGAAGACATTCAGGCAGGTGATGTGCTACTTCCGATCCACGTCCGACTGGGAGTCGACACCCGTTACCTTTAGCCCCGTGGAGGACAGTGTCAACCCCAGCGCACGCTTCGTTACTGTCGACCTCGACAACCACATGGCAAGCGCCATCAAGTGCCAGTACTACTTTGCTGATGCCTGGCTGATGTTCAGCGAGATCACCTTCCAGTCAGGTAAGACGGGCAAGCATAGATGTGTCAGAAAAACAGAATGAATATGTGTCTATATTTTATTAGTGAATTGATGTAGATGTTTAGTCAAGTAAAATGTATTTTCCAGGCATCTTCTTTGCAAAACTATAAGCTATTGTCTACTTACCTAGCTCCTTAATAACTTTGTCACCTGCTGCTAGTTTTAAAATGTTTTTTTTGGTTGATAATCTATTAAAAAAACTGTCTGTTTGATTAAAGCCTTTGCTTAGATCATGGGTAGGGAACCTGATCCATGGAGAGCCGGTGTAGGTGCAGGTTTTTGGGATGACCTCTCAATCAGCCAAAAATAAAGCATTGGTTGTCAGCTCCTGCTGTCCTGGGGACCCAGTCTTATTGGCTGATTCAAAAGTCATCCCAAAAGCCCGCACCCACACCGGCTCTCCATGGATCAGGTTCCCTATCCCTGGCTTAGATCCTTTAATAAAATGTATTTCCTTGGTTTAGACACAGCAGTGTATAACACAACCCTTGCACCACGCAAGTCCAGTGCCCCACCCAGCACCCAGCCAGGTCAGTGCCTGAAGCACCTTATGGTTGGTCCACTTCTGTGTTCAGAATGAGATCCTCAACCCAGAGCTGCCAGTCGCCAACAAGGCCCCTTGTATCTCTCCCACAGGCGACGACCCCACGCACAAAGTGGATGACAGCAATACTAGAATTCTGATTGGCTGCTTGGTTGCTATCATATTCATCCTGGTGGCCATTATTGTGATTATACTGTGGCGGCAGGTCTGGCAGAAGATGCTGGAGAAGGTTCGTGATGATTCATTTTCGTAGCAGAAATTTGTAGTCAATGGAATTCATTGGGAAGATTTCTCACTCTGCTTGGCTAGGTTACTCAAAAACATGTAGCGTGCTGATTGTAATGTAACTGTGGTTTAACCTGACATTATTCCAGGCCTCCCGGCGAATGCTGGATGATGCACTCACAGCCAGCCTGTCTTTAAGAAGTGACACGTTAACTTATAGCAACAACAACCACTCATCAGTGCCCAGCGAGCAGGAATCCAACTCTACTTACGAGAGGATCTTCCCTCTGGGCCCCGATTACCAGGAGCCCTCGCGGCTCATCGTCAAGCTGCCGGAGCTTGCCCAATCTATGGAGGAAGCAGGTGGGTCTACAGGGAATTCTGGGAAACCCTTGGCATTCATCAGATTGACTTGTGTGGTCTCTATATCACCACAATTACATACACTAAAATCATTTGCAATGACATTCTGGCGCAGTGGCCTTCTTATGCTGTTGTAAATAGGAATCGCATATTTATTTGTGAATTAGCTTTGCTTGTTTGGTGGTGTGTGTGTGCGTGTGTTTGTGTACGTCTTTAACTACATTTGTGTGTCGTCATGGGATGTGCAGCGGGCATTAGCGCACCTTCAAAGTCATCTCAGGCCACTGCTCAGGAAGGTGTCCCTCACTACGCTGAAGCAGACATCGTGAACCTCCAGGGAGTCACCGGCAGCAACACGTATTCCGTACCCGCCCTTACCATGGATCTTCTCTCTGGGAAAGACCTGGCCGTAGAGGAATTCCCCCGAAAGCAGCTCACCTTCAAAGAGAAGCTTGGAGAGGGACAGTTTGGAGAGGTCAGCTTCTCAGTCAGCTAGAGGTGGATGGGTAACAGCGACAGATCTTTCGTCGCCCTAATGGTAACCCATCGTCAAGGTTCTCCGCAATCCCTAAGGGCTCTTTTTTAATTTCCGCGGGGAACCTGCAGGTGCACTTGTGTGAAGCAGACGGCATGCAGGAGTTCATGAGCAAGGATGACAATTTCGACTTCAGTGAAGATCAGCCCATCCTGGTGGCTGTGAAGATGCTGCGCGAAGATGCTAACAAGAACGCAAGGTTCTCAACAAGCATTTAGTCCAGATTTAGGGAAGACCCTTACTGAAAAAAAAGATTTAATACTTATTTAATATATCAGCCCTCTCTTATGGACGGTGTTTGCCTATTTATACCCCTGGAGATTCACACGGTCCATGTTGGTACCATCCCAGTACAAAGGATGTATAGAAGTTACCACCGGCTTTCCTGAATCTTCAGAGTTCCTCAGATCCCTCTTCCTCTCCCATTACCAGGACTGACTTCCTAAAAGAGATCAAGATCATGTCACGGCTGAAGGACCCCAACATCATCCGTCTGCTGGGCGTGTGTGTCCATAGCGACCCCTTTTGCATGATCACAGAGTACATGGAGAACGGAGACCTCAACCAGTTCCTGTCCCGGCATGAACCCGAGGGCCCTCTGGCCCTGCTCAGTGACACCGCCTCTCTCAGGTTTGACTTTCCTGTGTCACTCATCTTACGCTGATTGTTACCTTTAGTAGCAATATTGAAGCCATATAACCAGAGTTATCTGGTGCAGCTGGAAGCTTCTAAAGACTAGTCATTTTTTCCACATTCACCCAAACGGCACCTATTAAGATGGGCAGTCATTCGGGATTTTTATTTTTTATGTTTTTATTTTATTTATTGTTTGTATAGGTATGGGTACATTATATTGGAATTCTTTGATTTGTACACATTCCTTTCCGCTGTCTTATGGGAAACAGACAAAGGAGATGAGCTTGGGATGAGCCATTTACCCAGCACCCCCTGAAGCGGTTAAGGCCTTGCTCAGGGGTCCAACAGTAAAATGATTCCTCAGCAGTCTCCAGGACCGAAACTGACACAGCCTTTCAGTCATGGGCACAAACTCCTGACTTGCAAAGCCACAAACCACTTAGATGTACTGTGTATAGGTCAGATATCTAATAAGCAAACATGTGCGAATTAATCTGGTAGTCTGGCCATTGCATACAAGGTAGCTTCCCATACATCAAACTGTTTGTACTAGAACAAAGTGTTGGAGAAGTCAACGCTTCTCCAACGGAACTGCTGGCCCGTGCTGAAAGCTGATTTTCCCCCCTCCCCTGTCACTCACCAGTTCAAAGCATATTATTGGCTAATGTTAAGGTTTAATTTTCCAGCTATGGCAACCTTCTGTACATGGCCACCCAAATTGCTTCGGGCATGAAGTACCTGTCTTCACTCAAGTTTGTGCACCGTGACCTGGCCACACGCAACTGCCTGGTGGGGAAGAGCTACACCATCAAGATCGCCGACTTCGGCATGAGTCGAAACCTGTACAGCGGAGATTACTACCGCATCCAGGGGCGGGCCGTGCTGCCCATCCGCTGGATGGCTTGGGAGAGCATCCTGCTGGTGAGGAAACGTCCTTCTGCTGTTCATCCCTCTGCAAACTTGGCCCCTCTTTCCAGGGTTTAGATGAATCCGACCTATAACACATGGGCAGTCTTAATAAGCATAGCTAATGCTGTTTAGCAAAATACCATACACTTTACACATGGACATCAAAGGAGCCGTATTATGCTTTTCCAGTTTGTATGGCAGTCTGACCAGTCGGGCAAACTGACCAATCAGAGGACACTGAGCTTTTGGGGGGTGGGGCTTAACGCCGTAACTGAGGATTTCAGACAGTTATAGACAGAGTGAATAGAGATGTACATTTTGAGAGAAATAATGTATTTTTGGAAGCATGTAAATCTAGTGGCCCCCAAAAATAAAATTATGAACAGTGAAAATGAGCATAATGGGGTCCCTTCAAGGGTGGTTGTTTATTTAAGTAGCTTAGTTCTTGTACTAGATTTTGTGGTTGCACGTTGAATTTAGTGTACTTGTGCTTGCCGCTGATCTCACCGTGAAAAGGAGTGTTCAAGTGTGCATGACGAGAGTCGCCACTGACCTGCAGGGCAAGTTCACGACAGCCAGTGACGTGTGGGCCTTCGGCGTGACCCTGTGGGAGATGCTCACCTTCTGTAGGGAGCAGCCATACTCTCAGCTCACTGATGAGCAGGTCATCGAGAACACCGGAGAGTTCTTCCGGGACCAGCGACGGCAGGTGAGGGCTGATGGCCAATAAAAGGGTAGAGAATGATAGTGATAGTGTTTATCTTCTCTACTTATTGTGCAGTGGCTGCCTTATAAAGACGAGGCTTGCGCTGATTTAAAACGTTGACTGTCGTTATGAGTGTAAACGGTGTCATACATGGCAGAGCACGTGTCCATGTGCTTTCCAGATCTACCTTCCCCAGTCTGCCATGTGCCCAGACCCCATCTACAAGCTCATGCTTGGCTGCTGGAGGCGGAACACAAAGGAGAGGCCCAGCTTCCAGGAGATCCACCAGGTCCTCCTAGATGGCCAGGAAATGAAAGAAGATAGAGCCCCAGAGCAGGACCGGGATTGGGGACTAGGCAGTGCGTGTCTGCGGGACTCTGAGAGGCCTCTAGGAGTCTAACACTCAAGACGCACAGAGCAATTCTGCAGGGCGAGGGGGCACTCCTTGTAGGAGCGACGTGGCTGCAGTGTAAATAATGTTTATCACGTTTTTTTTTATTGGTCTCTTTGTACACATAAGTTCCAGGAGAGTCAGGAAATTGTAAAATGAAGATGGATTATCAGGACCGTAATGTTGTGCTCATGTTTTACTGCACGCAGCTCTTAACAATTTCCAACCCCTTTTCTTTTCCTTTCTTTTATTGTAGACCAGTAAACGTTAAAGAACAAACGAGCATTTTATTCCACACTTGTAAATAAGCAGTGCCCTATCAGAGAAAAGAGGGGCCATTTTTAAACTAAATGATTGAAATTGAGAACTTCATTGCATCTTTATTAGTCACTGACAACCTTTATTTATGTAATATGTAGATGTTGTTATATATGTATGTTATATATTTAAATCCATTGTTAATTATTTGATTAATTTACTTTTAATTTACCTTTTGCCAAATGCTCTTAAATGGTATGTTGTAGGTTCAGCTTCATAGCGTGGCTATCATTTTGTCTATACAAATATTATTAAACACAATGAAGTAGCTTTAGGTAAATTTATGTAATAACTAGCAAGTTTATTAAAATGCTAAAGAGATATTTAAAAAATAATGATGGCTTATCACCAAAGAAAAGGTCTGATTGATAAGTAGACTATTATGTATTTATTTTTTCTGATCTTGAAATTGTTCGTCATTAGATGTTTCCTGAAATTGCTGCTAGAGCAGTGGTTTGTAGCTCTGCCTCTGGGTGGCAGCATTGGGTTCAAGCATCAGCCTGTAGCAGCATGCTAGCAGTCCAAGCACGAGAGAAGGCCAGTCTCAGGCCTTGCGTATTCAGTCGAGTGCTGTCATGCCTGCATGTGCTTCAACCCGCTAAAACCAGTCTTAGCACCTGCTTTTCTATGGAACTAAAAATCAGAACTGGACAGTGAAGTTGCACTACTAGAATTCCAGCTGTTAAGGGCTACAGCCCCATGAGTTTTTACAGCCAGCTTTTGAAATGCCACTTATCTATAAATCAATCAAACCACACATCAGATTTTGGCCCATAATGGCCAGAATTGCCAAGACCTGTAGTAGATTGGCAAGTCCTGCACTAGACTGTTATAGAATATATCATGCTGAAGAAAGTGGCAGGAATAGCAGTCTAATACTAAAAGATGCATAGAAAAATAATCTAATTCAGCATAAAGGAGAACGTCATAGCTACAGCTAACAGGCACAGATACATTCGGGGGACTTTTGAGGATGTAAAGAATAAGACCTCATCTTTATCGAAAGATGTTTTAATACATGAATTATGGGTGTTTTTTTCTGAGTCATTACCTTCACATTTATAGTATCTATTTCATCTCCCTCACCATATCTTTAGGGTGGTGATATTTAAAAGAATATCCGTCGGTCGCGGTGGTCTGTGCTAATAATTCAACCTTTCATTTATGTTCAGTAGTTAGACTTTTTTATACCAAAGCTGGCACAAAGCAGGTGAACTTGTTGCACACCAGGGCCAGACGCACATGCTAAAGGTAAGAAGGTGGAACCGGTTCTATGAGATTGCTTTGTTGCACAGGGACTAAAATGTCCTTCCTGGATTTAAATTGAGAATGTAATTGTGCAGAAGTGTTCAAGTAGGTTAGAAGTTAAGAAAAAGGTCTTGTGATCAGAAGGTTGAAGTCACGTCTGGAGAAAGTGTAATTATTCATTACTTGCTTCAATAAATTTTTCAGCCCATCGAAATGTCTGTAAATTCCATTTTTTTTTAATTACGTTAGGAATTTTTCTTGATTGACTTGGATACATCCACCATGGTTTGTTTCAGATAAGCTTCTTTCTCTTGAGTAACTTAGTCTTCTCTTCATGCTGACTTGGTTTCCCACAGCCTGTTTTAAACATAGTGTACAGAAGTTTCATTCACACTATAGACTTAGAATGCCACTTAGAATTAAGTCGCATCAATTTAAATGGAAATGATAATGTGTTTCCTAAAACCAGAAACATTTATGATGTCAAGGACCAAGGTTTGATAGTAGTATTACCTGTTCATAAACCACATGGTGGGACTTTACAAACACTTTGTTGTATAAGGAATTATAGTTACATTTGTATTAATAGCATAAATACTAACGCTCTAACGTCATCATGATGCTCTCATGGAGCTGCACTGATTATGATAACCCATAGATCTTACAACAACGTTTCTCCTCGCCATACTTAGCCTAAATTTAATTAATGACATTTTCTACAATAAACACTTACTCTGATGGTAATAGAAAGGTTAAAATGGGTGTTTTTCTAGCCGAAGAGCTATTTCGGCGGCCTAGTAGCTCAAAAGACGTTATATTATTGTTGCCTTTATTTCCTTTCAGTCAGGGAGGAAGCACTTAACTTGATTGCCCAGTTTGGGTGCCTTCATGCCCCACGCAGTAAATGGCTCGCCGTGATCGTATAGTGGTTAGTACTTTGCGTTGTGGCCGCAACAACCCCGGTTCGAATCCGGGTCACGGCAAATCATAAGCACTCATTTTGGGGAGCCCTGGGTGGTTCTCTTCTAAGGCATGTGATCGGAACGTCTCCGATTGGAATCCTATGCTCTGCAGAACAGGACTCCCTTGCACCTTTGAGCAGGGCTCTTAACCCCCCGAAAAACTATTCAAGGGGCGGAATGAAGTTTTATAAATGGCAAAGCTTCGCTCCTGTATATTTGTTTGTGTGTCTCAAAGGAAGAGCGAGATCAGATCTGAGAAAAAATATTCCAGTGTACCCGTACTCACACGTGTACAATAACAAATAAAGTATTCATTTCGTTTCATTATCTACGTGCGCCCCAGGAGCGCGTTCCGTCGTTGGCTGACGTCACCTCATTAGCATAAGGGGCGGGGACTGCAGCGGGGCGCTCCATCCGGGACCTTGCTGTGACCCGTGACGTAACCCTTCGGCAGAGCGAACATGGCGGAGGTGAGGAGGAAAGTCGGATAAATATTGTCGGAAATCGGTTTGAGTTGCCATTATGTCTTTTTACGGCCCCATCCAGCGGTTTTGTTACCAAACCGACCCGGGCAAACACCCGTGTGATTCAAATGTTAGCGTTTATTTTAATTTCACCAACACTTGTTGCATTTTTACAATTGTTAATTAAAACTTCTGTCTTTAGGCGGGGAGCTAGCTTATTGGGTAACTGGTAACTGTATTCCTAGTAATATTAGCCTAACTAGTTACTCACGATGGGTTGCGCCAAGTACGTAATACGCTAATTCATTTCTAACGCGGCACTTGCGCCTAGCTGTCGGCATAGCTTTACGTACATTCGGGCTTTTGCTATTTATTAACTTGACGGAAGGAAAATGTGTATTTAAAAGCCGTGTTTGGGGATCCAAAGTGCGGGATGTTTCGGCTCGGCTCGGCTTCGGCGCCCCACTCCTCCTATTTTATTCCCTATAAATGTATTAACTTTCCTATAAGTACTGCCGACGTGGCCGCCAGCCGTCTGCGACATAGCTAGTTAGAAATCGGTATATACGTATTTTTATGCACATGAACCACGTTGTCTAATATGTTTTGTTTGTTTGTTTTAGCCCTCCTTTGGGAATTCGAGCCCAGGTAAATGTTAAAATTATATAGAGTGGAAACAATGCAACCTTCGCTCATAATGTGTATTTCACTGTTTTGATTTGTGTTTTGGGTAGATTGGGTGAGAGTACAGTACTGTTATCAAGAGTATATGCACTTATTTTAGGCACCGTGTCATGCATACATTTAGGAAGACTGAAATAAAAACCCAATTTTACACATTTTTATGTAGGGGTGTCATATGTCTAATTTGTATTTGCAAAAATGTCAGGAGGTTCAGCTGGCTCGGATGACCATGAGTTTGACCCAACTGCTGACATGCTTGTTCATGACTATGACGACGAGCGGACCTTGGAAGAAGAGGAGATGCTGGAGGGAGAGACAAACTTTACCAGTGAGATTGAAGATCTTGCTCGGGTGAGTGGCATCTGATCATGTTATCGGGTTGTTACCTGAGCTGGATACTTCAGGTCCAGAGTGTACAAGTACAGACCAAGATTTTGTTTCAACCAACCAGTTCACTTTGAAGAGTCACAGACGCAGAGTGCTCAACTGGTTGGTTGAAACAAAATCCTGGTCTGGTCTACTTTCTGGGCTGGAACTATCCACTGTTTATGGCATTTCATTGGCCAAGTCTTGGAAACTTTTTTTTCTTGGAATTTTTTTTTTCTGTCAGTATTTTTTTATATATGTAAGTTTGCCAGGTTCATAAAAATAAAAAAATTGTATTTGTTTCTGCATGGTGCCATTATCTGACAATTCGTTTAATGTTGATGTGAATTTATTTTTCTGTGATAGGAAAGAGACATGCCCATTCAGGAACTGTTGAGTTTGTATGGGTATACAAGTGGTGGGTCCCCTGGAGGTGAGGAAGACGAGGAGGAGGAGGAGGAGGAAGATGACGACGAGGATCATTGTGAGGAAGAGGAGTATATTGAAGATGTGGATACTGATGAGAACAGCAGAAGCGGGGAGCTCAATAGGGCCAAGGTTTGTGCAGTACCAAAGGGGGCTTTTATTTGTTATTAAATACCCCTGAGCACTTTCCTGGCTGTGCTTCATTGGATAAAAATATCCAGTTGTATAACTGAAAAACATTTATGCCACTTAAGAAGGTTAAGATGTGTGTTTAAAAAAAAAAAAAAAAAAAGTAGGCATAGGTTATATTTGACTTTTTGTGCCTTGTTCTCAAATTCACAAGGGAGTACAAGTCTGAAATTTCAGAATGCTGAAATTTAAGATGCTTTTTGCATAAGTGTCATTATGTGAGAACTGCCTGAATACCATTAAAGCAAACTTATCTCTTGTCTTTGTTTCTGGGGTTTCAGGATGAGAGAGTGAAGGATTCTGGCCTGGAAGATGACACCCAGCCATCCAATGATGAGCGCTCTCAGTCTACGACATCGCAGGACAATGCAGAGCTGATCCGCCCACGCAGATACAAATACTTTGAGAGTATGTAGCTTCAAGTCAACGGTATTGTTTTGGCCGTTGTCTTTAAGGTGACTAGATGGCAATAATATGGCCGACCATTCCTCTTCAATTCCTCAGGCAGGTCTGTTATTTATGGAGCAATGGACTCCATGCAGGGAATCTTAGTTTTGCAGACAGTGGTGTTTTGTATTTGTCAGTGACGTCTGACTGTGTAGTGCAAGTTAAAATGCATCAGATAGATTTCCCCTGAAGCCAGTGTTTTATTTAAGGTAATGATGTTGAGGAGGAGTCGGAGGAAGACGAAGACTATATTCCTTCTGAAGATTGGAAGAAGGTAACTATATTTTTATGCTGAGAGAGAATCGGGATGCCAAGTTGTTTTGAAATTGTAAAGTAAATGAATCATGAAGAGTGTGTTTGGATTTTCAGGAAATTATGGTAGGTTCGATGTATCAGGCTGAAACGCCATCAGGACTTTCCAAATATAAAGAGAACGAACGAGGTAAACTCTTTGATATGTTTAATGTCATTAGAATTTATATCATTTGATATTCTACTGTGAAACTGGTTTGAAAAATATTTCTAGTCTGCAAGACACTTGGTTTCTGCTCTTTCCTGTAACTGAATAAAAATTCAGTTTACCTCGTTCCTTGCCTTTAGTGTATGAGAATGATGATCAGTTATTATGGGACCCAGAGCTCCTTCCAGAAGAGGAAGTAGTGGAGTTTTTGGTAGAAGCCTCCAAGCGCACGGGGGAGGAAAAGGGAGTGGATGCCATTCCCGAGGGCTCACACACCAAGGACAATGAGCAGGTACAGTCAGTCCTAAAGTGCCCCTTCCTGTGCCTGCTGCAGTACCCAAGCAGCATGTGCCTCACAGGCCTTCACAGGATGGGCCAGAACTGAGTTAACTGTGATATTTCTTGGCACTAATTACTAAATGTTAAATTTAGGGACCACTAAAATGTAGCAGTAATGCCCATTAACGTGTGTCATGTCAGGAACCTGATGAAATCGATTCAGCCTTAGATTACTGAGGATGGAGATGGGGTTATTTCATGGCTGTTTGTTTATGTGGTTTTTGTGGTCTGTGCTTATCTTTAGGCCCTGTATGAATTAGTGAAGTGTAATTTTAACACTGAAGAGGCTTTGAGGAGATTGAGATTTAATGTGAAAGCAGCTAGAGGTATGGACTGATTTTATGTCTCGGTGCATTTGCGTGTGTCCGTGTGTGTACGTACCGCCCCCATTTTATCTGTATCACGGGCTAATGAATACTGTGTTGTGCGGTGATATGTCATTTTAACACTGTTGTTTGTTGTTTTCTAAAGCTGCTGGTAGTTGAAATTTTTAATCAGCAAACTTTATTGATCCCGGAGGAAATTGCTCATGTTGCTACTGAACTGTCACACAGACACAAGACAAGAATGTGAAAAAATATAAATATAATGGGTTGGGGGAATCTGCATAATTTCCTGGAAGTATTTTTCCTGTAATAAAATTCAACATTTTCCTGCCTCTCTTTCTACCTCAGAAGAGCTGTCCGTTTGGACTGAGGAAGAATGTAGGAATTTTGAACAAGGATTAAAATCATATGGGAAAGATTTTCATTTAATACAAGCAAACAAGGTAAATATTCACAGCTCTCTGTTTTTATTCTGATATTATTAAAGTAATAAAATGATTTCTTAATGATTTACGTGTACTACGATTGTCGTTTGTTTGAGCGCTTCGTGCATGAAATCATTTCAATCATTAAAATCATTTTAATGTAAATCAAAGCAAATTTATACCTTTTTGTCTCTAGAATAAGGAATTGTATACATTATTTTAAGAATTTTAATTTAAGCCTGTGTCTGTGTGATATGAATTGTGTATATAACCTGATCTGTTCAGTAATTTTCACTGAAAAATATAGCAGCATTTGTGCAAATGTTTTTTCTAATGCTGATTTCTTTTCTTAGGTACTGGTTATCTCATATCTGATAAATTAAATTTTTCAGGTGAGAACTAGATCTGTAGGAGAATGTGTGGCCTTTTATTACATGTGGAAGAAATCTGAGCGTTATGATTTCTTTGCACAGCAAACCAGACTTGGGAAAAGGAAATACACTCTTCACCCGGGCGTTACGTAAGTGATTTTAATGGAAATGCTGCCGTACGGGGTAATCTTTTTCGATAACATACGTTGGTATACAACCTTAAGTTGTTTTACGAGGGTTGAAACCTTTCACTGTTAGCTACTGTTGTTGCGAAGTTACGTCCGTGTTTCAGTTCGTACCATCTGTGGTTAAGGTAATAGTAGCTAGAGGCGCGATTTGGCAGCATTTTGTCGGCGACGCGGATGAGAGCGCGGCACGTGCAGTAAGCCGGGTGCGCCGTGCCCTTTACAGGGATTATATGGACCGGCTGCTTGACGAGACGGAGAGCGCCGCCTCTAGCCGAGCGGCTTCTCCACCGTCCACCACGCCTAACAGCAGCACCGGTCACTCCGAGAGAGACGACGGCAGCAACCAAAACGGTGAGGCCCGATGGGCAGCGTCCGTGCAGCAGGGGGTGCTGTGCTCCGGCCGGGCTCCAGCGAGAAGGAAGGCGGATTAATAATAACATGCACCCATCCTTCTTCTGAATGCTTATTCTGGTCAGGGCCCCAGGGGGTAGGAGGTCCGGACCCTGTTCCCAGCAGTCCAGGGCAGAAGGCCAGGGTACTCCCTGGACCACATGCCAGTCATAGTTACTCTAATAATACCTAGTTGTAAAATGGGTTGTTATCCTGTAGTATTCATGTGAGGTTATGTGCTGCTTTGAAAGCACACCGTGCATGAAAATGTTGAATTTGTTCATGAAGTAGGTGTCTGTGTCGTCGCAGGGCTTGCAAGTCACAGTGCAAGCGACTCTCAATCCGGCACGAACGACAGCCAGTCAACCAGATCTATGCCGGGCCACGCAGCGCCGGACAGGGAGCCCAATGGCTGTGATGGGGCCGAGGCCACCGATGGCAGTAGGAATGGCTCTTTGGAAGGTGCAGATGCTGGCCCAGAGAAGCCCCCCAAGAGACGGCGGCTAGAAGGTGACCTGCAGGGGGCGCCGGAGGAGGACTGAGCAGGCGCGAGCCAAACGGAACTGGCATCACCAGCACAGACAGCATAGATCCGAGGCCCTGAGACCTACAGGCCGTTTTTTCCCCTTTTTAATATCCCAAAGTATCACAGCTACTTTAATGCTGAAGAAAACTCCTTATTTCCTTCCGAGGGACCCGTTTGAAATTTATACTGAAATTATTCTCCTGTTTCTAATAGAAATCGTCTGTAATATTTTTGTACATGGAAGATATTTATATTTTTACGAAAGCTAATCGGCAACCAAGAGCCCAGCCCAGATACCAGTTTCAGAGGCAGGAGGCCAGTTCGACGGCAGCTGGCAGGACACTGTGTGAATAGGGGTGGTCCCCATCGGGCGGGCCAGACGCAGGCTTCATAGAGACACTATGTTGCACTGTTTTGTTTTATTTATTTTTTTTGTACTTTTTTTTGCTTGAAGCGCGAAGCTAGCGTCTCAGGCCGCACTGGTGCATTAACTGGGACTCCTGGCAGCCCCGCGCGTGCTGCCTCGCTAACGAGCCAGATGGGCACCCCTCAAGGTTTGTTTGTGTGAAAGTACTGACATCAGTGATGTCCTCTGTGTGTGTGTGCACAAGACTCATTATGGGCTAGCTAGAATAAAGCTGTATTTTTCCACTTATCTAGTCCGATTTTGCCGTTCTCTCAGAAGTACATAGAGAGATTTTTTTTTCTGTGAAGTTTGTACAGATTTTTCTACCGTTCTTACACATTTTATAACCAAATTGACAAGTGTGCCGTAATCCAGACTAGAACTCGATTCCCCGCTCCGTCCAGCTGTGGACTGTTTTGTTATTGGCCCAAATTTATTGGTGCCTTACGTAGTAGCTTTGTGTTATTTTTTCCCTTTTGTGTCTGATTTTTTTCCCCTCCCGTTTTCATTAAAATCCACACAGGCCCTACAAAACAAGCCTGTTGGAAAAATCTCCCTGAAACAACAGGGGCAGAGGAAATACTGAAGCCAAAAAGGCGGGTGCCGCTGTGCACCATCAAACACTCACAGCTGCCAGGGTCAAAGCAGCTTGCTGTGATGCTCTAGGACAGTGTTTCCCAGCCCTCTCCTCAGGGAGCCAGTAAGGAGCTGGGAGGGAGCAAAAATATGGACTGGCTAGGGGTGTGTCAGGACCGGGCTGGGAAATGCTGCTGTACAGCCTTGGCGGGGCTATCCAGACGCTTACAGAACTGTCCTTGTAAGCTCAACAGTGGTGCCTATTTTGTACTCGCTTTCAAACGCAAACACTTCACATGTTTTATTCTAAAGCTTTAACTGTGAGAAGTAGGTGTTGTTTTGATTGCCCCGCCCCCCCCCCCCTACAGGAAAAGATAGCATTGTACTTTGTCTATCAAAAATAAAAACATTGATGTGCAGGTTTGGGTACAGAGTGTGCTCATCTCTCCCTTGCTGTTCTGATTAGAAGCTCGCTGGTCCAACCCCGAGCCTTGAACCAGTGATCTTCTGCTTGCAGGCACAGTGTCTTAGTGTGTTGTGCCACCAACCACCTCCCCACC
>JAODKN010000044.1:7767455-7788739 GCA_026774425.1 Petrocephalus zakoni
GATGCCGGTCGTCACAGTAAACTTGGCTATTCAATAATTTAAAAATCTTTTATGTGCACTTCAGACCCCATAATTAAAAAGCAGTTCCTCGTAATTTAAAAGCAACCCATTAACAGTTCACCGCTTTGATAATCCATGACTAAGTTTCTTTTGCAAACATTTGTCTATTCAGTCTGTGCCCTATAACTTTTGTGCTTTATACGAAATTTGCCATTTATTTTTTACCAGAAACAACATGGTTAGTAAAACAACATGGTTAGAAAAAGCACTGGTTGAAATATACAATCCTGTGGTAATCCACCTGTTGCACTAGGACAGACCTTTTCTCTTCCTAAGGCATGTGTTTTAATTCCGCATCATTGTGTATGTTATCCCGGAAAGCACAAAAATTTAGTTATTTTTCTTGGATAAAAATGATCTTGGTGGTAATGCACATCCAGTTGATTCTTTATGGATGATTAGAATACAGATAAAATAGGCTGCACATGCATAATCCTCCAGAAAACACTTGATCACTATACAGAACCAATAGTTTGGATTCACGTGATCCTAATCTGAATGCAGATTTTTCCTCATAGGCTTACATATTCTCTCTAGTTAACCTCTAATCAAGATGACATTGCTGCCAAATGTCACACATTTGGCCTCACTTATGCTTTCGGACTCACACTCACGTAAGAAATCTTACGGCAAATCTATATTTTTCCATTACAAACGTAAAATTAGCTACATCAAAAGCGTGGGATCGTTTGCAAACCATATACAGACTATTTACAAGGTAATAAAACTGTAACATGTATTTAAATGAGTGTGCATGTGTGTGCGGGCTTGTCTCGAAATGAAGATCTTACACCGGCTATCTGACCAAAGTTGGCAATGGGGATGATACCCCATTGGGATGATACCCTGTAAGTTTATAGACGCACACAATAATATCTACCAACACACAAAGGCGCCGTCTGACATTTTTCATGAAAAAAAGTGTTCTACAAAAAAGTGGAGCCTAAGATCAATAGGAAATCCAGACGAAGGTGTGAAATACTTTGACTGAAAGAGGGTGTGACGACGAGTTACGCGAAATGTTCTGGGTAGTTCACAAAATGAACTGTAATTATTGAAGCATAAAAGAAGCAATAGGGCAGATGCGGATACGATTCCTATAGATGGTCCTGCTACTATTAAAACAGATTTCGGATGTTTTGTATTTGTTAGAGAGCGATAATGCCAACTCGTGCTATGCATAGGATACATTTAGTAAACAGCAACGTTTGTAACATGCAGTATATTTTAAGTTCAGAAAATACTCTTTTTGTGAACCAGTTTAAGGGTTCTATAGTTTGACCTCAAAGGGTTCTATATAGAACCATTTAATATATCCTCACGTGCGTGAAATAGAACCTTTCTGAAGGCAATGGTTCTATTTCCTAGGGTTAGAACCCCTATGGTTCTATATAGCACCCCAAGAACCCTTTTTTCTAAGAGTGCTATATGGCATTAAGTATAAAATATTTTATGCAAATAACCCTGAGTTTACATTCATTTGAAGACCTTGGTTTTGATATGACTACGAATACTGTTCAGGATAGAATCATTATTGAAATCCAAAATAGGCAGGAATGGTAACTATAGCTAACACACATTTACATACATTTTGTACTGATCGTACATGTGTCTGACTTTTAGTTCCTCAAAACCACGTGTCGAAGATATACGTACGTATACGTACGTACGTTACCCCAACCCTAACTCCGGCAATGCTATGCGAAATAAGTGAGATGCATACAATTGTTAGGTTTATGACAAGCATTATCAGTTATAAGGAACCAATATATAGGCTTGTGATTTGATATTCTGCAAAAGATTTCCGATCGGCACGCCTGTTCATATTCACACATTTCAGGCCAACCACAAAAATTGAAGGGACTTATATATTAGGCTAGCTAATGTATATGCAAAGTGGGCGTATAGCAAAAATGCCTAACCACAAAGCCGATAATTTAATGAGAAAAACACATTTCCTCTTTTTTCTTCAACTGGTGTCTGCTTAAATTCGGCTTTAAAAGCATTAGTCATATATTAACCTTGGGGAAATTCCCGTCAGCCTCGTCTCCTCCTCACCTTGCGCTCCAACAAAGCACACTTAGCGAAGCTCGGTGTTCCTTTATTACAGTTAAGCAGGGTAGCAAGTCTGATTATGAGCTCGAACGGGGGATTGAAACCGTACAGGTCTGTGTAAAAGATCAGAGGAGCTCAGAAATGCTGCGCGCACTAGTAAGAGCATTAACCAAAAAATGATTTTTAACGCATAGCTGAAAATACTACAAGAATCTCTTGTTTGGGACGTGCGAGCTTGATGCTTCTCCAGTTAAGCAGCGGGTCAGTCTTTGCATTGATGATTTTGCGATTTGGCATTGAGGTAGAAACGGGTGAGTACCTTTCCAGTTTCCGTCCTATCAGTAAGCATTGCATATTAAACATTGAATTAAATATTTTTCATAGAGGAGTATTGGATAATACCGATTTTCGTGCTTGCAACTAATCTGTGTATTTTTCTTTTTTTCAGTCGGTAAGATGTGTGTTGCCTTTTCCACTGCTGGTACCGTCGTCCAGCCGGGATCGAGTTTTGTGGTATATTGTGTTTTCGATAATAAAGTGACATGTGCAAAAACCATGTACCTCGACAAATACAGTTTGCAGACGATGGACTCCAATTCCACGACGATTTTTTCTACGATTGAAAATATAAGTGCCAGAAAAACGTCATATGAATTCGCTTGCAAATGCAATTGCTGTTTGGTGCCCTGCGGCTTTTACCTTACTGCTGGATGTAAGTACAACCTTTTAAAGATATCGTTTGTATCTCTGAAATGGGTCATAGTTACTATTGCATGCGATTGCATACGGCCGTAGGTCGTGGATATTACCACAGTCTAAAGGTGTCAAACTACAAGTAAAAGCAGTTCGGTACTTTGCTGTTTCGCAGATCCACCAGACAAACCCCAGAATTTAACTTGTATCCTGGAAGGAATGAATGAAAATATGACATGTACGTGGAAAACGGGGAGAGAGCCCTACACTGAAACCTTGTCATATATTCTGTAAGTAGGACGTTCTGTATAACTAGTTTAATGCGTCATTTATCATGGAGAATGTAAGTGATATGCCGACATGCTTTGTTTTAGGATGAAAACTACCGTTCTTAATACCACAGTGAAGCTTCCACCCCGGTACAATGGGAACGGGACGGCATTTGCGAGCCTGCCGACTTTCGGCTCACATTCTGAGTATACAGTGTGGGTGACGACGTCAAACAAGTTTGGAAATGTTTCCTCCGACCACCTTTACTTCACTCTCAACGACATAGGTAATGACTCTCTCTCTCGCATATATTGCGCATATATATATATATATATATATATAGACACACACACTCTCTCTATATATATATGTTTTTTTCGCCTGCTAGAATACCCGTATTCTTGTTGATAATCTATTGTTAGATTATTTGACTAACTCTGATTCTAACTGTCATCATTTTATTCAATCGGGCATTTAAGGTTGTTTGCCTTTTTAATTCCGCTTATTAGCATTTGAACTTGCAGTCTCTGCTTGTGAGAAGGTTTCATGATCACTATGACTTTGTCTTTTATATGAATAATAAAAAAAATTGGGCCAGAGAGCAAGGACTCTGGTTAACCCTTTTTTGAAGAACTAAAATATAATTAGGAAGCTGGTTGTGTAGTGATTTAAGTTTCAAAAACCTGGAAGGTCCTGTTACAATACGGCAACTAAGCAAAGTAACTGTAATTTTAAAGCTTGCTGCTTTATATAGAAGTAAATATTTATGGATGTTAGAATTGTATTAATTAAACAATATATTGTGTCTGCCTTGTCAATGTAATAGTACATATAGTACAGATGCTGATGAATGGCACTCAAACATTCTGATGAATGGCATCCCAAAATTTCACCCTTGAAATCTGGCTGCTAATGTGACAAAAAAAAATTACACATATGCAGTGTGACAGTGTTCTTGCATGTACTGTAAATGCTGCTTGTATCAGGTAACTTAATATCCACCTTTTAACCACTAATGGGGCACATGGAGCCCATCTCTGCCAGCACGGTGTACAACACTGCGCTTCTTTTTTATACGCACTGCCAGAAAAAGTACATATTTGTACAGCTGAGGGTACATTTACTTGTCATTGGGGCTGTGCCCTTAAGGGTCTGCCAGTTGTACCACAGCTGTAGGTAAATGTACCTTTCAGTCTAAATTAAGGTATAGATATGGACACCAAGGAACACTTGGAGGTAGAATAAAGTTGTTTGTACCTAATATAACACACACTGCTTAGCCTAACTGCTGAGGTGGGATTCAAGACCCCAGAGTGCAGGTGTGAGGCAACTGTAACCAACTGAGACATGGGACTACACTAGTAACGCTCCACTACACAAATAGAATTCTAAATAGTGAACTTTTTGTGACCTGCCTTATAAGAGTATTACTCCGTTAACTGGAACCTACCTAGGCCTGTTGTTGCTGGGATAGAGAGTGTGTACTTTCAATACGTTTGAGAGAGAAAAAAAAACGTTTTATAAGCAAAAGGAGATACTTTATGTGCATCTACCAAGGAGCACTTATGTTCACATTTGCTTTCCAGTGTGTGTTCTTATTAATTAAGTATAATATTAAGTGTCTTTTATTATTTGTGTATGTATTTGTGTTTTAGCCAAGCCTCCAGCCCCAGAAATCACGCAGGTGCATTGCTCGTCCTACTCATGTGTTGTACATTGGACGGCGGAAGAACCATCACAGCTTCTTCAGGTCAAGTGCAAAACTGGCAAAGAAACCAGGATCATCGACTTCAGTATCGCAGTAAGCCAACCCCACCTTGGGTCTCCAAAGCTATAAGCCAACCCCACCTTGGGTCTCCAAAGCTATAAGCCAATCCCACCTTGGGTCTCCAAAGCTATAAGCCAAAGCCAACTCAGATCTTCAAAGCAGTGAGTCAACCCCACCTTAGGTCTCCAACGCTATAAGCCAACCCCACAATAGGTTTCCAAAGTTGTATGCCAAAGCCAACTCAGGTCTCCAGAGCAGTAAGTCAAGCCCATCTTAGGTTTCCAAAGCAGTAAGCCAAACCCACCATAGATCTCCAAAGCAGTAAGTCAGACCCAACTTAGGTCTCCAAAGCCATTAGCCAGAACCTTGGTTCTGTTTAAATATATATTTATATATAAACACAGAATATTTGTATAAATACTGTAATAATAAGCAAATGTATGGCTTTTATGCTCTTGTAATTCTCTGTTATATCTCTCTCAGGGGAACACAAGTGGGAACCTGAACATTTCAGGCCTGGAACCCTTCACACAATATGAATTTCAGTCTCGGAACAAGTTATACTCAGAGAGGGGAGTTTGGAGTGAATGGAGCAACACCATAGCAGCAAAGACTGATGAAGAAGGTGATCATTTTTGATAGAAACTTTGTATTGACTGAATTTCATTGACCTAATGTTAATCCTCATTTGAGGAAGCCATTTTGAGGGTGATCGTAATACAACATGGGCACCGCACTGTTATACACCCGACCGGTGACTTCGTTCTGAGCGTGACCATTTTTCCTTCAAAGGCGAAGTTCTTAAAAAGCAGCCACATGCAGGATATCATGCATTTATGCATCGTGGGGTAAGAAAAAAAAGACAAACAGCACGGTAGGGGGGAAGGCACTAGGGGAAGAGTAGAGATGCCGAGCAGAAATTCACAGCTTGCCCTCAGATGTCCGCGCAGCAGCCGGGCTTTGAACCTGGGCCTCGAACGGGAACTGAAAGAGTGCCTGCACACTTGTGACTTTAAGCTCAGCTCAGAAGCCATTTGTGTCATTTTTGCAAAAGCTCACGGAGAGCATGGCACAAAGCCCAAGGACGTCTTCTCATTAAGATCAAAACGGGTTTTACAGGGGGGCTTTTCCCCCCAATTTGTTCTATTTTTTTATGTGTCTATGCTTTGCTTCGGTCTCTTGCTTGGGTCTGGTCTATGATGATGTTCTTTGGAAGCATTTCTGGAAATTGCCTTCCTGGGGATCGAGGCCCCTGAAAGCTGCTTAATAGCACTACTTTATGCACCTGCTCAACATTCTCCAGGAATATTACTCTTGATTTAGGTGGACCGTTTTCCACAATCGATTAAGTTAATCCCGTTCTGAAAATAAGTGCTTTTAATAAAACCATGAGCTGCACTGAGATTTTCAGGCCCCGCCGCGCCCCCCACCGCCTCTGTCAAACTTGATTGGCCAGTTTTGATACTGCTTTGGGGCCCTGTGAAAGCCGCAGTGGTTTACAGAAGGGGTACTGCAGATAATTTCGCTGTCTGATGTTTTTTTCCCAGCTCCATGGAAAGAGGTGGAGGTCTGGTACACTGAGGAAAACCTGCCTTCCCAAGACAAGCTTTACAGGATACTCTGGAAGGCAAGCATCTCCATCGTAAAATGAGAATACGATATCCGAACAAAGCAGTACCACAGAATTGCTTATCCCATTTATTTTGCCTATAGTAAACATTTTACATGCGAAAAGCGCTTTATACACAAGTCTTGTCCTTGTTAAATACGTGATTGCATTTCATAGCCACAGTCATAGAAGGAAAGCTTGTGTAGACGGTTTCGGTTTACAATAAAGCCAAGATTTACTGAGAAGTAAAGGTAAAGTGTCTCCACCCCCAAATGACTGAGCTGATATGTTCACGAGTCATTTTTCTTCCAGTACACGATAGCTGTGTGTGTGGTGGTGCAGGAGGGGGGGGTTGCCTCAATCATGCTTGTAAAACAGCTAGCCCACATTTCTGACCCACAGGAACTCAGCGTCTCTGAAGCTAGGGGGGTGATCCAAAAATACAAGGTGATGGTTATGGATCAGCTGACCAGGAAGTCAACAGAGAGCTTCACCACAGACCTCTCCACAGGGCCAATCAGATGCTCCTATTGCAGCATCACCGTCCGCGCCTACAACTCCAAAGGCCATTCTCCAGCGGCTCGTATCACCCTCCCGCTACTGACAGGTACGCGCTCATTCTCTCATATCGTCTCGGCTATTCCGGAAGTATACAGTGTGAAAATATATGCTGTGGTTTGAAACTTTGTTTGTTCTTACTGTGATGTAATGGAGCTTTGGAGCATCGTTTGAGGAACTCACACATAGCATTGCTTCTTATGACCAGGCAGAGTACAATAATATTTATTGTAATGCATATTTATTTGAGAAATTCATAATACCTGAAACGGGAATAAAGGTCTATTAACTCAAATGCCTGTTTGTGCGTCAACCGCAAACTTTCCATGCAGGGGAGGATTTCTGACGCATAGAGACTGTTGAATCTCTGTGCGTTAGCCCTTTATCTAGTACTTTGAAACTGTGATTGTTTTTGGTCATTGATTTGGGAATAGAGATTTTCACAGAAAGCAAAACTAAGAAAAGTATTAAATATCTGTGGGCGGCACAGTAGTGCAGTGGTTAGCACTGTTGCCTCACACCTCTAGGAGCACAGTTAGAGTCTCCAAGTGTGTGGAGTTTGCATGTTGCCGCCGTGTCTTCAAGCGGTTTCCTTTATGTACAGTCCAAAAAAATGGTGAGAATTGCCCATGGGTGTGTGTATATGTGTGTGTGTGTGTGTGTGTGCGCCCTGCAATGGGTTGCCCCAAGCTGGGTTGTTCCCTCCCTTATGCTCATAGGTTCTGGACACCTTGTGACCCAGAACAGGACAAGCAGTTACAGAAGATAGTTTGCTAGTGCAACGTGGTACGTTTCCAATACATTTTTGTTTTGTTTTACTAGTTGGACCCTCCCCTCAAAATGTAGTCTGCCAACCAATCAGTGAGCACGGCCTCACCATTTCCTGGCAGAAGCCAAACACAGAGCAAGCCCTGCTGGGATACTTGGTGGAATGGTCCCCAAGCTATGGCAAGAGTCAGGACATCAGTTGGATGAGGATTGCTCCAGAAGATCACCAAACGGTAGTGAAAGGTCAGCCACAGGGACGTATCGGAGGACTAGACCTGAGGGGAAGAATCGCAATCAGCATGCTGAAAATGTGTTTTCCGTCTGTGCAGAGGTTACGTCTTACAGGTGTTACACCGGTGCCGTGTACGCTTTGTATGAGCAAGGTGTCGGAAAGGAGGACTTCCGAAATATCTGCTCTTGGCCACCTGGTAGGGTCGTTGGCATGTGAAGTAGTTCTCGCAATTGTTTTGTGAAAATACTGTAAAAACTGTCACTTTCTCTACGCTGATGACCTGTACTTTATAGTTCCGACCCAGGGACCCAAACCCATTTTGAAGATCTGGGAGAATGCCACAGTAACTGTGCAATGGAAGCACGAGGGTGCCTGCGTCACCAGCTACACCATCTACCTCAGGAGCAGGGGAAGTCAGTCATTTGAGAAGCAGTTCGGTAAGGAAATGGGACAAGCTCACCTTTACACAGAAGGTTGTAGGTTCCAGTCCGGGGAAGGCAAAATCTGCTCTCTTCAGTAAAATTTCACCTGTGCGGAAGAAATAAATTTTCATTCTGTGTAAGACTATTTGCCTAATAAAATTTTCATTGTCTCTATACAAATCATTACTACTGAAAATTAGTCATTTTAAACGTGCATTGAAACATTGTGATGTGACTTGCTTCCAAAGCCTTTTTTGGGATGCATCATTAACCCGGGTTATTGGTTATGGGAAATTAATGGATGGATCAGTAGTGTTATAAAACGAGGACCAAACTCTGTGTATGTGCTGGAGTAGCAGATTTAAAATGACTTCCAGGGTTCCCCTCTGCCATCTCTTATTGTGACTAAAATCATGGACTTAGATTTTACACATTTAGCAGACGCTTTGGCCCAAAGTGATGTACAAATGGGGCAAACAGCACATTACAAACAGACATGCTGTCTATGACAATGAGTCGACTAGGCATAAGTGCAGCTAGGCTGAACTTCCAATGAATGCCCAGGTTCAAGAGTAAGCAGTACAGGAGCTAGAGCTACGCATCAACTTAACAAAGCAAGACCCTAATAAGACTATTCAAGGATGAGATTTTGGTTTAAAATGGATGGATTTCATGCTCAGGTCCAATACAGCCGTCTCCAAAGGAGTATACAACAGATGCATTATTGCCAGGAGAGTATGACCTATGGATGACAGCTTGGGCCAAAGCTGACGAAGGACCAGCTGGACCAACCATCAATTTCATCAGTTTCAAGAGTGAGTTTCTGTAACGAAGGAGAGAAGATCTGCCCAAAGGGTTTTCAGCAGCTCGCGTTTGACAGAGCATAGTTTGTTTGAGCGATTCACACTTACAGTCACTGAGCACACATTTCTCTTACAGAAAAGGAAAAGACTCTGGACACGGTTCTGATCTTAACAGGACTATTTGCCAGCATCAGCATCCTGCTGGTGTGTCTCTGCCAAATCCCCAATGTGAAGCAAAGGTATGCACCTGCACAGTTTGTTCGCCTGTCTCTGACACATACACATATTACTCCAAAACTACAGAAGTCAAACGCAGCAAGAACGTCCGGTAACCTCAACGCACATGCCAACAACGGTAGAATTATTGCCCCCTAGTGGCACAAATTCATAACAACAAGCACCCGATATCCTTAACGTCTACATAAGCCTGACTTATATGCCTTTATAATGCCTACAGGGTCACAGTGTGCTTTCGGATGATACACAACAGCATTCCGGATCCTGCCAACAGCATATGGGCAAAGGAGTGTATAGCCAAGGTACATGGGCTACTGCAGCATTTCCTAATCTGGTTCTAGGGAATTGAATTGAATTGAATTGAATAATGTAGACTATGACAGGGAGCAAAAATATGGACCAACTGTGGGACTCAAAGGACCGGGCTGGGAGATACTGGGATACTAGAATGTTAGCTTTAAAAATCAATGGAAGTGGGTTTTTTTGTGTGATGGCTCCATTTCCTGCATCTACACTTTATTCCTGTGTTTCTCAGCCTGGTCCTGCCAGGGAGCAAAAATGTGGATCATTTGTGGGTCCTCGGGGACCGGCTAGAGAAACCATGCTTCTTTCCTTGCTATTGGATTAAACAAAAGGTTCAGAAGCCTCATTTCCTGATTTCAGAATTCTAAGAATGTACAAGGGTGCAAATATCTTAGCGTAAATGCTGTTGCAGCTATAGCTAGGCATATTTGCACACAAATTGTATTAGTCATGCATTTAACAAGGGTGCCAAAAAAGGGTGTCCAGGATAAGTTAACATCCTATATCCTGTAGCACTCTAATATGATGTGACCTTTTCCCCAGGGGCAGCTGCTACCCGATAAGTTCAAAGGGAGTGCTGTGCTCACCACAGAAGAGCATTCTACCATGGAGATCGAGGAGGACGCCGAGGGCCCTGAGACTCATGGAAGTCCTGCATCTGCATCCTCAGCAATGGAGCTCATTTGCAGCCTTGGCACCTTCAGCCAAAGTCCATCAGAAGGGAGGTATCTGAACCAGGACGAGCCTGGCCAGTCCCACAGCGACAACTCTGCTCCTCTCCAACACGACCCCAAGCCCTACACCCACCCAAATGTCGATTACATCGCTTCAAACGGCCTACAACACATAGGCAGCGAAGAAGAGGACGAGGAAGATTGCTTGAATGAATTTTTCCCCTGTCCTCAGAGCCCCTTTATGGAAGCTATGGTCCCCAGTAGAGGACAACTGACTTTGGGTGACCTGAAGATAAACTGTAAAGTTTTCACAGACTTAATAAATATGTGAACACATAAGTGGTGTTTTTACTGGCTAGGGGAAGACCTCCGTTCCCGGTAAACTAAGCGAGTCAGTTTTCCCGAGCCTTTGAGCCATTAAAAAGCTGTAAGTATAAGCTATGCAGAACAGCCAAGCTCCACACAACACTCTGCAAAAAATAATAATAATAATAATAAGCGCAATACAGTCGCAGAAGTCCCTTTAGCAGATGTTTTGGGACCTGGAAGATCTCGGAGGTACACGGGGAGGCCTAGACGGCGGGCCGGCACAAACGGGCGCCCCTCAAATGCCATCGGGCAAAACTTCCGAAGGATCAGTATCAGGCAAAGAAATGTCCACAAAGACAAAGACCACCATTGGCCATTTATTCACACAGTCCCTGCAACACTGGGAAGGAGGGAGACAAGTAGCATAAGGGGTCTTCTACACGCAAACTTCATGTATCTTTTGGTACACAGAGGAGCAAAAAGTAAAGAATTAACAACGCACCAAGAAAACCTGTAATACTGACAATGCTGTCAAAACGGTTTACTACTAAAACCCCTTAGTCACAAAAAAAAAAAAATGCCTATTGTATAAAACAATGTCTGGACTAAGTGTACAACTCTTACATTCAAATCTGATGTTTTAGAGCAGTGTTTCTCCATCCTGCCCCTGGAGCACCAACTGCCAGGGAGTTTTCACTCCAGCCTGACCTCAATTAGCATCTGGTTTCTCTTAAATAATGAAGGTGGCAGGTTGCAGGCAGTGTGGGTTTGACCGAAAACTTTCCGGCAGGTGGCATTTCAGGAGCAGGATCGAGAAATGCAGTTTGAGAAACTACGACAAAAATCAACGTGTGCCATCTTGGAGATGTGCAAATATGTTCCATAAACTGGGTACAAAACACACCAACAATCACAGTGGTCTACATTGGGGAAACTGGAATGAAGGGACTGGAATGAAGGGTGAGATTGGGTCTTGGAATCATTAAGGCCTTAGACCAAGGTACTAGCAACCAAGGCCATTTTTTCAAGCATGAAACAGGCTATAAACACTACAGCTCAGGGACAACCAGGTAAACATGTATTACTAAAATACTATTCACCATCTTTGCTTTGCTTAGATGGGTTAAACCCAAGCTTGCCTCCCATTTACCTGTAACTGCATTCCCTATTGTTACATTGTAACCTTAAGCTCACTAGCTAGTTAAAATGACACTTTCCATTTCAGACCACATTTAAATTATATTTATATATATCCAAAAGAAATGTACAAAATCAGAGAGAATGCAGTTTTGGGAGGGTAGATAGTTTGGAGGATGTCTGATTCACTACATTAATCCAACTTCAACAAAACACACCCAGAAGGAATTTCAGCATAACAGTTTTCGTTAGAAGGTCAAAAAATTCCTAAACTTGTGGAAAAGCCGTATCACTAAATATCAATGATAGGCATAAACAAAGAAAAAAAACTTCCAGAATGTGAACATCATTTTAAACTATTTTAAGCACTGCCTCACCCAGACAGCCCATGTTTCTTCCCTCTCAAATCCCTGGCAGTTAGGAGGGAATGTAAATGTGGAACATCTGAGCTCCTTAAGGACTGGTTTGAGAAACACTGACCTAAAGGACCAAAAAAATTACTAACATACCTATAAAGAGCAGGGGTGGGCAATCTTAGCCTGCACACACTCCGGCCCTTTGCGGATTTCGGGATAACCTTTAGGTCAGCTGTTCAAACCCAGCTGTGAGGACTCTTCAGCCAATCGGTCCTCCAATTAGTAAGCCAATTAGGCCAGCACCACAACAGCCCTTTCTGCCTATCATCGACTTAGTATCACACAAAAGGCCTAAAACAATCAACCAGGTGATCCCAGTTAACGAAGTGGCACCCTCAGATCTCTACAGGTGGGGCTAGGTTGGCAGAACTATTAGTGTTTGCATTCATTTTGCATTACATTTTTGGATACTTTTATCCAAAGCAACATGAGAGAAAACCACAGACAGACCCTGGAGTAACAGGGGGGGGGGTTAAGCGCCTCACTCAGGAGACAAATGGTAGCATAATTCTGCCATAATTCTGAGATTTGCACCAGTGACATTCTGATCACAAGCACAGCACCCAGCAACATGCAGAAGTGACTGCGGAAATCAAAGAAAAACCCAAATATACATGCATGTACCAGGCCTGGGATTACGACACTTCACAACTATCCTGTAGAACATACAAGCAGACAGATTTCTGTAGTCACAAAAACTGAAGACTACCACGAGACAGCATAACTTTGCAAATTCGTGGACTTAGCAAGGTTAAGCTTAAACACAAAAAAAAAACAGCAATCATTTCACACAACACTGCACTGAGCAGCTTACCTTGAACACTTCTAAGCAATTTATTAGAACAGGGGGTGTTTTGTATTTTTCACAGAAAGGGGGTTTTAAAGTCAAGATGCCCAACGCAGCTGGGCCCGACAGTTCTACAGAAAAGCGGTCGTAAACACCCGTGTCTGTACATCGCCCACAAGTCTGCCCAACACAAAAACACAGAGCTTGGTTCTGCTTATGGTGTTCAGACAAAGGCCACCACTCCTCCCACCCCCACTAAAAATTCCCCACGACAATCTTATTGTGACAATTCTTAAATACACAGAGGTCAAATAGCAGGGTTAGCATTCATACATTTCGTAGCATTCCATTGTCCCTCAATGAACAATATTTTTTCAGTAAATTATGCAGTAGTGCTGCAGTCTCATAAAAAAGAAAAAAAAAAAAACACACACACACACAACATGGAGTGATAAAATCAAGAGCCACATGTCACATTGGTTCCATGAAATAACCTGCAATTTTTCCCCAATCTCGAGAAAAATGCAGACATAGTATAGAGGTTAGCAGAGAGGACAAGAGGATGGCTGCAAACATACAGCCACCGCTTCTAATGTGCAGTTACTGCTGTCATACATTGGATTTTGTGTTTTTTACACAACCGACCAAGAGGAAGAGCACAGAAGGCAAGGCCTTGCACTCACGACCGGGGCTGGTGGAGCCTCCACACACACACACACACACACACACACACACACACACACACACACACAAAATACTAATGGTCCACCAGAGGGGAAAGGCGGCCAAATGAAACTCAGTCATACGGAGCATAAATAGAAGTTCAAAAATATCTTCACAACTGGAGTATACTTTGGGTCTCTTAATAATCTAAAAATATGAAAACCAAAGCATGAAAACTCCATCTTGAATGCTGCCCTAACTTCTCTACGTCTTCAGTTGAGCCAGTGGGCCTACAACTTAATCCTGGATATTTCTTTGAGAGGAAAATTAAGAGGGGCAGTAGAAAGCTTGACGAGAAAGCAAGCCATGGAACACTATCAACTCAGTCTTCACACCTATATTTGGAAATGCAGCAATACAAAAAGTTAATGGATGCATAATCTCTGAAAAAAAAAATACTGTATGAAAACATCCCTGCTACCTGGTTTCTAAATACAAAACCTCTACTGATAGTTTGCTTCTGTGAGGCGACAGGAGTCCTTTTTCCTTTTTTGTTTGTCTTTTAAAACCATTAAAATTTCAGTCCGAGTGTGAATGGTATGGATGACAGTCTTTTTTATTATAGTTGAAGGTTCCACAAGCATGCAAGCCTCGCAGAGGAGGAGGCCTGGAAGGGCGTGAGGTTCGGCCAAACGGAGGCCGTGTTCAGGCCAGGGCAGGGAAAGCCTCTGGGTCGTCCACGTTGGGCACAGAAGTGCCGCTGGGCTGCACACACAAGAGAGATGGAGGAAGAATTAATGAATGAAAAAAAAAAACCAGCAAGAATCCCCAAGCAAAAGGCAAATGAGAGTCTGAGCATAAGCAAACTAGTCCCCGCGCCCACTCACCTTGTCCGGTCGGGCACCGCGCACCGGCCTGGGGCCACCGCGCCCCCCCCTGCCGCCACGGGGTCCCCCGCGGCCACGTCCGGGACGACCCAGGTCTCCAAAGTTAATCTCCAGCTGGGACGTGATATCGTTGGCCGGCTTCCGAAAGTGGTGCTCACCGCAGGCTTCTTCAGCGTTGGCCTGTGCAAAAGACAGGAAGAACAGTCAGACAGGCAGTGGGCGGCCGTTCTGAGAGGACCTGCACCCCCTAACCCATGAGTGCGGGGCCAGTAATGCCACTCTTGGCCCAGAAACATCGCAATATCACAAACCAAAACCTACACAGTTGACATTTACAGACAGGACAGTGTAAAAGTTCATCTAAAGGCAAAAAAATGCAATTAAACTGCTTGTCATTAACGACCATCTGAAATTCCATCACCCCCCCCATCAGCAAATTTCACAAACCCTTGAAAGAAGTTTGTCACTGAAATTAACCAGAAAAATTGTTGATTAACACTGAAGAGCAAAATTCATACATGTAATCTGCATGGTAAGGACAACCAGGATCACATCAGTTCCCTAATTAATACCAATGAGTGATGCTGCATTTTTCTAACAAAACCGATCAGTGAGAATGACGGGTGGCACAAACGTGCAAAGATTACAAACTATAATAAGAAAGGCATCCAAACGATTACTGGTCCGGCAACGTATAAGAAAAAAAAATCTCACTGACATATCTCAGTCCTGAATTAAGAAATAGTTAAAAATGCATTTGTACCAGAAAGGCGAGAGGGTACAGCAGCTCTAGGAATCAGGCGAATAACAAAATATATAAACAGCACAGTGACAGTAACATGAGCATGCTACAGTACACTGCGGATGGCACAGCAGAGACCATCCCCGCCACGAAGCTGTCCCTCCCTCTCCAACCTCCTCACCCACAGTGACAGTAACATCAGCATGCTACAGTACACTGCGGATGGCAAAGCAAAGACCATCCCCGCAACGAAGCTGTCCCTCCCTCTCCAACCTCCTCACCCCCATTTCGGTAAGAACCGCCACGATCTGTTGCCCGGAACAGTGGCTCCAAAGTGTTTTACATATTCAAGTGTCACTTTATTAAACCCGAAGGGAAATGATCTGTGTTAACCTTTTAACAGAAGTTTAAGCGCAACCAAGCTTTACAGAAGATACTTAATACCCTTAGGCTCAGATGGTACAGCACCAAATGGCTCTAGGTGTATAGCATCATGTATAGTGTAACACAGGACTTACAAACAAGCTGAGTGGTTTTAGTCAATATTTCTAAACGACAAAACAAAAGCTAAATTTAAATAAATGACTGCATCACATTGCTTATAACGACTGCCTCATGGTAGGAGGCAGTGCACACAGCTCTCCCCCCCCCCGGGTGTCACTGCAGGCTGGCGATTCGTCCTCATCAAAACAGAAAACCCACGCACAAGTCAGCACAGATGCCAAGAAAGAGCTGCATGAGCAAACAGGTCTTCTAACAACAGGTAAGCGGGGATGTTTCACATGTCAACATAGACTTGAAGGGTGTTGAAAGTAAAAAAAAAAAATCCCATAAGTCAGTCATCCATAAGAAGGGCCAGAAAGCAGCAGAAGCACTCACGTCTTCGCTCTTGGACTTGTGCAGGACATATCCCTTCTTCCACTGGCTGTCGGCGCCCTCGTTAGGCTTGCGGATGTTAAACTCGACCTTAGCCCGCTCCTTGTCCTGCATAGCCTTCCATTCATCCAGGGTCATCTCCTTTGGGCCCTCCTCCTTCACCTCCTCAGACTCGTTCTCCCTGCGGCACATGGCGGACGGACAGACACGGCTCAAACGTTAATTCTCCTGCCCGACGGATGACATTGGTTGTTAAACGATATAGATGGGCATCTACGATGCTCTTAGCATTTGTGGAGCATCAACGTTACAAATTAATCTAGCTGGTGTCAGAACATCCAAAAAGGTAGAACTGAAAATATTAAGACTTTTGTACCAAAACCAGTAATTTCGCAAAGCACTCATAGCTAACGTACCTGAAACCATTTTCTTAGAAGAGTTACTAAAACCTTATGAAGCGTGCGACAGTTATTGATGAAGGTCGCTCTGGACAAATTCCTCTGCTGACTGACTAAGAGGTGAGGTTTTGACGCAAAAGTGACACCATCCTGACGTCCGGGAGAGCAGGTGTGAAAACCACAAGACGGAAGCTGCTGAGACACCCACTTGTTCTCCGAGTCCGCGGGGGGGTGCTCCTCCCCTTCGGGGGTTTCCTCAGTAGCGTTGGACTGATCCAGCTCGCTGGAAAGGAAAAAGCGTCAAATCAGAGAAAAGGGTGCGCTAACCGCCGGTGCCAGTCAGAGGCACGGGCCGGGCAACCTGACGCGACTGGACAAAAGGTGAAAGGTCGTCAGGAAAGAAACCCGGCGCTTTGTGACAGCAGACTGACACGAGGGGCCGGAGGGTGCAAGCGGGCGATTTACTCGCATCCTTGGGATACATCAGGCAGATGGTGCGAGCAACAAAAAAAAGACGCAAATAAGCAAACCTGCAAATCTCAGCCTGTAAACTGCATGCTTTATAAATGTGAGGACGGACATGCCCCTAGACCTTGCCCAACCCGCCAAAGCACAGATTAAAATTCAAAATTCCTGATAGCCAGCAATGCAAATAACATTCCTAACGTGGTACACATCAGTCACAATCCACTATCACTGCAATGTACACCCATCTTAATAGTCCCAAGACCTTGTAAAACTGATATTACGACACTGAGACAAATGTCTGAATCACTGAAATTGATCCAATTAAAAAGTAATTAACCTGTGACAGCGACTAGTGCCTGCCAGGAGAGAGAGGACAGCTATAGCTTTCTCCTGCCATTCAGCCAATCAGCTGCTGCAGCAAGGCAGGGCGACCCACAGCCGGACCGGCGCAAACGCACTCACCTCAGCTCATCCTTAACGGTGCCCCAGTTATGTGATCCACTACCGCCACGCTTCTCCTCGGCTTTCAGGCTGCTGAACCAAAGACGAAACGACACTTAGCCTCCGGGGGGCAGGACGAGCAGGAACGACCAGGAAAGGTGACGGAGACCCGGCAGGACGAGCAGGAACGACCAGGAAAGGTGACGGAGACCCGTCCGACGAATGACTCACGATTTGTCGCTTCCACTGTGTCGGTCGAATTCGCGCTTTCCACGGGAGTCAAAGCCGTCGCTCCTGCCCATTCCGCGTCCACGACCCCCACGGCCCCCGCGGCCACCTCCGCGGCCCCGAACAGGCCTGTCCCCGGCAAACCTGCCGGTCAGAGTGGTCACTGGTCAGCGGTGCAAACACTGCCCACAACAGTCCCCACACCGTAACTCTAACAGAGGGCCATGACCTCCTGAAGAATACACTTCTTGATAGTACTAGCTAACAGACCTGCATGACACCCCCTCCCTCCCAGTGCCCAGTCATTCACTGTAAAGGCCGATTTATACTTCTGCATAGAATCTATGCCATAGGCAGCCTGATGCGCACCTCCTCAGAAATGTAACTACAGGCATCAGGTTATGGGCAAAGGGTAACATGGCAACCTAAAGCGAAAACTCTAAGCAGAAGTATAAATCAACCTTAACAGGCTTGTGCTGCATCCCACAGTTACCTACAGAGTGCAATTCCGTTCTGGACAGAGTAAACATGGGAGAAAACGCAAACATCTGTCCAGTGGCTTTAACGGCCCTTTCAGGATGATAATCCTCTAAAAATAAAAGCTCTAAACACTAAAACATAACCTCTGGGCACTATTAAGTGGCCAAAATCACTTCAGGCTTTCCACCATCACTATTACCACATTCAAGTACATCCACACAGATACAAGCACCTCAGCAAAACCCACTAGAGGCGGAAAGGTCAACTCAATAAAACCGAACGCAGCCCGTCACACGCCCCATCAACTCACTTCTCCGAGGAAAAGTCGCCGCCCTCGGGCTTGTCCTCCGCGGGCTTCTCAAAGCGGCGTTCGCGAGGAGGCCTCCTCTCCGGCCTCCGGTCTGCGGGGCGGCCCTCCGCCGGGGGCCCCTGCGGCTGGGGGCCCTGAGGAGCAGGGTGACCAGGGTGACCAGGGTGACCAGGCTGCTGCTGTTGCTGCTGCTGCTGCTGCTCCGGCCGCCTGCCCACTCTCCTGACACCTGAAACGACAGCCAATCAAGTGGAGGCGTCAGACCGCTCACAGCCAATCACACGCAGCGCTGGGGTTAATATTAACCAATCACGACGTGTTTACAACTAACGCAAGACTGACAGAAGAGCTAGAAAACATGAGGGCATCTACATTTAAAGGGAAAATCATTAAAACACAAAAAAAGTACACCCAAAGGAATGTAGCATTTCTAACGTGTACGAATGACAATTCTGATGGATTGCAGGGCGGGGTGCGCCCCAGCTGTACCCCATACCCCGGGCGCGTGGGCACGTGCGCGCCGCACCTGTCAAAGCCTTCCCATGGCTCTCCAAATTTGGTATTCAGGCGTATGGGACCAGTCAAAGAGAAGGACGCCGAAATAAGCCCCATACCCCGTAGCACCTGACATCTCGGAGTCCCCCCCGAAAGCACACGCCTTGCCATAGCCATTTCCTGCACACCGACACAGCCCACGGACGGCCATGCTTTCGGGCGCACGGGAGGCGCGTTTGCATGCCAGCCCGCACCAGGGAGGGCCCCCGCAGAGACTGCGCGGCGGTGCACGCTCTTACGCACGCCACACTGCATGCTTTAATAATAATAATAATAATAATGAGGAGGAGGGAGTGGGGCGTGCGAGCAGCCAGCACTAAAGGTGCACGCTCGTGTTCCTGCCCTGCAGCCCGCAGGCTGGGCACTACCTGCACGTTTGGGTGCGGGGTTCGGGCGCGCTTCATGCAATGCCACAGCGCACGTACTCCTTCCTAACGCCTTATGCTGCCCTCCGTCTGCATCCGAACGGGGACCATAGTGACCTCCCGGGAGCATACGCAGTAAGCCAGCCTGCAAGCCAGCCGCTGCAGGTCCCGTAGCACGCCAGCGGACCCGCGGACTGCTTACCCTCTTTTTTTAAAGACACCGGCGGCTGAGGTTCATCTTTTTTGTCAAGAAGGGGATTCTTCCTGTCCTTCTGAGACTCCTTTTTCGGCTGCTTGGCGGCTTGAGCTGCGGACTTGGTGGTACCAGCAGCGGCCGCGTCCTTCTTCTTGTTCTCTGCAGCCTTTAACACCTCGAACGGATCGGACTCATCATCAAATAGCTGGTCGAACCGATTGGTTACGACGCAGCCGAAGCCTTCTTGCAGATGTCCGGGCATGATGGCGCCCCTTCAGCAGGATTCTCCTCCGATTCTGCGGGGCTTGGAGCGAACAACTCGCTGGGCAATACCTCAAGATGGCCGGGAAAGAGACCTTCTTCTCTTCCGGCGCGCTTGACATCCGGGACTCTGACGGTTTTAAAGGGACATAGAAGCGAGGAGGACGCTGGGAAATGCAGTGTTTGGCCCCGCCCGCCTGTAGTCCTTCGCAGCAGTCTTCTACTCCTTTTTAAACTCCACGCACAGCCGTGTGTTTGCTCTACAGACTAAACCGAGAGCGAAGAGAGACGTTTTTATATACAAAATTACATTTATATATAGCCGACTATTATGTACAGATTTCACACAGTTTTAAAACATACAAACCTAATATCAAAATAAAGTGTATATATGAAATAGACTAGTTTTATTTCACCGTTGTGGAAAATACTTCTCGGTAAATTCATTAAGTAGCCTACTGATTTCGTATATAATTTAAAGTTAAGAATTAAATGGGCTTGTTGATTAATATTAAAATATCTGGAATGCATTTATGAGGTTGACATACATCTTATGATTGTTGTGTAAAAACGTAAGGGTAATGAACTTTTGCCGCCCGAGTTTACCCAAAATTCACCCAGTTTGTAGCATATAGAACAAAGCATCTTCATTTTATAAACATCGTTAAAATCACATTCATTTCAGAACATTATGAACAAGGTATTTACACTGACAGTACTGACTCAAACGCTATCATATAGTTAAAATCCTTAATGGGCCACAACGTTGCAAGCAGATGAATTAAGATTGATGATCGCTTTGTACCGTCATTATGAAATTCAATGCTGTATGGGGTCTAGGGTATTTTCTTAAAAATGAAGCAGCACAAATCCTAATTTTTTGCGGCACAAACGTAGCACTAACCATGCAAACATTTTTTATTTGTGCCGACTGTAGCGGGATCACCTAGCTTCACTGAGCGTATCTGGTGACTTACTTTCGCCTTAATTCTTCCAGGGGAGTCTGATCAACAAATGCGCAAAACCCGTTTCACGTGTACAAATTGCTCCGTATTTTTATGGTTATGATTTCATACAACACAATATATATATATTTGTGGACATATAGTGATGTGTCTGTCGCAGTTTTCTACATCTTTGCCTCGGTACAAATTGGAAAAAAAATCGCCCCGTAAACCTCAAGTCTCTCTGATGAGATTTCATGGTTTTATTCAAGTAAAATACCAGCAACATCTAATTACACAATGTAACACAATTTTTGTTCCTGGCTTCCAAGTGTTATATTTCAGCTGCTTATGTCTAAAGCCTATCGA
>JAODKN010000044.1:7789815-7812621 GCA_026774425.1 Petrocephalus zakoni
CATAACGGGTTAGGAAAACACACTTTGTACCCAGGAACAAAATAAAAATAAAAATTTGTTACATAGTGTTATTATTACTCCAGGAATTGTGGTTATGTAGTGGATTTACCTGAGATATCTTATAAAGCCTTCATGAATCATGTTATAGCTACATAAGCTACCATGAGCACCGTTTTATGAGGTGCAGAAACCATTAACAAATACTGGTCCCCGGTACTGGTGTGGAGTCTGCACCTTGTCCCCGTCACACACGTTTCCTACCCCAACCCAAAGACATGCGGTTAGGCTAAAGGACATCTCTAAGCTGCCCAGAGTATGCCTGTGGGTGTGAGTGTTTTATATGTGCTCTGGACCAGCCTTGTGCCCTATGCTGTCTGAGATACGCTCCAGGCTCCTCGCCCGTGTCGGGCCTGACCAAGATCAGCAGTGAGGAAATGGATGGATGGTCCGCAGCAAGCCCATAGCCAGAAGTGAATATCGAGGGGGGGTCGGACTCATTACTGTGGTTTGTGGCTACTGGTCTGGTCCATAGCACACAAGAGCTAGGAGACCATAAAGTCTGGCACTATGCCGCCTGTTTCGGATGGTATTGGCGAACAGGTATCTCCTGCTCTGCATCTTTGATATTCGCCCTCATTTCTATTTCCAATTTCAATAATGTGTCGTAGAGGGCCTCCGACGTTTCTTCGTCGACATCCATCTGGAAAGTGGAGAAAAAGCAGCAAAATATGAACCAAAGTGACACTGACCATTTGATAGCCTTCATAAAAAAATTGATTTTTCCAGCAAAAGGTTTTCCAATTAAGTTGCTTTCACCATAAGAGTACTCCTCCGATAAAACAGTTAAATGATGTTGGATTTCACAGTCAAACAATCCACTGTAAATAAGTAATTAATTTGTTCCAGCAATCAAATTACATCATTTGCGCAAGCAGTTTGGAAGTATTTAATTAACAACACACTTTAATGCTGCTGTAACAACTACTTCAACAAAATACATACCTTAATTTTTAAGTTAGAAATACTCAGTCACGCAGAGTTTTTTTTTTTTTCTCTCAACAAGCAAGAAATTAGTCAGGACTCACAGGAAGGTCCTGAGTAATTGTTCAGTGTGTTACTTGATTGGACTGGGCAGAGCAGAGGACCACTCGGAATAAGCAGGACTGTGAGGCCGGTGGCTTGGACACTCACCCTGCGAGGTGCCGTGTAATTTCTTCCCAGCCCTGATGTTAAGCTGTGGTATTTAGCCAGCGAATCCAGCGATTCTGGTTTCTGCAGATACAGCCAGCACTGGTAGGGGGGCAGCGTTTCCCATGTAAGTGACAACATCACGGGAGTAGAGGCTATGCCTCAGTGCCGGTCAATCGTTATACATATTATATATGATTCTTCCAGCTGCCACAACAGCAAGAAAACATGATGATTCAATTACTAAAGCCAATGGTTCCCAGACCACAGTCAAAATTTTTAAAGATTTCTCAAATGAATAAGAGATTGTAGAGATCAATTACAGTCATAATTTAATCAATAACATCCATATTCATCATGGAACTGCTTATTCTATTCTGTTGTGTGGGGGGGGTCTGATTAATCAGTAACAGTCAACAGTGAAAATTCAGTTGCATTCACACACACACACACACACAACCTTATAACACAAAAAACAGGAGGGGCTAATCGTCACTTATTACTCCACATTCTTATTGGCTGGGCCCCATGAGCACTGTAACCCCGCCCACATAGATAAGACGTGAGCATATCAGTACTTACCATGGCCTCAGCTCCGTTGTAGGGTGTCAGTGTGAATGTGTTCGTGAAGATTCTGATCTGTTAGGGTTGCGGGGTGGGGAAGTCAGGAAAAGGAATCGCAAGATTTATCATTCTATATTTATGTAGGCTTTAAGATCACTAGTAACCCTCATCCATGGAGGACTATCCTGGATGCAAGGGTTTGCGTTACCTTTGTGTTAGATAGTTATTTACACTTGAGCACTGGCCAACCATTGATCCAACTCTGCTAATTTCTACCAGGGCTCCCACTGCTATTAGAGAGATCAGGTCTGGCATAAACGGACTCACTAGCAACATGATGGGCATGATTAGAGTCCAGAAGAAGGAAGGGAGGATGCCGTAGGTCAGATTAGTCATCACTAATCCTGGGCAAATCACCGATGAGTAAATCCCCTGTTAAAAATAAACGAGAAATCCATCCTCAGTGGATCAAAAGAAAATATCGTTATGAAAAAAGCAGGGCAACTCAATCTTTAGCGCATCGGCTATCCAAACACTTTTTATTAAAAAAAGGTAAAAAATTAACAAATCACAATTAAATAACAGAACTAAAAAACAAGCTATCTGGAACAACTTAAAATCGGGAATTTTAAAGTGCGTTTTATTGTCAATATTAGCACCATAGCCAAGAACTAAGTTTTTTCTTTTTTAACTTATTTTCAATTCAAATCAATGTATTTTTATACAGCTTCTTCCACAACACTCGCACCAAGGCGTTTTATATGTGGGTGTTGTAACACATTCCTGCGTCATTTATACAGAATAACTGAAAAACAGGAAAAAAGAAAGACAAAGAAGTACAACAAAGAAGGAAAAGCAGATGACAAAGGAGGAGTGGAAATTATTTCCTGTTAGACATATTTGCCAGGGCCATCTCCTGTCAATGACGTGTGGTCATGCAGAGATATAGCCTGAGATGAGCCCAATGCTCCACTGTCAGACCTGAGAATCTACCCAATCGTAGTGCAACAACCTCACCTGTTGGTTGTGGTGCCTGTTCAGGGCCACACTAAGCAGGTCCAAGGCATACTTGGAGGAGCTGTAGGGTTCTGTGCCCCTCTGGTGCTGCAGGTCATCCAGGTCGAAGGCGGAGCGCCTGGCATTGCTGGATGACGTCCATATCAGCCGGGCCGTGTGACCAGGCTGGCACAGGATTGGCTCGAGCTCCCTCACCTGAAACATGCAGGAGACATCAATCCGTATCGCGATACTGCGGTGTGAGACCTGCTTGCGGTGGGTATCACCGAGGTGGATCTGCGGCCGATAAATGAAACCAATTTTCCTACAGGTGACATTAATAATGCAACATGGGTCCTGTGCTGGGGACCGAGTCAAGTTGGGACACAGTTTAGAGCAAAAGGAAAAAGCAAAAAAAGATTGGTGGTATGACAAATAAGTCGGATGCCTCTTTAATAGTGCCGAGATAATGGGATGGAGAGCCACAGCAGTAGAGAACCATGGGCTGCACTTTTCAATGCTCTGTAGCACCATTTCCCAGTGCAGTGCTCGGGGAGCCAGAGACAGCCCACATTTTCCCTTGGGAGGGAAGAGAAATGTGGACTGTCTGGCAGGGAGCGCAGAGGGAGCAAAAACATTGACCGACTGTGGATCGCAGAGGACCGGACAGGGACACACTGCTGTATAAGCATCAGATCGACAATCCCGGGCTCCACTGTTCAGAGAATAACCTTGCGACCGACAATAGTGGTTTCTAGACTGCGGGCCTCTTAGCTGTCCGTCCCACGGCGTCAGATCACGTCGTTAATGTTTTATACAGTTCTTCATGTTTCCCAGTGGCACAGGAGTCCATGCTTTCCGCACAGTGGACCAGGTGGGAATGGATCAGGTGTTTCATTGGTGAGTAACATAAGGGCCAGAAAGAGCATTCAGAGCTGGGACCATGTTAAAGGTAAAAGGTACAACACCAACACCAACATAGCAGACATAGCAGAGCGGGGCTCAGCGGCTCAGGGGCTCTGTGCCTGAGATCGGAAGGTCGCTGGTTCAAGCCCTCGGCACGTCTGTGGGCCCTTGAGCGAGGCCCTTAACCCCGAGGTGGCTGCCCTTCACAGCCAAGCGTACTCTCATGGAGAGTAAGGTTGGGGGAGGTGAGAAGGAAATCAATAAAGTAGCAATTAATTAAAAGTACACCTGAAATTAAGGTGTAACTGGTTATATCAGCATCTAGGGCATCATCTACGGCAATTACATTAATTGTCTGCTGCGAATTGTATTGCTGATCTTTAAACGTTACAGGCATTTTTCCCTGTAAATACTTTTTACCTAGCAGTTGTTTCCATTTACAATACTACCCACACATTTAGAACGGCAGCGATGAGACCACTAGAAGTCAGAGATTATCAGGTGCGGGAGGTTTACGGAGAGACTTACAAGCAGGAAGTGGCCGAAAAGGTTGGTAGCAAACACCTCCTGCAGGCCGTCCTTGGTCACATGGTCCTGCTGCATAAGCAGGCCCTCTGCGGTCGCAAACATTTTGACGACATTCCTGAAACGTAACACAAGGCATAGCTTAATATCTCCATATCATAAATAATTATGCGAGAGTAAATTCACAGAATAAAGCTGGATTTCTCAAATCCCTGTGACCTGGACCAGGATAAGCTGCTGGAAGATGGATGGAGAGATGGATTGATATTTTAAATAGTCAGTTATGTCAGTAAGTTATGGCAAAAGGCATTACAATGTCTGTAAGGTATTATAAGGGTGACTGTTATATAAATGTAAATTATGCAGAAATACACCCTGGTGAAACACTCAGAAGGAAATCAGAGATGTACAGCTGCTGGGCTGTAGTGTGAAAGCATACCAGTATGCTACCAGTATTATACTCTTATAAAACAAAAAACTGTATTTCCCAATAGAGTTTTTATACAGATGGCATTCTTTCTGGTGCTGCTGAACCAGAAACAGAAGGTATTCACTGATGGAGACTTCTAAGCACTTTTGTAAGTCGCTCTGGCTAAGGGCATCTGCCAAATGCTGAAATTTAAATGTAAATACCAGGTGAGATAGAAAAAAACAGAAGAGCATACCTAGAGAACAAACCCTTAAGGAAGGCTTTGATGTTCACCTGAGGATTGGGCATGATCCCCGCATTGAGGTAGATGTAGTCCACTCTTTTATACCTGGGTGATGTAAAGAGACCCTCGCTTTATACCACCTCATCAAAACGCATTGGTACATGACGGCACACAGAAACAACACGTATAGTCAATATGGGACACAGGACTGCTGCACCTCAGTTTGACTTCCTGGGCAGCTCTGAGCACGGAGCGGATGTTGCCAACGTCGAGGTGGATCAGGGTGATGTTGGCATCGCTGTGGGACGCCAGCAGGGCGGACCGGGCTGCCTCAGCCCGCTGCATGTTCCTGCAGGCTAGGCACAGACTCACCTGGCTGTCCAGAGACAGCAGGCGCTCGCACAGGGCAAGGCCGATCCCACTGCATAATGCAACAAAGCATAATGCAAGATATCATCACCATCTGTGCCGTGTGCAACGCTACAACTCTCAGGCGTTACCGAGAACCGAAAGGCGTGTGCAACTAAATCACTAAATCATTATCACAAAATGTAATAAACTGATTACATTATTCCATCCATTCATTTTCGCTTAATTGTCCACTTAATGGTCCTATGCAGTATTATCCAATGCATTTTCCATAGCCACTTGTCCTATGCAGTATTATCCAATGCATTTTCCATAGCCACTTGTCCTATGCAGTTCAACTAAGAATAAAACTAAGAAGTGAATCATTAACGAAAACAACTACCTAAAGATTATTTAGAACTCGTTTAACCTAAAATTGACAAATGAAGAATCGCAGTCCCGTTTTGTACACACAAGAACGTACTCAAATCATCCAGATCATTTTAAATAATACCGATTATTAGTTTTTACGCCAAATCACTTTTAATTTACAGAAAACGTCTTTACGGTTTATGCATAATATTTCTCGCAAATACAACGGGAAGCAAGTAAATGCGTATTGTAACAAATATAAAATACAGACAGTTGTACATAGTTACTTTGTACATTATTGCAGATAATTAGCAGGGGGGAATTCACCTGTTTGCACCAGTCACCAGCACCACTTTCTCCATAACTGGCCCGCTGACGTCCCGCACCAAGCTTCCACCAAAACAGCGGCACGCGGACACCGACGCCCCCTTCCGATCTACGGCCAGGAAGCGCAGCCTATGGCTGAGCCCCCGCGCACCTGCAGACTGTGGTGTGATTGGATGTCACAGAGGAGCAGCCAATGAGGGCTCTACTACGAGACGCACGAAGGGTCAAAATATACGCTGGGCGCAGCAGTGAGAAAAGCCACGAAGCTGGGAATGGCAAAACGCCTAAACCGAAAGTACTCCACACTCACGATATGAATACTTTCGCACCATTTGCATGCGTTAAACCTTTTTAAAAACACAAGTTAACTCTTAAGTATACTATTTGAGGGATATTCTTTTTATTCCACATTGATGGGTGCTGTTTTGTAAAATTCTCACAGACATTTCTCTGTGGAAAGTGAGAATTTTTAGATATTTGAAGTCCAAGTATATTTCTATAGCAGTTTACATTTACTTTATTTATTTACTTTTTACTTGCTGCTTTTCAGTCCAAATCATTTCAATATAAATCATTTAAAAGTCACAGGAAGGAAAGCAATATGCATAGCATGGACAGCAGGTGGGGCAGTCTTCCTGAATTAAGATTGTAGTATTTCTGTGTTCTCCCTTATTTCCCGTGGAACAAATCGGTAAGATCGAACATTACAGTTCTCTTTCTTAATCCTGGGGTTATGAACATGTGAGATAAGAAACAGATGTAATTGAGTTATAAATAGGTTATTATTAATACATACAGATTATTTGGGGGAAAAAGTGACGCGACTCTACAAATCCTGTATCTGTTCCTCTTAATGTGTACAACGTTGACATTTTATTTTGTAATTGATTACATGAGAAAACTAGAGCACGTGACGTCACCTCACGCCACTCGTCACAGTTTCATATTGTGACGCTTTTAATTTATGCGGAAAAAAATCCAAATAAAATGAAAATATTAAGTTTAAGATAATCGAGGCGGACGATTCTCACAGACCTGTTGATATACTTATTGGTTGGAAGCTATTCTAACCACATAAATTGCCTTTAAACTAAGGTAATTAAGTATCTCTAAATTACCATCATTACCGAGCGCTTTGCCAAAGTGGAGCAATAAACAATGAAGACAGCAAATAAGAACTAGGTCTACATGCATTATAAAATGTCAGCTCTAGGTATATTACCCAGCCAGCATGTGACTGACCTTCAGCATTTAATGCTAATGGTTGTGCAAAGGCTAACAAATATATATATATATACTTATAAGTCAATACTGAAATCTCTTTGTCGAATCGACATAATGTCAACAACATACAAATGAAATATCTGCCTTTAAAATCATTATTATGATCATCATTATATGTTATTAGCATTTTATTATATTTAGGGATGGGCATAATTAATCGATAATTAATCGATTAATTGATCGTTAAGAATTTTGCCAATCAAGTGGAATTTAATTGATAACGTTCGTATTAATTAATTAATTTATGCGTAAATACGTCAGTTTGGCGTGGGACCATTTTAAAGTAAAAAAAAAAGTCATTGTAGTCAGAACCTCTGCATCCCCGCTATATACTTGGGTACTAACTGACAGGACTAACTGACAGGGGCCCTAAGAATTTTCAAACATAATTCTGGGTTGGGGGGGGGCAAAATTATATGCATGGGGTGGAAAATCTCTAGTAGCACCCCTGATTACACTACCTTCCTTAGCGTCTTCCTTAGTGTCTTAACTATCGATACATACCCAAATTAACTTGTGGCCGGTGGCTCCAGTCCCAAATGCGGATGCAAGTTGATGGATAGGCCTACCTGTATGACAACAACAACAATATTATTATTATTATTATTATTATTATTATTATTATCATGATTAGAATTATTTTCCTGCATCTCCTTTGCTATTATTTTCTCAAAATGTATTAAAACCCATAATAAAATCCCAAATATTGTCTCCATGACTTCCTTCCTAAGAAACTTTGAGACTTACTGGCTCGTTTTGAAGAAATAAAATACCACACTGATACAGGTTACTGGTTCCACATGGACAGCATGGTGCATAGACTGGCTGCCTCACACCTTCAAGGTCTTCTTTTGTTCTTTTTTTTTTTCAAATAAAGGGGGAGAAGATACCAGCTAAAAAAGGGGACAATAGGAGGAAAACTTTTTAAGGGTTTCAAAAAGTGTAAATATTGTACTCTAGTTCTCAAACCTTGCCACAGCATAATGGTTAAAGAAATTATATAAAGCTGCTAAGAAACAGCTGGTGGACATAACTCATATAATCAGTAGTGACCAACAAATAGCACCATAGATGTGCTTATTGATGATAATAATAATTGTCTTCACAAGTTTTGTCTTGTCTCGCCTTCACATGTCGTTGTCACGTTATTCATAAAACACATGGAAACAAATAAAAGGTAACAACCTTGGAAAAAGGGGCATGGTCAGTTTGCAGAAAGAAACATCACCATCACCATCAAGATTCACTGTGAGACTCACCTACATTAAGTTAAGGTCAAAACAATTAAGTAATTTAGATGGTCATCCCGATGAAACACTCCATCCAAAAAGGATGTAATTTAATTCCACGTTAGATGTTATCGCTGTAAAGTGCTGATTACCAAACCGACAGGCACTTCGGTGCACCACAAATGGCATCGTTAAAGACATTTGGCGGAAAAAATAAAGCTATTTGGCTGGATGAGCCGAGGGTGGATGAGGTATGGGAAGGATCTGGGGGTGTTTCCTTAGGGTCAAAAATAACTGAGAGGTGGATATATATATGGAACAGGTGGTGCTGATGTTAGAGAATCTGCCAGGGTTCCTGGGGAAGGGGTGATTCCTTTGAAAGCATCGACGGTGAAGAGGAACTTTGAAGTCACTATGAAACGACTGCTGCTCCCCCTGCTGCTGCTGTGGGCGGCTAGCGCTCTGAAGACCACGCAGGGCGAGGTGACGGCCGTCAAGCTGTGTGGCAGAGAGTTCATCCGCGCCGTAGTCTACACCTGCGGCGGATCCAGGTGGAGACGAATCCTCGGGCAGCCTGAGTCACACGGTCAGATTCTCTTTTTTTTATACATGAAGGCTCTTCAATTATTAGCAAATACTACAGCAATAAATATGTAATGGTCCCATAACTTATAGGAACTACTTAATAAATTTGGCTGAGAGTCTTACTCTAAGTATACTACACTAGCAGGGAGAAAACAGAGCTACATTTTATTTCTGGTTATGCATTATATTGATGCACAATTCACATGGCACATTATGACTGAAGACCGCAGAGTATATCAAGGAATTGCTTTGATAATAGGTACATTTGTAAACTAGAATTGCTTCAGCATGTAGAAAAAAATGGTCTATAAATGACACTCTACATAAGGCAGTAACATTTACATTTACATAAAAAGAAATCAAACAATATGCAAGTTTTGCATCACTGTATTAGATAATGAAATCCATATGAATGGGAGGCCAACAACAGTCTTTTGTGATTTATGTACAAAGTGATGCCTTGTGGGATACAATGTGATTATTTTTGCAGTATACTGGGGAGTCTGCACTCTGCGGGATTATTTGTGCAGATACATTAGAAAGTGCAATAATCTCACCATGTCCGCTTGCTTATGCAGTCCGTGATAGTGAAGATCAGAGCGGCCTGGAGACTCTTACCTATAGTCAGGGGATGACCAAGGCCCAGAGGGACCTGAATCAGGTGCTGACCACAGTGTGCTGTCAGGTGGGATGTCGGAAGAGTGACCTGACTTTCCTGTGTTAAGGGGCACTTTGAGTGACTGTCCTGAGTATCCCCCAGCCTGCAAGCAAACCAGAAGAATCTCCTAACACCTACAGCAGCACCCTTCATAACAAAGTTCTGTTAATAATTAATAAAAAACATAAACAAGTCAAATGACTTTCTGATTTGTGAGACATGCCAGTTTAATCTACAGTATTTGTTCTCAAGTTATCTGTACAGACAATAACAACAAAAAATGCAAAAAAAAAAACATTTGCCTTTTGAAATTGTTTTAGTGACAGATCCTTTATGTTGATGATCACAGGCATTTTAAACACATGTGCATGCTTTAACGAAATGTTCTTGTATTATTTTTAATTGAACATAGCTGACAGTTCTGTGGTACAGCTTGTGTGCCTCATTTCAAAAGAAGACTAAAATCTTTTAAGATTTATAATAAACAATTTATGTATTTTTGCTAAATTTGTCAAATAAAGATTGCCACAAATGCTGGATATGTGTCAGAGATGTTTCTTTTAATATACACAGTACTTGCTTACTGTACTACACATTTCTATGTACTAATGGTCATATTATTACGGTACAATCAATAATTAGTCAATAGTAACAAAGCCTGAAAATAGATTTGTGCTTAAATAAACACTCATACATGCACACACACCATTACATCAACATTTTTTCTCCTTTGTGTATTAAATCACATTTCAGAATCAAATTTATCTTCCATAATAATTCGGTAGATATTGGTCTTATTACATTAATGGTAACTAGGTAACTAAAAACCCCACCATTATAATTAGGCTTGTTAAACAGAAGCAAAAAAGTGTCATACATCCTAAAATATCAAGTACCGAAATGGCACCAGACTGGAGAAATTAAGTGATGAGTTACTAGTACATGCAATTTACAGACACACAGGCCAACACGTCATTATACATCTTGGTATCAAAAACCATTACATAAAATATACAGTTCAGATTGTTGCATAAGTTAGACCAGAATGAAATGCAGTAAAGCGTTTTCCCAGAGTCTGAGCGCTGTCTATCTGTAGTTAGGCATTTTCAGCCATATACAGTAAGTAACGCTTTGGGACTCACTCGAAGTAAACAGCGTAAACGTTGGCGACGGCAAAGAGGGAACTGTTCTTGAAGGTGTATGAGGAGAAGGTGTCGCTGCTGGCGTCCCACAGGCAGCGGCTTCCAAAGCGCATGTTCTGCTCGCTCAGCTGGCCGATGCTGATCAGCACGATGATCTTATAGCGTGGGATCATTAGCTCTTTTACTCTCGCCTTTACCACCTGCAATGGTTTTCCAAAAGACTTATTTTGTGCAGTCTGGACATGGAGGGAAATCAAATTACTGATCCATGGAGGGCTGGTTTTGGGATGACCTCTCAATCAGCCAATAACATTGGGTCCCCAGGACTGGAATTGAGAACCACTGCTATATTATTGGCTAATTGAAAGGTCATCCCAAAAACCTGCACCCACACCGGCCCTCCATGGATCAGGTTCCCCACCCCTGGTGTAAAAGTTAGCTACAGTGTCAGTTCATATTCAGATCTTCAGTAGTCACGTTTATGGAAAAAAAATATCTTACCGTTTATCATTTGACCCTTGCATTAATCTGGCTCTGACACAGACTTGCAGTAATATTTTAATTACCAGGATCTATGTGACACATGGCCTGCTTTCCGATTTATTGGCTCACCTCAGAGATGGTCTTCGTCATCTGCCTGCACAGTTCCGCCTCGTATTTTTCTTCTTGCAGGTAACTTGTAAGGACGTCCTTCAGAATGTTATTCACGGCCATTGCTGGGAACCGTTTTGTGGGACCTGGGGGGGTGGATGGCAGGCAGAAAGCCTCGTTGGGAATGCACAGCCATCAGCCCTGTTTGGCACCGTGGCCCGCGGTGAGCCTTACCGAGCTGGTACGTGTTCTCCGTCTGAACCGCCTGTCTCTGGCTCTCATCGTGCTGACCCGGCTCGTCCATGTAGGACACGGTACTGATGGAACTGGGGCACAGAACCAGATCGATCACGGCCCGAAAATAAACACTTTAAGTCTAAGATCATACATCTACGTTTAATACAGCAACAGTGTTGCCATCTTTGCTCAGCTAGCTGGCTTGAGATTTTCAATTCCAGGTAAGTCGGCACATACATTTACATTTAAGTGACAGCTTATAGTCCACAGATCACATTCACTATTCACTACTCACTCTTTGGTCTTTCCAGCAGTTTCCTTGGCTTTAACTTCATGACTGCCGAGTGAAGATAAACTACCTCTCTTCTTCAGAAGTCGAGCGCCTTTCTCTTTGGCCATATCAGACATCTTTCTCTCAGTCCTCCAGTTATGACACACACAAGACAAGATACAAAGAAACAGTAGGCTACATAGTGCATACTTAATTACCTGGTAACACAGTCACATAGTTGTAGGCCTTTGGAAAAGTTATATATTACTACTCAAAATACATTAAGAGTCACTTTTTTTTTTACATTTGTAGCTCAAAACTTAATCCTAGCAAGTTGAGATTGGTACGTAAGTAATAAATATAATATTTTGTCGCATACGTTGTTTTTATTAGTATTTTTGTTACCATAAATATATTAACAGCGGCGCATTAAAAAAAAAACTACACTAGTAGCGAGACAACTGGTCTTCAAAAGCAAAGAGATAAAAAAAAATATTTAGGCAACGTATTATTTATTCAAATACATTCTGATTTATTCCTAAGTGTTAGACGTAATATAGTCTATTAGTCATCACGCCATATTATATATAGTTACGGGTTTCAAAGCGATGTAAATTCTAATATACATTTCGAAACCAGTGTTCACCAATTGAAAACTCGTCTGCGACATTAAATGTGATAGGATTCGTTTAAAAGACTAAAATGAAAGGAAACTACTTAAAACGTTTTTGCGACATACCTTTGCGTCCTAAATGCACAGCAAGTAAGTTATAATTTAGACATGTCGCAGACTGACCTCAAACAAGTAGCCGGAAATCACTCTAGGCGCTGGAGTTGTGTTGCCGTGGCAACGTGACGCTTGCAGCGCGGTACTTCCGCTGCATCCTGCCCCGTTCAGAACCGCGTCGAAAGCGCGCCCATTGTGGCCGATGCCACATCATTTGTAGTTTAAGCATCAGGTAACTCGTACTGTACAAAGCAACGCTGTAGTTCAGTAGTGGTAAACATAGGTGGAAAAAAACAGGTCAGACACCCTCTGCATTTATCCTGCATTGCGTCATTTATTGCGGCTTCCACTTTATGCAACTTTAGGTATATCCATTCATGTATTTTATATAACCATTTATCTAGTGCATGGTCACAGTGAGCCTACCTAGGACGAATGGAGCATGAGGTAAGAGGCACCTTGTACAGGATGATAGTTCATATACACAGTCACTCATTGCGAACTATTTAGAGAGAACAATTCACCAAATAGCATGTCTATATATTGCGGGAGCAATTATGCAGACTACAGAATTAATTTTACATACCGGTTGTCTTAAGAGTACTAGAATTTTGGAATTTTAGAGGCATTATGAGGAGTTTATGGACTGCACAATAATGTCTACACATGTTATAAAACCATTGTGTGTGAAATGAATAATGTAATGATTTAAGTAAAGGACAGTCTGAAAAAAAAAATGTGTTCCTTAGTTTTTCTCTGTTTATTTCCAAGAAAACTTACAATGATGGACATCTTAAACGGGTATTACATTATAATCATTCTGTTTATATATATTTTTAAACTTTTAGAAGGGCAAATTATTACATTAGTACATTTACATGAAACAATTGCATATTCTGTATCCTGTGCAATGGATAAGATGTAGAGAAAATTAAAATGAATAACATTTTTAAAAGAAAAAAATTACATATGTACAGAGAAGATATAATTTACCATAATCTATAAGGCAAACAAAATTCAAGGGGTAAGTTTGAAATTCTTCACACATTCATAAATAGAAATAAATCCACTAAAGCACGGAGTGGTGGGAGATTCGATAATTTCCTAAAAGAGATATTTACCGGTAAGGCTTTCAAACTAAGCAAAAACACAAACCCTCAGTTATTTTACTTTAGCTAACATGAAAATTTTACAGATATTTAAAATTTACTGTAGATATAATCAAATGCAAGGTTTTAAAGCATTGGTACCATAACTAAAAAGAAACGATGTACTCTAAATTCATGTTCCATGACCAAGATGTAGATGGGAGTGCAAATCACAGTATTTAAAAACACAAATAGTAACATATTCTGTTGTTCATTTGGTACAGTACAGCAATACAGTGTTAGTCATGAAAGTGGGAGGGGTTATTTTCAATGTTTCATAATGAAAGTGAATCATTATTAAACAAAGAAAAAAAAACTTGGTGTTATTAACAGGCTCATGCTTACAGATCAATGTACAAGTATGAAGTATAAAGTGGAAAATGTACCCATATGTCAATGAAACAGAGAAAATGACAAACAGCAAATATAAAAAAAAAATTACAATTTTTTCCTCTTTTTTTTTACAATTGCTTTCTCAGGTAACCGGAGCAAATGAAACTAATTAACTAACTAGCTAACTAACTCAGTAACACGACCCTCTATTATCCAGCAAAATGTACTGCATGCAGTTTTAAGCTACTTAAACAAGATGCACACATCTGCCTGAGACACACACAAAAAAACAAAACAAAATAAAACTAACAAGCATCTGACAGCAAAAAGAAGATCTGACGTCAGTGCACAATAAATGCCTTATTCCTGGTGCAACATGTGATTTTGCTCGATTGATTTATGGTAGATGACAGCCAGAATACCAGTTCCAGGTCTATAGAGGGGACAGACATGTTTGTAAATAACCTGACAAATAAGAGCACCGGAAATAAAATGATGATAAAAAAGCTCGAAATTAATGTGAAACAAGCACCTGTGCTAACGTTAAAAGTGATTTTGTTTGTTAGTACTAGCAAATACAGTTTATTTATATATTTAATAATCGCTGTTCCCCAAAGACACAAAGGAAGCTTATAGCGGCTAAGCCACAATATGACGACGTTCATAATTACGCTGACCTAGGAGAATTTCTGGATTACTTCCAACGCATCCCAGTAATATTAGACGATATATTAATTGCAATCACAGTTATTCACAAATTGCACACGCACATAATACAAAATGCATTATATGCGATTTTTTTTGTAAACTATTTCTGCAGTGTAAAATATGATTTGACCGATGTTAAAGGCCTAGACTCGTTTGCATATTTGGGGGTATGCAAAAACTTCCTATGTCATGTTTAAATTAAACTGCATATGTAGACACAAACATACACAGGGGACACTAGCGTAGAGGACACAGTCCTTCACCCCTCCCACAACCTTTTTAAAAATTAAGGTTTAAATTTGATAGCACCAATTACAGTATAGTCAAGAGGCTCCTCTTCTAACATATGCTTTACACCATTTTGTGATTGATTATATGTATATATGCATGTGCGTATGGATATATAGAAAGATACACAAACAAAACACAGGTAATTTTTAAACATTAGAAATATAAATAAGCACATGACATTCAGTTCTTGTTCTTGGTTGAAATTACACTGCTAGTTTGTCCTGGATTTGTTCTAAGAAGTTTCTGGGTAGTAAAATGTACACAATGCTATTAGTCAATAAACTCATATTTTACTGACAGGAATACCAGATGTCCCCCCCCCCCCCAGATGACTAGTTGGAAATAAATGTTGAATACAAGTAAATAATTCACCTACAATCCTCAATGCGTTCCCCGTTATGTCCATCTCATAGAGACCATTAATACATTTAACATAAAAGCCATTGATTCATGTGTTCTTTTTTTTTTATTTTGGTAACGGTGAAAATGGGACTTTTAGTCACTGAGCATGAGAAAAACCCACCCAAATGAAGATAAGGTTGCATTGTTAAAAGCCGATTACCGCGATTATTCACCAGACACACTGCTGCAGTTATGCTTGAAGTACTCCTGAAAATAATGGGTTTCCCTCTTCTCCTCGACTTTTGTTGTACTCAAATAAAAAAAATATATTTGAAATAAATAAAAAAATTATATCTTAGCATTACACTATACAGTTTACCAACCTAGACATATAGCAAAAAAAAATTTAATATTTATAACTGTAGGCATTCTAAATAATGATACACTGTACCATTCCAGTTCTAATAATAGAGTCACTTTAGTTTTTTTTTTTTTTACAACATAAAAAGTTTAATTAAGAAATAAAAATATAGTGCCGCAATGTAGGTGCCGTAATGTATTACACACTGCTGTCTAAACGACAACAGAAACACTATGTGACAGAACTCAGAAACACTATACACCCTTTAGAATATATAACAGCTATTTTAAATTACACTTTTTACATTTTTAAGGGAAACACTTTGAATACCTAAAAAAGATGAAATACTGACACTATTATTCACTTTATGAGTCAAATAATAATAAAAAAAAATGAGAAGGCGTTTTATGTCACTGCACAATTTTTGACTGCAGGCCTCGTATCTGCATGCCGCAGTGTCACTGTGTCACTGCACGCCTCCTAAAGGGAGCAGAGTGACCTTCAAGTGCCAGTGCGAGTATCAGCCACAGGGAAAAAAAAAAATTAAGGAAGAGAAAGAAAAACAAAAGAACACGGACACAAAACTGGAGCTCCGCCTTGGTGGAGGAACGGGACTGCTGACGAAGTAACCAAGCACGAGAACCAACACTTAGATTACACTCACTGCTAGTTTGATTCATTTGTTCCTTCACAAACACATAAAGGGTTTTTTTTTTTTCTTAGACCTAACGCTATGACTTTTGGCCTCATGTATACATTACCAGCAATCTACTGGTTGCTCTCCCTACCACAATACTGACACAGCCCAGTGTAAAGATCTACTGAATTTACTGTTATAGATGTTATTCCAAGGAAACTGCGCCAGTAAGTGCACCATGTAATTATCAGTTATGTTCATACACAGAAAATATTTATACATAACACACTCAGTGGCCTCTTTATTAGGTACCCCTGTACAGTACCAGGAAGGACTTTTGCAAGCAGAACCTCTTCCAAGCTTGACAAGCTGATGAGTGATATCTTTCTGCACAACAGTGCCTCGCTGTTATTGTTGCACTTGTGTCCTGCCTGTTCGTTTTAGCAAGTCTGACTGGCCATTCTCCTTTGACCGCTCTCATTCGCATGGTGCTTTCGGCCACAGAACTGCCTCTAAAGTGATGTTTGTTGTTCATTGCAGCATTCTCTGTAAACTCGAGACACTTTAGTGGATGACAATTACTGGAGGGGGGCTGTTTGGGTGATGCTGGGAGCACCATCTGCGCAACTAACAATTACACATTTCAAATTTAGATCACAACGCTTCGCCGTGATAATGCTTAGCTGCAGAATAACTGAACCCCTTAACCCTCTCTGTATAAGTTGCATCCACACTACTGGCGTCAGGAATTAAGTGGCCACTGAGTGTGTGTGTGTGTGTGTGTATATATATATACACACCACTACCACTGAATCAGGTCCCGAATTTTTTTTTTTTTTTTTTTGCACAACATTTGGAAGAAATGTCAAGAACAGCAGCACATGCACTTTCTCTGGCTACCGGCAGCCAGTGTGGTACGACTCGTCCCTGCTAACAGGAAGGAGAGCAAAATCACACAAAAGACGCCCTCTTTGGGTAGGAAAAAAGCAAAAACTCGCATCTGGTTTCACGTTACATCATGTGAGATTTTTTACCTGGTCGGCAGCTGCCTGCATCCCAGGGAGACCACATTAAGTCGAAATTATTTCTCCCAGCGACCCCCATAGGATGCAAGCGGCGAGCTGATCAGCACTCGTGTTCCCTTCCTGAACTTCGCAAGGAGCAGCATAGACCGTCCGCTCGATCAGCAGCTCCTTGAAAATCCAGCTGTACGTTTTCCTCTAATTACTTCGCTGACGTTTATATCCAAAATACCCACTCATACAGCTAAATTTCACTGGAATTCTAGGAAGTCACCATAACATGGGATGAGAACCTTCAGCTTCTAGGTTTGTGTCCTTAAGCACTATGCTATCTGCAGCTCTATATCAGCTGTATCAGGAACATCTGGATAAGACCATCTGCTAAGCAAATAAAGAATAACAACAACATAATAAAGGCGTAGTCCACAGTAATTACATCGTAGCACAGTAATTACATCATAAAACAACGATTCTGTTAGCTCATCACACAACAGAACCCGTTAAATGGGTCAAATTGTCGTCGTTGTAAATTTTAAAAAAGGTCGCCGTTGGAGTCAATGTTTCGTTCTGAAACAAGTCTCTTCTGTCTTAATTTCAAATATTGTCCAATGAAATTATTTTTCTCCCTTTCAGCTAGTGGTGATTAATTCTCAGCCAGGTATTTTCCTGCAAAATACGGAAACTGCATTCAGAACTGCGTTCAACTTTGAGGTTTTTGATGTTATTACACATTGATAGAAACCTGGATTTGAAAAAGCAAATGAACCACATCGATGGTCAAATTCATACATAACATTGCATCCATTCAACCATATTTCGACTGCTTATCCTGCTCAGGGTGACACGGGGGCCTGGACCGCAGGTCACTCAGAGCAGTTTTGTCTAGTTGAGTCCTTGACAGCATATGTGTTTGTAATGTCTTATGCGCCAAACTTGTATGTTAGTTTGGAATCAATGTGATAATACGGTACAACACGATTATCATGAAGTCTTCTTCCCTTTGTAATAAGCATAATCTGGTCCCTAATAGCCTTTCAAGGCTTTGGCGACAAAATTGATTAATCTGTAAGAAGGTGTCGTAATATGACATAGACATACGCAAGCAGGGAAATGAGCCCGTGACCCATCTGAAATGCACTCACCGGCGGCAAACCTCCTCTTGACCAGGGAGAACCTGTAGCCGGCTCCTACCAGCTGGATGTCGCAGCCGGAGAGAGTGCTGCCCTCGCTGGTGAACTGGACCGCCAGGGGAGACGGCTTGCCCGAGCCCTCGGTTGGCTGGAACCTGCAGAGCAGGGAACCCACCCCTGGAAAGGGACGAGAGAGCGGGCCGCCTCGTGTCACGTGACCTTCCTTAGCATCGTAGCACATGCTATTACCCCAAAGGTATAATGCGGTCGTACATTTCTTTGTCACTTTAGTTTAAGTGCCATGGATTAACTGTAATTTGTGTACAGGAGCCCTGGCAAATAATCTAGCTCTGCTACATCTAGCTCAGTCTCTGATGATAGTCTGGTCTCCAGGCATGATAAAAGGCTCCCTGTCAGGCCTGGAAGAGTTATATTCCATCAGTTCTCCAAGGCTATAAGCACATGAGTAAAAACACGTCCGGATCATTTGTGCTTGCATATTAAAACATATGAAAAGGCAAAATAGTCTAGTATGTACTATAATTGGGACCCTCAGCAAATTTCTTTTCCCTATAAAAGTGAAATCTCGATTATGGTTTACCTCCATTTTCAGATTTCTGGGATATATCTGGAATCTTCCACAGAATTCTTTGCTGCTCAGCATTCCTAAGAGAGATTAAACAAAGCCGCCCATTAAATCCAGAGAATACGGTGAAACAAAAATGCAAAATGTGTCTGGTGTGCTTCAATAAAGCAAACAGGTTCCTAAAGTTTTATAATAGCTTTACTGTTAAGAGGTTCATGCTGTGTGTCTTCCACAAAGCTAGATGGCGCTGTTAGGCGAGAGCTGGGACATGGCTGGGGTTACGACCACTCGTCTCACCAAACGGCTGGGGGAAGTGCTGCTTGAAGCTTGGTCACTCCTCCATCAACTGGGACCAGAAACTGAACATTGTTGAGGGCCACAGGTGTGGTCATGGCATCTCCATTGTACTTGTAGTCTATCCTGACATCCGTACTGGTACTCTCACAGCGCCAGCTGACTGCCAGGTTCAAAGGGGTGGACTGGATGCCTTGTGCAGATACCTGGGAAAATATACACACAACTTGATTGCTCTAGGATCGAGGGCACGCGACTCCACACCTGGAGAAGGAGAGTCCCCAAAGGGAGTCACATTGTCCATAGACAGACATCCCACCTTAAGAATATTGATTTGACTTTTAGGCCTCACAACTCGACTCAGACTCAAGTTGCAAATCTGATGACTCGTGACTCGACTCAGCAAAACTGATGGAAAGACTTGGACCCAATGAGGCCATATGAGTGGAGAAGACTGGAGGCTATAGTCCCCCCTCTGGATACCGAAACGTAAATTTTATAATTTCAGTGTATGTTAACTGTTAATGAGTTTTCATTTGGCTGAATGCAAGGTCTCCTGGAAATATGAATTACTCCTGCATATACACAGATGTAAAAACTGTATGAGGATAACTGTGACAGAGTGCAGTCTCTCTTTTAAACCCATTTCTGCTTACGAAGCCTACAATGTACTGCGACTGCAGCAAATACTGGGGTGATTTTAACAGAAGTTTTGAAATGGCTAAGCTGACACACTTTGACAGCCATAATACTATAGTTTTACACCAACATGAATATCATTTGAATGTCATTTTCTCTGGCTGCCTTCGTCATGGTATCGTGTTTTGGCTATATCATTCAAAAATTCCCCATTGCTCCCCTTCCCAGCAAATCCCAGAATAGTATTACCTTTAAAATACTGCGAAAATACCATTTACTGCAGTTTATTGTCCAGATAGTATGACGGTATTAAGAATTAGATACTGCCCAAGCCTAGAGCTGGCTGGGGTTGCGGAGGTAAAATTTGCAGACTTATTGTAGTGTTACATAATATCGGAGCGACACATTTCCAGGACACTGCGCATCATTCGTGGGGGCCAGGGAGCTGTTGGCAATGTGTTGTAGATTCCCGGGATGTCAGCATGGCGCACCATAAAATGCCCCTACCTGATATTTCAACATATCTACGTTGTAGTACGTCGCCTGGGGCTTCTGATCTGCCACCTTCTTTAAATGTGTCATCAGATTGGGCATGTTCACCCAGAATTCCTTGCAGTTGGCATTTGATTGTGTGGTGTCACTGTGAAAAGAGAACTGAGTTTTTATTAGGGCACCTCCATAAAGTGGCGCACATCGCCAAGGATATTACCCCTGGGATAGAAGAGGAAACAGGTATAGGTGTTGTTTTTTCATTAAGCTTCTGGCTAATATTGACTCACAGTATAAGCACAGACTTTAGGTAGAAAAAACATCGCGACAATAGCAAGCAGACTGATCATGGCACTCATGGACATTTGCCCCAAACCCTGCAAACACAAGGAATGAAAATCATTTGTGAGAAGAGTCGGAGTTAATGGTATAAATGGGACTTTCAAAATGGAAAATAAGCAGGCCTGGCTCCAGCTCTCGGTAACAGGGTGGGCCGGGAAGATGTTTTGTTTGCGGGGGGGGGGCAATTACATATAAAGAAATACACTTCCCCCTCTTGACTGGGTGGGCCAGCCTTGTGATTGTGGGGGCTAGGCCTACCCTGCCCAAAAAGTGAATGTAGCTAACTTTGTATTTTTATGTGTCCTGATACATTTTTCCACTAAGATTCTTTCAAATGATTCTTCCTGATATTTTTCAGTTTAATCTTTGAGGACATTTTATCTAAAATGTTTACCAGTCTGTGATTCTTTTATTTTGAAGACACAAATCAGATTCCTATGACGGGCCCTAGCTGACACGGATCAGGACTGGAATGGGTAGGTTAAGCTGTCATTTACCAGCAGAGCAGCTGGGGATTAGGGAGAACGTGCTCCAGGCGGGTGTAGTTGGTTATGCTGAAAGTCAGGATGGCAGGAGAGGGGTTGTTGGCAAAATGCCTGGTGATTCCGGCAGGAAAGGACAGCACCATCTCCCCGGTGATCTTCACCACGCACCTTGGCAGGGGAAGCAATTACAGCATGTCAAGCCACTTCCTGTCACATGATTCATTAGGGGAGGAGCTCTTCTAGGGCAGACATGCCAGTATACAGAAATTAGCCATGAAGGAAGGACAGGAGGGAAGCATATACAGTCAGGTGTGTAATACATAACCACTGTCTTAAAATATGGTTATGTAGTGGTCAAACAGAATTTTTCAAAAATATTCTGACAGATCCTGAAAGTAACATTTCGTAATTAAAAACCTCATCAATCATAATGAAAAGGTACTAATAATTATAATAATAAAGGCAATAATGTTCAGATGTCTGCCTGGGACTCAGTGGGCTGAACGTCTTCGCTCACTTGCTGGGGTCGGCTCCCTTAAAGTAGGCATTGACAGTTTCTGTGAAGGCGGCCGCCACAGGAAGCGTATCCTGGGCCCCCATGGTCAGCGGGCTGGGTCCCCGGGAGCAGCCTGAAACACAACAGAGGCCACTGAACCAGGTCATGCCGCTCTGAACAGGAAATGACATCAGAGGAGGTGCCAACTACCGCGGCCGCATCCACCGCCCCCGCGACTCCAAGGTGATCACATCCAGCTCTGCCATCTGGAGGTTTCACTTTTAACACTTATCCACCGGGTGGCACATCTTTGCCACTGAGCGCTATGTTTGTCTTCGGTCTGACTCACAGTCATAAATGGCAGTTGAAACGGCTGCAGGCCTCAATCTGAATTCAGGGAAGCCAAACCCCCTGGGACCATCTCCAAACACAAGAGCTTTGCCATCTAAATTTCACTCCAAACAACTTTCATTTTCCCCACGGTTTCTTGTTTGTTTTTACAAATACACATGTAGGTAGTATCCATAATGTATGAGTCTCACATCATGTCAGAACTGCTAACTTCTCGCCATAAATCAAGCGAAGACTGCAGGCACAAACTCCCACTGAAGCCTTAAATAAATGCCCATAAAACCCATCTCATTAGTGATGAAGCCAATATACTGTGCATGATGTCATCGCTTTAACAGCGTTTGCTACTCTTTGAGATCTGACTGGCTGCCTATCTTGAAGGCAACATAAAGCATAGGTTCATATTCTATAGCTCTTCCAGATCAGTACAGGGTCTTGGTGAGCTTGGATCCTAGGACACAAGGCAAGGGACACCTTACAGCATGCCAGCAGTAATGCAAGCTTAAATACAACTACTTGAACAACAAAAGTAGACATTTGCAGTTGATG
>JAODKN010000044.1:7816276-7826711 GCA_026774425.1 Petrocephalus zakoni
TTCTCCCCAAGCGAGCTTGATGGGCCGAATGGCCTCCTCTCGTTTGTATAGTTCTTATGTTCTTATGTTCTTATATGACACATAATTTATAGCACACCTGTAACACTTTTCAGTTTAAATGAAGTTACAGTGCAACGTACTATTAATCAGATGGCAAACTTAAAAATAGTTTCTGTTAATTAAAATATTCCTTGACTTATTATTTACAACTGTTTATTTTAATACTAAAATAACCATAGTTTAAAAAATATAGTATTCCTTCCAGATATTGGTACAGCTGTTTCTTTGGCTCTAAACCCCTAATAACCTCTATACTAACTAATTAGGGTGAATCAGAACCGATAAGCTCAAATAGCAGTTTAATTGCTTAGAAAGAAAACTCACACATACACCAATTCACCACAACCATACACTGGGTACCTCTAGATTCACGAACGAGATGTCCCAGTAAAATTAACTGATTAAAACTAGTTACAGAATGTACATTCAGTGAGACAATTGAACATTCTTACCACATCCCCTATACTAGGTTTTCCAGGAGGAAGTTTAGGCCGGGAGGACGGCCGCGGTGGGGGAGGGGGCGGAGTCGGACTGCTGGCAGCCAATGGCGTCGCAGGACGGGCAGGGGAGGAGGAGCCTGTACAGCAATAGAACAAAAACCCTTACTGATAACATGACCTGTTTAAGTTAACATAATTCCTACAGCTCCCAACACTTACAGAGGACGGCGGGTAGGTGACATCACTAAAGGGCATCGTCACACCCAAAGCCAAGTATATAAATACTCACTGCACCAATTAGTAACTAGAGCCAGATTTGCATCAATTAGAAAATACAGCTCCAAAATTCACATACAACAATACTTTGCATAATATTAAGCATCTGGGTCTAGACCAGGGGTGTCAAACTCCAGTCCTGGTGGGCCGGAGCCCTGCACATTTTTGGGTCCTCACGGTTCCTTATACTAATTACCACACAGCTCTTCTGCTCCATCGTTTGTGGTGTAAAAGGGACTTAAGCTACTCAGGCCTTCCTGGACTGGGATTTGATGGCCCTGCTCTAGAATAAAGTTAGGATATACAAACAAATGAAAGTAACAAAAGCCCTTATTACATTTACATCACAAGGGCACTGAACGATTTATTATAATTACTTTTTTTTATTTTGTGAGAATATGCAGAAATCACAGTAAATTGTTTTGTAAAAAAATTACATAACATAGAAGCTTATTTCTAAAGAGACATGAATTCGGTTTATGCTCCACATTTCTACAGCGGGCATCCCCCATAGTCTTCATCCATAAACTTTCATTAATTAAACTGATATCTTGAAATTGCCCATAGTTGGTGACTCCATCTGTGTGCCCTGAGCTGCACTGGCATCTGCTCCAGGGTGGTTCTCAGCCTTGTGTCCTGTCCTCACTGGGACAGACTCCAGGCTCACTGCGGTCCTGTGCTAGACAAGCACTGCTTCACATTTACATTCAGCCAGCAGATGTTTCAGTGCAGGGAGACATATAAGCAAGGACAGCTTGGGGTCAGGGTGCAGGGTCAGCCAGTGTCCCAGAAGCTGTGGGTGATGATCTCTCTACTGGCCATGAGACCATTCAGACATGGGCATATATTCCAAGCCTAACGAGGTGTGGAAGCTGGACATTCATGGAGTATAGCAGTGTTTCTTCTCAAGGGTCTACATTCATTCATCTCATCACTGCATTCATGTTTATATTATATTTATTTACACAAGCCGACTTACAGTAGATATTTGAAACGAGAGTGCAGTGCTCTACTTGTTGAGCTACAGATTGGCTTTCTCATCTGGTATCTAATAGAGGAGACTGACAAATAGACTCACCACTTCCAGAGCCCGAGCAGGGCCCGGGGGAGGAGACCACCGCTCGGTAGGTGGGGGGGGGAGGGGGAGGAGGCGTGGCTCGCGGTCCTGGGGTGAGCTCTTTGGGCGAAGCTGTGGTCTCTGGGAAGTCCTCCTTCAGCATCGCGATCTCGAAACCCACCTTGTCTCCCTCGTCCAAGACTAAGGGGGGCGGGATGACACCCGCGGGTTTGCGGCTCGGGAGGGGGGGGCTGGCGGGGGTGTCCGACACTTCGGGAGGACCGTCGTCAGCAGGTGGCGGAGGACTCGGCGGGAGGGATGGGGGCAGAGGAGGGGCGGGCTCTTCGGGAGGGGGCGGGGTCTCAGGCGACTCGTCGTTGAAGCTGACCCACTTGCTGTCCACAGTCTCCTCACTGGACTTCACGGCCTTCACTGGGCCAAATATGTTGTCCAGGTCGGTCATGGACACCTTTCTGGGGTTCTCCGGGGAACCGGGGATTTCGTCCTGGTCCTCGTCGCTTTCATCTATGTCTGCGTCAGGCGTACACCCGGAGAGGGAATATCTGTCAGCACGAGCTCGGGGGAGACTCAGCGAAGCCTGCAAAACGGCGAGAAGCACCCACCGACTGGATCCGGCTGAGAAGAGCCGCCAGCAGGGGGAGCAGGCGGGACGTTTTTGGGCGGAAGAGGAGGTGGAGCTGCAAGAACAACCAGCAAGAGCTCCACGTCAGGTTCGGGTCCAATGAAGATCTTTAATAGACGTTTATTTTTGTTACAATGTGAGTCCTTGTCATCATAAACCCCAAAAGCATCTCAGTTTTCCTACAGCAAATATGAACCATATGGGTTGCGATTATCCAAACCCAGTATAACAGGACAATAAAAGCCATAACAGGGCCATGATCGGGCCAGTAAAAGCTCACCAACACTTTGCTGGCTGTATGTGCCTGAGCTTGTAAAACCCTCCCCAAACAGACAGGCGCTCTAACACACAAAACGACGACCTCTGCCACCTCAGACGACCTTCGGACTCCAAGAATCAACAGCACCGGTAAAAGGCCTTGCTAGCGTAGTGCCTTTCGCGGCCCGCCACGCACACCTCCGCCTGACCCCGGAGAGATTCACGTATGAAATGTTTCTGAGCTTTAAAACCGAAGACAATACTGGTCTGCAAGGGATGTAGTCACCATCCACTTGCGCTCCAAATCCCTGCGACGAAATGCGAAGCGCTTGTCGAGATTTTGCCAGAGAAACGCAGTCTAAAGGCTAATTTCACAAAACATTAAGTGCTCCGTTTATGATGCAGCCTTGCTGTGAAACTACAGCACTGCCAGAAATTCCCGCTGCATTATCAAGACCATCATTGAACCCGAACAGGTTTACTGCAGGACACCTCGGGCACATATTTTGTGCTCTACTACCGCGAGAACACTTGGACCACGTAATCTTGGGCTGGATAATCAGTTAACCCCCAGTGACAGGTAGCAGCTGGTGGAACAGACAGAAAAGTTGAATCACGTGGGGGGGGGGCGTTAATTTTGTTTAATTTGTTAGTCAAGAGCGTATCATTCCAACTATGCATTTCTGTAACAGAGACAAAAGATTACAGTGAACGGCTTTGCATCGATTGGGCGGCTGTTAACACACATTCATAGAAAAAAAAAACTCATAAGCAAGGGCTTACAGGTATTTACCTGCCTGCAGAAGGGTCATCCACGGATTGTGTGGAACAAACTCTGCATAATTATTCCTTTTCTTTCTTTTTACAGGAAATTCAGCCACTCCCAGCAATGTTTTATCAATGGTAAAAGAAAAAAAACCTGTGTTTCTGAAGACTTACTTCCAGTAGGAAAGGGTCTTGTCACAGGAGAGTCTGGGTGTGGCTCAGATAGAGGTACACCCCAGATCTCAGGTTCAGCTATAACCGCTTGAAGAGAGAGCACAGCACAACGGGGATATCAGCAAAGGCTACGCAGAGAGCAGGCCACCTGTCAGACAAGAGCCTTTTAATTTCATGATAAAAGCCCAGTGAGAATGCGACGTGCCCAGGAGACTGAGGAATCGATACTTTTATCTGAAGTTACATTAGTTGGCAAAGACATCCAGACAGGTCATCAAGCCAAGAGGGTTTACCCTAATGGAATCTCCTGGTGCACTCCCATTGGCATGCCCAGCGAAAAATAACGATGAAATATATAAACAAAAGTGCCCTTTTTACACAGATATGCATAGGAAGCGGAGTGTCTCAGGTTACACGCCCGCACGTGTCGGACGAGTCGACTCCAGCGGATCATGGGGATGGTGGTCTGCAAGCTTTACCTGCCGTTTTCTCTTCGTCAAAGGCCGTCTCGAGTGGAGGCCCAAACAGGGCCATCGCATCCTCTGGGATTTTCGGACTTCTGGAGCAGTAAAGATAGAGACAGTGTGAGTCCTCTGTTCCCAGACATATAAGTCACAATGTGACAATATCCCACACAGTCAGAAGGGGGCAGCAGAGAGTATAGCAGTAAAGGAGATCCTCTTCTGTTAGGGTTCATGGTAACCCAGGTCCATAAACTGCACAGAAAAACAGCAAGTTTTTTTTTTTTTAATGGTATGTCCATTTCAATAACCAACTGAACAAAAAAAAGTATGCCCCCTTGTGGCCATATTTGGAACTTCTTCTTTAAGACATTAGCACAGAAATGACTATTCATATCAAATTCTTCTCCCCACCCATCCCAAAGGAGGGTTACTAACTCAGGAGGCAGTACTGCAGGAGGTGCAGGGGGTGCAGGAGGTGCAGGAGGTGCTGGGGGAGCGGGAGCAGGTGTGGGAGTAGACCGCCGTGGCCTTGCGATCTCTTCACCTGAGAGGAGAGCAATACAATCAAAGTGTGAGGAGGTGACTGCACATAAAAAAGAAACTAACCATTTGAAGCAACATCCATAGCCATCGTGCTATTCAGTAACTACCCATCCTTAACTCGTTAGCACACAAAGCATTAGCATATGTTGTTCAGTACTTACTTGAGAGATTTCTTTTGATCTGGCCCTGCAATTTAAAAACAAAATTAAAATAAAACAAATTTAGCACTGTTCTAAAAAATGAAAACAATTCATGCACACCTACTTATTCATGTGGAGGTATCTACCACTTAAAACGGTGTGGTGGAGCATTACTAAGAATGATACTGAAGATACAAACAAGATCACTGAATCCAAGGAAAAACAAGAGGACAGGAGCCCAGTGGCCGGCATGTCATTAACAATTAGCATTGTGTAGCCGTGCTGCTAATCTGTATGTGTGTGGCGATCAGCCGCGTATTCCTTCTCTAGAGCCTCTTCCCCTTGTGTTGTGCTGGCTTAGTTACTCACATGATGTGTGAAGCTGGGAATAAACATGTCAAAAGGCAGACACCAAAGAAACATATCATCACAAACAGAAGTCAGTTATATCAATTTATACCACGGCTTTGGTAAATACTATTTTCTTATTGGCCCAGAGATGTCACATGAGTGCTGATTATTTTGTATAAAGGTAGTTCCAGCAGCCTAATAACAGTTCCATATTAATGCGTTTTAATGTTTTATTCAACACGTTAATATAAGAAACTGTATGCTTTTTTACTCATAAATAAGCAGTCATTCTTATCAGCATAATTTTCCTTGGTTTTCAAAATGCAGGCTGTTGACGGTTTCTATGGTAACTTAACTGACTTGTCATTTCCAGCAAGTAGCCTGACCAGACATTCTGTCCTTATGGGGACTATATTTTTAGGAGCACTTTGGAACATAAATACTAATTGAAAAAATTTTCTTCTTAGAAATTAATCGTCACTAGTTCATTCTATTATTTACGTTCATTAGCCGTGGTATAAGCGAGATAAACCACTTTGGGTTGTGCGGTTATACGAAAATAATAAACTCCAACTTGGTTAGCGGCCCTCTGCTTCTCATTGGGCCACATTACACCAAGCCATCACTAATTATTTTCATATAACTCCACATCTCGCTGTGGATCATCCCTCATAATGCTGTGTTCATCTTTCACTGTGATTTTGACCAGCTGTGCCTGTTATGTTTCACCAACGATCATTTGTGACAAACGCAACTCACCGGGCTACGTCTCTGCGTTCAGCAAAAAGGGAGAGAGAAGAGACACCTGGTCAGAGAGCGACAAGTCAGTCACAGAGAGTGACAAATCAGGCACAGAGAGTGACAAATCAGTCAAAAAAGCACACTGACAATATATAGCAAAGCATGACAAGGCCTCTCTGGGTGTTGGTGGCAAAACAGGCTTTCCTCGATGCATGTCCACTGTACTTCATGTTGTGAGGGACTGGAGACACATATGACCACAGTCCAATGGAAGAACGAATCACTGCATACATTCATATCAAGGTGTCTCTTTTCGTCCAATGGGGTGCAGCCATCTTCGGAGCACCAACTTAATGCATTTAACGAACACGCGGATGAAGCGTGAGACGGCCGAGGGCGATGCAGAGAAAGATCAAGCCAGGCATGACAGGGACAAGGCTTCGCTGTGTGCATTGGGAGGGACGCGGCACACACGCGGTCATTGGCACGAGAAGCGCACTGGACAATATCGAGGATAAAAAAACTAGTGGAAAGGAATGGGCTTACCGGGCTCCTCCTCTACAGGGTCCGTCAGCATTGACAGGGACCGAGAACAAGCACAGCATTAGCTTGACCGAACCAGTGGTCGGTTATGTGGTAACGAGACGATGACGATGAACTGAAAATGAGCTTAGGGGAGATAAAGTAGAGAACTGGATGGTAGACGGGACACTATAATATAAGATAATTATGCAGTGAGCCCCGAAACCCACATGGTACTCTAGGCATGCTTCTCTTCTGCCCCCCCCCCCCCAAGGCAAGACTGAGAGATGCTGTCCTGGGCGATTTCCCATAGCGCCTATGCCAGGATCTGCCACCGTGTGTATGGATTACAAAATCAGGTTAATTTCTATTACCGCTGTATTCACAAACCCGGCTCTACACGCCATCGGTAAATCCCAGTATTTATAGGATTCTGTGCTACGACAGGAAGCGCCATGGACTCAGCGAGCAGCGCCTCCTCTTGGCAGGCGGCCAGCTACACCGGACGGCGTTTATGTACAGACCCCTGGACTGCTCAGTTTGCCGCCACTCAGACCGAAATGCTACTGGAACTAAAAAGAGCTGACACGCTTCCTGAAGAGAGTAAATGCATCGAAAGGAATTAGCTTCCCCGGCACGTTGACTTAAATGCTAGTGGAGAACATTCCATGAGACTTCACTGACAAGCAGGACATGAGCTGATGGAAGCTTCTTTAATGCTAATCTTAAGGCTGCATAGGGTCTTCTGAAAAATGTAAAAGTATGTCCTTCTGAGAAGCAGAAAAGGACTCTGCTCCTGCAGCTTGCGGTTAAAGATAGCACCAGTTCGGCGATGAAGAACTCGCCCGCTAGCTATAAGATCCCACTGCTGCCTGCTTGGCATTCGCTCTGCCTCCAGGTGCATCACAAGCTGCTCTTCCTGTGCTGGGAATAGTCTGAATCTTACCGGGGTCCCTCTGCAACTTGCTCAGCTTGGTCATACTAATGTCCAGACATTTTTCTAACCCAAATCTAACCCATCCTAGTTCTCACACATTCGAATGCTATGGCCAATTCGGCAACATGACTTACTGTAGCACCGGAGTGGGCATCTCGTCTGCAAGGGGCCAGAGAATATGCAGAATTTGGGATAACGTTTAGGTCAGCTGTTCAAACGCAGGTGAGGGGACTTTTCGGCCAATCGGTCCCCTAATTAGTTACTTAATTTGGGGGTTGCAGCAAAAACCCGCATACACGACGGCCCAATCTGGATAAGACTGCCCACCCCTAAAGTAGCCTAACCATCAAGGTTGGATCCCTGCTGGATCCCTATAGTTTTTATTATTATTACTATTACTCTAGTTATGGTGCTTTGTCAATGTTTCTTTCTGACTATTGACAGAACCTTCAGAATGCAATTTAATGGCAGTGGTCACCTGCCACACTGCAACTAGGTCAGCAGGTGGCACTGCGGTTGAGGACGTTGAGTAGTTCAAATGTGGTTAAATAAATAAGCTATAATCATGAGCCTTGGAACCATCTACTCGGCGACTTTGTAACATGACGCAACCTTGTGCATCTGGAAGAGGGGAAGGAGTCAGGCCAACTGTTGTTCTGGTTCCCGAGCTCCATCCACGGCCATCCCCTCTTTGAGTCACCCGAGGAGCACTGCACAGTCAGTAGGTCTCCATGGATACCTTTTTGAAGGATGGGTTGCTATAAAGCCAGCTAACACATAACTGATTCACACACAGTTCGTGTTTTTTTTTTTTACACAGTGAAGATATGTTAACTGACTCGGAAAAAATAAACTCAACCTCTGGCTCTCATTGACAGATTCGCTCTTGTCTAAATTATTAAAATTGGTTGGTCTTGACTGGTGTAGAACTGGAGCCAAGATGGACATGGATTAAAACAGAACTTAATAAGTCATGAACTAATTCCTTCTTGGCAACTGTAGGACTTACTCCAGCCAAACTCTTGACCTGAGCACACAGTCCTTGTCCATATTAAAATCTCTAAGAAAACTCACCATTCCCTACATGGGGTGTCTTTTTGTTTTTTTTTTTTATAAAAGCCCAAACAATTGGACCTTTGGGTGTATTTCTGGAGGATGAATGGGCCCGTTAAACATTGTGCTCTGTGGTTGCTGGGGGGGGTGGGGGGGGGGGAGATACATTGTAACTGTGTAAGTAGGTCAGACGGTAAACCGCTGTACTGCGGTGTGTGCTGACACAGAGTCAGACACAAAGGACATAAGTAACATCACGCCTGCAAATGCTAGTTCTTCTTGGGAAGTGGGATTATGGGTAGCCTATATAAGCATATATATTTATATAAGCATATATATAAAATACAGTACAAAAGTCATAGGCAGTCACAGAAAATGTTTTAAATGATCTTCGCGTTGGTGTAAAATTGTGATGTCTGTCAAAATGTACCAGCTTAACCATTTCAAAACCTTCCTAAAATCACCCCAGTTATTTACAGCAATGCCGCGATATACCCGTGACTTGACCACTGCTCCACCAAATTTGGCTAATCGATACCTCACTGAGTTATTTAATTACTTGAATGAATTAATTAAGTGAGCTGGTGGTGAAATGTAACAAATTAATGGAATGGCAGGGCAGCCCCCAGCTCACTACAGAAGTGGTGTTCATCTAGCAATCCAACAAGGTATCGGTAACATTTTGGAGAACAGAGGAAATTGTTGTTAGTTTTATTGTCTCATTATTTTGTGGTCTTGGAATTGACTTTTATTTTGATTCGGACATGAGGACTCAAGGTTTTATTTCAAGACCAGTGAAAAAAACGCCTCAATATTTATCATAACAAGTTAATATTCACGTCTGTTAACACTGTACTGTGACTGGGTGTAAAACATCCTACTTCAAAGTTCAAATGCAACCAATAAGGTGCGTCTTATTAGACGCATTTTCTTGTCTCATCGGAATATCTGATGAAAGGCTTGGGCTTGAAATGTCACATAATGTGTTGTGTTATGTAGATTCAAACATTACTCTCTTTCAGATCCTGTCTCGGTCTCGCCCAGCCTTGGTCTTGGTCTTGTCTCGGTCTTACCCTGCCTTGGTCTTGGTCTTGTCTCGGCCTCACCCTGCCTTGGTCTTCCGATTGTCTCGGTCTCACCCTGCCTTGGTCTCGGTCTTGTCTCGGTCTCACTCTGCTGTGGTTTCGCTCTGCCTTGATCTTGTCACGGTCTCGATGCACTCTGGTCTTGGTAATGACTCGGTAACATCTCGGTTTAGGTGGTCCTGGCTACAACAATCACCCCTTCTTTTAGGAAAACCACTTCTTTGAGGTGTTATTCAAGTTTAAACACAGTGGAAATCGCACATTAACAAAATCAATATGTGATCAGAAACTCTGCAGCAGGTGGGACGTAGCGGTTAAGTGACTGAGCCAGAGACGGGGATGGCTAATTTCCCAGGGGGGCCTTTTTATTGTTTATGTAAGGTTCCACAGCTAAACCTATTCTTACATCTTCACTGATTCTATCAGGGGACACCCTGATATTCCCCCTAGGTTTAGCCTCAGAGTAGTCTAAACAAGCACCTACGATGAGTTTCCCCGAAAGGCCCAGGACATATCAGGCGCCCGAGGGCAGTCCATATTCGCTTCACCCCCAGCCCCTACCTCCCCACGGACCTGTTAGTAAACCCCAGTCCACCTGTTTCAGTGATATTGACACACAAAGCTGCAGGCTAAAGGTAAACCACTATATATTAAATTGCCCACTAAGCAAATAAAGGGTATTGGCTAAAAAAAAAATGGACGTGGAGGCAGAAAAAACAACTAAGAGGCATAATAAAATGCGCGGAGCGTACTTAATTTCAGCTGACAGCCATCAGCCGCTCTCCAGCCTTTGGCCATCATACCCCCCGCCCCCCCCCACGCCGGGGGGGCCCCCCCCCCCCCCCCCCCCCCCGGGGGGGGGGGGGAGGGGCGGCGCGGAGGAGGGGGGGGGGGGGGGGTGGTGGGGTGTTGTGGTGTGATAGATA
>JAODKN010000044.1:7858806-7871133 GCA_026774425.1 Petrocephalus zakoni
CGCTCAAATGGGACTCGGAAGGGGTCTTGTTTATTTTTGGTTGGATTAGGTATGTCCCGTGGCGACGCCTCAGCGGCCCGCAGGCCTGCTCTCGTCATCACACGTAATATGGGAGTTTATATACCCCTAACCCCCTCCCTTTCGGGTAGCATAATCTGATAGGATCAGTATCTCGACCAATGAGTGACTAGCTGCACAGAATTTTCGAAACAAGTGATCTAAGGGGCGATCTTGGTTTCCCGTTTTTTTTTCTTTTCTCTAGCAACACAAATGAATAAATGAAAAAACTAGGTGAAGGGTTGAAAGTTGCTTAGATAGATGGGCAAGCTGATGGTGCCCAGTGGCGCTGCATGGTGACCCACGCTTAGTGATTTCTTTCAGGAAATCCTCTAAGACCCAGGACATAAATCAGCTAAATTTAATCTGAGGCGATAAGAAGGTTAAAAGAAAATGTCAAAGAGGAATATAGTCATGCTTTCTTTTTAATAACTTTGTTGAAAAAGTATTTAAGATTGTGTAGAACACAATATACAATACTATACCATACATTGTGTGAAACGTTTGAAAAACATTAAAATAACCACCTGGAACAACGCAGTGTTCAGCAGACAGACAAACCCATTGGTCATGCGGATAGTACTATTCTGGAAAACCATTTGGATACTATTTAGACCAAAAGCTTCAACATAGGTTATGATGTTAAACAGACAACTGGATTTTTTTTTAATTGGTAACACATCTGGTCAGAAAATAGTTCACATTAGCACAAGAATTACGAGATCACAACTTGTGTGTCATATCAGTTCACATTGGTGTTTATAGTAATTGAAACATGCCCACCAATATCTTCATTTAATTTACATTTTTTCCCTTTATGGACACAGCTATATATTGATGTTTGTCACGCTATAATGAGCTAACAAGCAATTTTGTTCACGATGAACGGCGATCTGAATTCATAATGCTTAGCTGTTTGTTCAGTTAGAAGTTAAGGCTTTACAAGCATCCTATGGGCACTAAACCAATTGCGCAGCTTTTTCCTTCTGTTTCTTGCCAGTTTGTACATTTGTCAGCAGGATTACAGATCTTTTGCATCCTATGGGTTGAGTATGTCTCTTTTAGCTACTGTTCAGGGCACTCGAATGTTGTGCAATATTCAAAAAACAAAAGAAAACGAACAAAAGAAAACAATATATATATATATCTATATATATATATAGATATATATATATATATAACCGTTAAAAAGACTAACTCAGAGCCTTTCACGTGTTAACGTCACCCTCTTTTTTAGGTGACGTTAGTGCATATAAATAAAAAATAAAATTTACAAGAAACATTGTTTTATTTACAAGGTAAAGTATTAAATACACTGTTATAAACAGCAAATGACCCAAATTAGGCTCAGGTGCAAGGAGGTGAGACGGTGAGGCTATAGTCACCGTATCCGAACATGAAGAGACAAGCACACATTTCGTGGTCACACACATGCGCGTGCGCACGCACACACGCACACACACACACACACATACACACAGACAATGTTGATGGAGTCGTGTTCCATTTCAGCCTACCTCAATGCACACCCATTTTAGAGCAGAAGACGACAGGGCTTTAAGTGTACGGTTTACAGAAAAATAAAGTTCTGTCATCCACATCCTACAGAAAGAAAAGAAGTCAACAAAAAGAACTGTTCTGCTTCAAGGAGCACTCAGTCAGATCCAGTCCCTGCGGGGTGGAGACTCAGCTTCTCCCAGGGAACAAACTTTGAGCGTTCTTCTCCAAAGAAGAAGTCATATTGAAAAAAAAGACCAAGCCACGAATAAGCATGGATAATAGCATTTTTGGTTACGCTTCAGTTTTAATTGCACAGATACTATGAAAAAAAAATGTAATCACCCTAAAAGTAAATCATAAAAAAACTAATTGCAGTATCACGTTTCAAGTCATGGGTAAACTGTGCGGCCTAGATCTTTTGTTATACAGTTGCATATTATATAATTAGATATTTCCTTAGAAGCACAAAATATTTCCTTGTATCCGAAATACTCAGTTGCCAGAAAATAATTATTCTGGGGGCAGACTGACAACTGTCAAATGTGCAAAACTGCAGCAGCTTGTAAGACTATGAAGGAATTTCTTTGTATTGGGCATAAACTACCTTTTTAACTCAGTTCTTGGGTAAAATCTATCCTGCCAACACTGCTAACTGCTTGGTCTTTAATTTCCCAATTCTTTAGGGCCTGAGCTGGTATAACCAGGGGCCAAGTGAATAGGAGGGATTAAGGGGAAATAAAATTATGCGTTGAACAAGTGGAACATTTTGACTAAATTATAGCACATGTACACCGTTAGAACTCTGCTCTTCTACCTTGAAATCAAGATTTTCTGGGTGTTCATATATGAATTATCAGTCCCAGTATAAAAAAAATCATAAAATAAAATATAGCATTGTGCTCATATTAAAACGTGTCCATTTGCCGCCCTTTGTTTCCATCTCCCATGACTTATACAAATACGCCGGAAAGCTTCTGTGGGAATCAATGTTTTGTTGAAAGTCCGTCCAGAAAGCCAGTGTGTATTAGCTTAGATATTGCCAAGAATCAGCAATAAGGAAGACTTGTATTCTCTCTTTAACCGAGAAACGATATATTATGCTCTTGAGCCTTCAGTTAAAAACATCCTTAAACATTTACTGTGTTCAATAAATAAAAAAAAAAACCTTAAAAAGACGACTGTAAAAAAGGCACACATAGTCTTTAGACAAATGTGACAGAAAAAGAGTAAACTGTGTGCGGTACAAATACTCGTATATCAGTAGTTCGTAAGCTACCTCATGACATCCCATTACAAAAAAGGGACACCCATTGGGAAAAATCTCTCAGTAGTGTCAGCAACACAACGCGAGTCCTGATTGGTCTTGATCCTTCATTACTCCCACATCTATTTGTCACATGGCATGGGCTGTCAACCAGTTCCAAGTGACTGCAGCAATTTCCTGAGAAATCCTTCATGATTCCACTGACACCGTCCTTTCCCGACCCCAGAAAACGGCTCCGGTCCAGCCAAAGTCAACACCCAGGCTTCGAAAAAGCAGGACTGTGGGATTCCTCCTCACGGCTCAATTTGCCAACGGCCATGGTGGTGCCACGGTTGGGGCATGCGAGGGAGGCTACGTGTCAACGGGCGATGCATCCTGCGTGATGATCTCGATGTGTGTGGGATCCACTGGCTCCTCCTCTGCCCCCGGGTCTTCACAGTAGACCGGGGAAGAGCGCGTCCCACTTGGGCTATCCTCCCCCTGACTCTGCTCGTCCCTCTCCGTGCCCTCTGAGTCCTCCTCCTCCAGCGTCAACTCGAATTGGAACTTGTCCCCATTGCCAGCCCCCTTGTCTTGCTCGTAAAATGGTGGCGACGGACTCTGAGGGATCATGCTTTGGTACCAGTTCCTGTTGTCCTCTAACGTGTCCAGGATATCCTGCGCATCTGGGTGTACCAGATCTGCCCAAGTCTCCCACAGAGGGTGTACGATATAGTCGATGAAGCCCACCTGTTAGACAGGCCAAACCGAATCACACAATTAAAGACAACTCCAAACCATTAAGCCAAGAAGGGAACTCCTTCAAGAATGTAGTCTTGAACTAAGCTGAATATGGACTATGTCGTAAAACTCACCTGGGATTTCTCCACAGATGCCGTGTGCTTGTCGCACATGGGGCTGATCTCCATGCCCCGTTCCCTCTCCTTGTCCCCCTGGTGGAAGAATTCGTCCATGATTCGATCTGTCCACTGTCGATACAGTTCCAGGGACTTGGTGGGGTTGCTCAAGTCTGCGCAGTGAACCATGTTGCGAAGGACCTGTTTGCCATCCAGACGACAAGAGTGCCTTGTTAGGTAACCCCAGACATGACTTCATAACTAATTACTTTGCAAACACCTTAGCTGGCTGTCTAGTTACCATTTGAGGTGGTGGAGCCATACCTGTATCCGGTCTGTGTAGTTGTCCAGCAGTAGCACTCCAGAGCTTGTCACCTTTTTGGTCTCAACCATGGTTTTCAGGTCTGCCAGTAAGCTCATATGCTTGGACATGTCAGTTGCCAGTACCTGGAGGAAGAGGAACAGGGAGCCCACTTGTCAGCTCAGTTTCTTGGGACCCATAAGCTTGAACTGCAATGTATCTGTTGGCCTCCTTACCATGTCGATGACCATCTTCCGCAGAGACTGCCGCTGCTTCTTGTTGAGGTTCTGGAAGATGTCGCAGTGCTCCTCCTGTAGCAGCTTGAACCCCACGGCCAGGTGGTGGTTCTCCAAGACCGACTCATCATTGTACATGAGGGCCAGCTCTGAATCTATACATGAACAGGGCAGCTAGGTGAGGAACTTTGACCATGCCAATCGCAAACGGCGCCGATCCTCAGGCCTAAGATAAATCGGCCGGCCCGATCTCTCCCTGGACTGCAAGGAAAGGAGGAAACACTCACTGGTGTTGATGAGAAATTGATTGGAGACTCCTGGGTGGTCAACGTCATGGATGGCTGCAGCAAAGATGGCAGCAAGGATCTCCAGGTCCGTGAAGACGGCCTGTTGGCGTAAGTGCAAAGGGAGGTTAGTCGCAACCGCAAACGCCGTCATACATTCTGCATAATATACACGCAAACGGAGGTGAGAAAAGCAGAGTGACGGAGGTCTGAGAAAACGTGTGTCGGGGGAAGGGGTGCTCACATCAAGAGCAGGTGTGGAAAGGAGGATGTGTGTGGACTGGGCCACGTCGGCCGCGTGCAGGCTGTTGTGGTAAGCCACGTCAGAGTGGTAGTGGTCTTCTAGCGTCATCATGAAGGTCACAAATGTGTCAACAGGGATCTTAAATGTCTTCATCAAGTCCCTTTCCTGCAAAAGTAAAAATATCGTTACTGGGGGAGGAACACAATTATATCATTGTGTGAGTGTGACCGAGCGTGTGAGAACCAAATTAAATGTGTGGAATGTCCCTTCACCTGAGAAATGCATACCCCCTAGGCACCAGTTGTCTTCTAGAGTGACTATATTGAGAGACTGGATGTGTGTTTTTATATAAATCATTATATATGAGATAAAAGTATAGATATGGTATATAATGAAAAAAGAAATGTGGCAGAAAAGTGTTCTGACCTGAAAGATGGCGTACATGATGCATGTGAGTGGCTTGTTGTTGGAGGACTCAGATACTTTGAAAATGTTGAGGCCCCACTTGTTGAGGTCCTCCAGCTCCTGAGGAAATCAGAAAGGCCAAGATTAAGTATCTTCTGTAAGGAGATCCACCATCAGGACAGCACTAATTCCACTGAATGCAATTGAGCTTATTTGTGTATGGCACCTAGCAACATCATAAAAAGGGGAAAGCTGATTGGGACATTAAGTATTTTCTCAGCCAATGATGAGCCATTTAGAAATGGGGATGTTACCTTTGACAGCTGTTCCTCCTTGTCAGTTTTAACTCCAAAGCGAGGGATGCTGCAGTGGGAGACGTTGGGGCCATGCGTCACTTTCTTCACCCCGCTGATCTGGGTCATCAGCTGTTTCTTCTTCTTCTCCCGTGTTTTGGATGTGGGAGATGGGATCTCCATGTCATTCTGCTTGTCTGGAGAGAGCGGGGGACAAAAAAAAAATAATAATTAATTAGCGGTCCAGCCTTGTTTCTTCAAAGCTTCTACAGTGATTTTATATCCACACAAATACACAACATACCCCTCCGACAAATGTCAGGAAATGGAAAAGAACAAAAAAAAACAAAAAAACATCACAGAATACACAAATTCCCCCCACCCCGCCCTGTGAAGCTGGCAAGAAGATCTGGACCATTTAAACCACAAACTCCACAACCCCTTCAAGATTCCAAATCTAATATCCAATTTTAGCATCTTTATTTGGCCAGAAGAAAAACAAGGGTCTTGTGTTCAAAGATTCTGATCATGTCTCTGGGTATCTCCCGTTTCCCTCGGTGATGCTACTGCTGCTCGCCACACTAGCAGCCCCAGACATGCCGTGTATCCTGGATCGAGCCGTTTAATCATCGGTCTTTGCTGGGTAGGGGGCAGAAAATCGCTTTGGATGGTCGGATCCCCATTTTTTGCCTGAATCTTGACTTTTGCCCCCCCAAAATCACTCCCATGCATGACATCCCAAAGAAGATCTTTATTTATTTTTATAATATCTTGCACAGTTTGGCATGGGTGGGGGAGAAAAGGAACGCGACCTTTAACACTGCAGCGGCTCCTGAAGTTTGACAGGTGCTTCTTGACGGGGATTCAGGTGCAATTTAATCTGCGACACCCGTCCCCCACCAAAGGACATTCAGTTACCGTGACACTAATTCAGGTGACGGGTGTTTTCTCTCCCAGCTTCTTCCAGCTAGATCAATGATATCAGCAATAAAACGTCTCGGTGACAGAGCAACACAGCTACAGCATTTCGTTTTGGAGTAAAGCAGAGAATGTCTAATTAGTCATTAGCATCTCTAGTGGAACATTAATCTGGAATATTACGTCAGCGCAGAGTCCCTGAATTCGGTGGAATCCTGGTTATCTGAAAAGGGGCTGTATATCTAATGGACTGAGCGCAGAGGCTACAATCTGCTGAAACCCCTAATAGCCGAAATGTAGTGCCGACCATTTTAGGGTGTTCCACGCCTGTGTCTCAGCGGGTGTTTTTTCTCAGATGAGCTTTTCCTGGCAAATCATCTCACGTGTCCCGAACAACTGATGCCACTCATGAATTATTCACACGGCTGTCTCGTTTCGAGCGGGGTGGGGGATGGAGGGGAGATCAAACCCCCCTCGGAAAGCTGTCCGTGTTCCACTGTTTTCGTTTTTCTTTTTTTTTTTTTTTTTTTTACAATTTTATGCGAGGGAATGCTCTGATCGCAGAGCAGCGATGTTTGCACCTGTCTGGATTCCAATTTCATCATGCATGCTTCAGACATGCGATGTCGCATCTCAAGTGGGCCGAGAAAGGTTACGACGGGATGTCAAGATGGTGTCTGCATCCTGGCTCTAATTGGGGACTTGGGGGTGAGATGCGGAGCATGACGCTCGTGCCCACCCAAGACCCCCCCCCGTCCTCTCTCACTATAGCACCAATAACAGCAAACAGAATTTGGCTAGATTGAAATGCATTTTTCATGCAGTTTTGGGGACTTTGCCCAAAGGGCAAGTGTATCATAAACCCCCCGGGGGCGGGGCATTTTACGTGTGGCTCTTTGGGATTGGACCGGACACCTGGAGACGCCACTTGTACGCTGGTTGTTGGACTCTCTTGCCACCTCTCTGGCGCGTCCAAAAATACCAAACCGTCACCTCAAAGCGTAAAGCCGTTTCCGACAGGGGAAAACACAGCGCCGGTCTGCTGTGCGGCACCACTGTTCTGGCTGCATTTGCGCCCACCCCCCCCTTCTCCCAGGGCTCCCATGCACCGCCGCAGTGGGTCTCGCAGTGCCCGTCACTGCCGTTTACCTAGGAAAGTGTTGGAGATGAACTCGGACACCTGGTTCCCAGAACGGCTCATTTCCGACAGGTGGGTCAGCTCCCGGTTCAACATCCTCTTGAACTGGAAAAGATGGCAGGGAGATGCAATTAGCACACGTCGTTCCTGTCTAGAAGAGCCTTCATGACATGCACAATGTTTAATTTCCAATGCACGCCGTGGGTGAGCGTGTGCTCAGCCCTAATCACTGCACTGGGGGCTCAGTAGTCGGAGTGCTATTCGTGCAATTAAGCACAGATATTAACAAGGAGTCTGTGGTCAATCCACACAAACGGATGCATCATTTACTCCCTTCGTGACACTCGGACATGGGGAGCTACACCAGTTTGCAACCAGATTCCAAATCAGGGAAACTGTGAAAACACCACCAACATAACATAAAAAACTGGTCTCTCATGCTTCTCTCATACACATTTCCACCCTTAACACCCTTGAATTCCTCCTTTGAGATGCCCTGTCTCCTCGAGGAGCAGATGAGCTCAAGATGGAGTTCCAGCAGTGCACAGACATTGTACTGAACATCAAGTCCCACGGATGACAAAATCCACACACACCTCCCCCCCATACACAAAGAGTTCCAAGCCCCTAATTCATTAGCGACAGACGGCCATCCAGTTACACACCTTAATGTAACCCCAGGACACAGACAGCAGGTAATTTGCCTCAGGCATTTTGGACTCCGATGCAGCAAAAGCCAGCAGCTCTTTTCCACACCAGAAAGCGCAAAACGGGATTCCTCTAGCGAAATCCCCCCTCCTTCGACCGTATCCACACTCCAGTCCCGTGGGCTCAACAGTTCTGGAACCGCCTGGATCTGAACACGAGTGTCCCACTGTCCGCATCCACCGGCGCTCGGCTCGCGCGCCCCATCTCCGCGGCGGGGGCCCTCAGCTTTTTCCGCGTCGCACCCCCAAAAAAGATAGGATGGAGAGATCGGGCGGGGAGTGAGGTGAGCAGGCAGGGAGAGCTGATGGAGAGCAGGGGAAGCTAAGGGTCCGAGCGGCTGAGCCTAAAGCACTGCACGGAAATCCAGCCGGATGGCTCTGATGCAGCAGAGGCGGCACGGCGATCTGATGAATTATGGGGGAGGAAGAAAAAAAATCCAGGATGCTCTGCTGCTAGAGGGTGGGGGGGGGTGGTACAGGGGGGGGCTTCCTTCTATGGATTAGTCCTCTTCCAATGCACACTGAGCTGCAAGTCTCCCCCTCTCTCTCTCTCTCTCATCCCTCACTCGCTCCCTCTCTCCCTTTCCAGCCTGCCATCCCCAGCAACATCACCGCACGACGCGCATGATTTGACAGAAAATGGAGGAAGCCCCCTGCTTGGTTATGCAAAACGGCGGCAGGATGCCCTGGCACTGCAGCTCTGCGCCAGCCAATTAGAAAGGCTGCTTTTGGGGTAGCTGCTTCACCGAGCTTTCATCCCTTACCCTTAAGTGCTTTCGATGAGGAAATAAATGCGAAAAGAAAAAACTGTACCATTTTCATTTCTTTTATAGTGATCGCAATCATGAGCGCGATCTGCAATTCGACAACATTTTGGAATGCTCAGTTTGGCAGCTATTGGATATGAATTAGCGCAAACCATATTTGTAGAACCTCATGTTATCTAACTGTACTGATTTAGGATGTATAAGGGGTCGACAAGGGGCTGTTTTAAAAATTTAATAAGGAATGTCCGCAGTTGTGGGGCGGGCTTCACAGGAGGGGGCCCACTGCAAAATTTACCCTGCCAGTAAATTTTACCGAGTGACCCTTTTCATGAAAAGCATAATTCGCAACAATTCACTGACAAGTCGTCAAATTTTTCCTGAACCACCTCTGCCACCCCCGCCTTGGGACCCCCTCCTATGCCCCTGCATCCCCCTGTACTGTATTCGAACAGCCATTATACCCCCTTCCATCGGACAGCTAAGGACAACTGTATCCCTGGCGATGACATCATCCCGAGTCTCATACCACCAATTACACGAGGCGAGAACGCCATGGCAACAGGGTCACGTGACGCGGCGGGGCCGTCTCCGCGCGAGGTTTCCCCCCTTTCCCGGCGCTTTTTGGGATGCGACCTACCCGTTTTCCACATTACTCCTTAGAGATACACGATTTCATGCAATGCAATAAAAAAAAACAAATAAAAACATCAGTCCCGTACCCTCACCAATAAAAATGCACACATAGGCTGATAAAACTGAACGCCAATTTCAGTCTCTCTTATCGTTTTTAAAACGCTTTTTTGCATGCAGGACCCACTGAAAAATTAGATTTATACTGATAGTCGTTTCTTTCTACCGGTTAAATTTAGATTCATTTTTACAGAGCATCACAGCCCACGACTGCTGCAGAAGATACAGAAGTCTGCGGGCACGCCATGTGGACGAGGGACGGCATTTCTGGTAAAGCCCCACCAGGTAAAACCTCCAGAGCACACCGTGTCACCATCACGCAGCCCGTCCCTTTATCGGCTGGCCCACACGGGCGTGCATGTTACCCAGGGGAATCTCTTTACGGGATTTGCACTTTGTGCCTGTCTGCTGTAGGGTCCACTTTAATAGGCAGACCCGAATCAAATAAAAATCTAAAGTCAGAAAATACTTCAGGAAATGGCTATTGAAAAAACAATCAAATACGGCATCACAGATTAAAATGTGAATAAATCAATCGAAGCAAATAAAATACTACTGTTTACTACTTATACTGTAAAATGGAAAAGATTCGAGGTAGATTTTTTTTTCTTTGCGTCAACTTCGATTGGACTGAGCAGCAAAATCAGACCAAGTTTCGGGTAACTGTTCCAGTTCCCATGCCGAGGACACGCTCTTTATATGGTCCCGCTACGATCAGCCCCAAGCCCTAAGTATGCAAAATGTACACAATTAAGCAACTGCGTTTATTCAGGCGCGCGGGACTGGCGCGCGTCCGTTTGCACCGTGATGCAAGGCACTTTCATGACGGACACCCAGCCCAAATATTTGCTCTCATTTGTGAGTCACAGACGTGATTTTCCCGGCGCTACCCATCCCGTCCATTGTGCAAACACAGCATCAGGCTGTGTCACCGCACAGATTAACGCGCCCGTGGGAAAAAAAGGTGAATTAGCGAGTAGTTATGTAATTAACGCGATCATTTTAATTCTTCCCATACCTTTTTATATTGACCATTTGTGAACTGTATTCCAAGCGGTGCTTTTCCCCCCCTTGAATTTAAAACAAATATCTTCCCATCTTAGCTGAGGCTGCGCTATGAGTTTTGAGAAAGTTTATGGCCGTGAGGGCTGGTTTATGCAGCAGAGCTCCACCGTGCAGCCTTGGAGAGTCTCTGACATCCAGTTTCCCTCTCTGCCACCACCAGAGCCGAGAAAGAATATCCCATCTTAATATCCAAAAGAGAGGAAGTCTGAAAATATTTGGAAGCAAAGCTTAGAAACCTTGCTCTCCAGGAAAACCTCTTATCCAATTAATGAGCAATTCGGGATTTACCATAAGACCTGGAATATTCAGTGGAATCCTTTATTTTCTCTGGCTCAGTATTTTCATATTTCAAGACAATTATTCTGCCCTGTATTCCCCTGACGTACACTTTAATTAGTGCTGGAAAACAAAACTTTCTCTGAAAAAGTGTCAAATGAAGAAGATAAAATACATGTCCCATTTTCTAAATGCATTTTTTCCATGTTAGCAAGCTATTGAACAATATTGAACAACTTTTCCCATTTCATGTGCATATAACTATAGAACCAGAGTGTTTCTCATAGTGAGGGCAAAGTCAAAGTAACAGATTGACACTCCAAAGCAACGTGGAAAATAACGTACTCCAAGAATGCAAAACCCTTATCGCATTTATCTTCAGAAAAGGAAATTAGCCTGCCCAAACAAGTCAGTCAGGAAAAAAAAACTGAAAAATTATTTCAAGTTTATTTTGACATTTTGACAATGCAAACCAAACTTTTCAGGAAAATTCTGACACAAAACCACAGTCAAGAACAGTGTCCAGTAGGACCACATAATCTACCCAAAACAACCAAAACTATTAAAAATTTTAATCTATGCTTCTGTTCCAGAAAAGATTCAATAAGCTTTAAAGCAAAAGTTTTAAATGAAAATCCACTGCATGCCATAGCTTAGAGGTAAAACTCACTTGTCTCCGTGCTGAACTTATCCTGAACTGTTTGTGTTTCTTTGCGGGACAGTGCAGTCCCATTCTGGTAGAAGCAGTACCACACATGGAGGAAGCTTTCTCCGGGCAGCGGCAAAGAGAATCTGGGTGCCTGAGGAGATGTGCGCTTCTGTGACCAAGTCAGGGAACGGTATAATGACTCAGGGAGTCGTGCATTCATGTGTCTAACTCAGCTGTGACTGCCTTAGGCCACACGCCCTTTTATCGCTGTCCCGTTGGCTGAAGTTCCTCGGCGTGTCTAGCCATTTCCCAGCAACGTCCACTTCCCGCCCCCAGGCTCCGCCCTCTGTCCCCACCCCACTGACCACACCCCCCACCCCACTGACCACGCCCCCTCAGCCACAGCAGCAGGTGGAACCAGCTCTGGGCCTCTGTAGTTGCGGATTGCAAAATTTGAGCAACTCCTTGGTTGTCTTGCTTGGGGGGGGTTCATAAAATACCCATCAGCCATCCATTCATCTGCACTTTCCTACACGGCCTAAACCATCCACAGGCTGGCGGGGGGGATTTCTGCATATGAATAGTTATGTGAAAAACAATCTGAAATAAGATACAGCGACACGGCGGCGGGGGGGGGGGGGGGGGGGGGGGGGGGGGGGGGGGGGGGGGGGGGGGGGGGGGGGGGGGGGGGGGGGGG
>JAODKN010000044.1:7871233-7882543 GCA_026774425.1 Petrocephalus zakoni
TCAGCCTTGAAAAAACATGCACACACAAAATACAAAAACTTCTACACTATTTGTTCAATACTCCTTAACTCACTTGGCTTTACCAATTTTTCAGAACACTACATTTAAACATTAACAAAACACTTTGAGCACAAAGAAACATACACATTCTAATTTTTTAAATTTCAAATACTTTTAAAGACTTCGGCTACAAGAACACCACAGTGCAATAACACGCCCCCTTGGAACAAATCGGACTATTCTTTTTTGAAAGTCACTTTACCGGCAATTACAACTGAAATTCTGTCAAGCAGTTTAAAGGATTCGTGACTCCCTGGCACAGAAACAAACTACGGACGTCACAGGAGATGAATAACGGCAGATGAAATTTCATAAACACGTCCACAAGCGTCAGCATGGGAAGGAAGTCAAGCTACGAAAACAGCCTATAGCAAAGCGACGGTTATGTGGAATGTGCGCTATCGCGGCTGGTATTCATTAATTAACTCACAATGTAGTTTCCCCTTATTTCCACACCTAATTGCTTCCAGCAATATGACAATGGGTCCTGAAGTACATTTAACTAATTTAATTTAATTTAAAAGAGTAGATGATTTAAGCCTCAAATTCCTCTGCAGCGTGTCAATTAGGGCCTTAAACAAAGCATAAGTCACTTAGTAGTTTGAAGCCAAACGAGATGATTCCCTGCCCTGGTAATATACCCAGCAATTGACACTGATGTGTGCGGATTTAATAATTAAACCAACAGCACTGGTTTTGAATAAGCTAGCTAACAATGAGAGATCAGGGCACTTCCCAACAGGCCAAGCCATGTCCAAGCACGTCCGTCAAAGCCAAGAGACTCGACCGGCCATTACGTCGCCTTCCGGCCCTGCTCCCGGAGTGAGTCAAGCGGAATTTCTTTCTTTAATATCCTGATGACGCCGCACAATAATAATAAAGAAAAAAAAAATACACGCAGCTTTTGATTCATGCCATTGTAGTCTGGCAGAACCGGGAAGGAAAAAGACTATAAACCCAGGCCACGCTTTAAAACGGCAGTCTTCTCGATTTTTGGGGCCTGGCATGGAGGATCAAACACTGCTTGGCCTTCTGGGACCGGGCATGCTGGGATTGTTTGGTCATGGTTTCGCTCTGCATTCATTAAACGTCTCCCACTGCCTGGCAATACGATCGATTACCCATCTTCCTTTTCATGCTCTTCACGAGGCATGCCCACGACAAAAAAAAAAATTTTAAAATCACACTTTTACACTTTCAAAAAGAGCAAAAACTTCTTCATGTCCTCCTTCTCTCCAAACTGAACTACCAATGAATAAAAAAAACAGCAGCAAAGGCCTTAAATAATGCACATGTATGTGCTGTAGGACCAGCTCCTGCATTAACACTAATACATTAACGCAGACCATTCCTGCCACACCTGAAATCACTCACGGTTAAATATGACGATTCATTTCCTTCATTTTTCTAAGAATGACGGATGCTTAAGGTGGCTTTAATATTATAGAAATTACAGCCATGGCTTCCTGCTTCCTCCTACCGTAATAAATCTCACCGGCACACTAATTTTTTCCTGTCAGCTGCTAATCCCGTTTGAAAAGAGTCTTATGCAAACTGTTCAAACTGTAAATCTGAGTGAAACTGTAACATCTAAACACGTCCTGAGTACTTTCTCAATCGCCCACAAACACATGTATCAACTTTGACTGGCCTCCTCGTTACACAACCTTCGAGACGAACTCGAGATGGGACGGGTTCATCGCGAAGGTGCTTCCCTACCTTGTTCGAAGCCATCTCGCTGACAGAGCGGTAGGTCTGGATGGTCTCCAGCTGGTCCAAGCACCAGTCAAGCTCCTCCATCGTCTCCATGGCCAGCTTCTGATAGGATTCCTCTGTAAGCAGACACATGGAGGCGTAATCAGCCTGGTGGGGGTCGCCTGTAGGCAGCGCTCGGTGCGGGGGTCCCGCTGTTGGCCGGCCGTGCTCTTTCATCGCAGCCTACTCCTGCTCTCTCAAGGGCTGTGCGGATGGCTTCTCTCCCCCTCTCCGGGGCCCAGATGCCGCGTTCTGCCTCGTTGACCTTCCTCCTGATGTCAAAGTTCCCCCGAGCGCGTAGGCAACGACGCCGGCGGTCAGGAGGTGGAGCTTCGGGGACGCAACTGTGCCCCGTTTACTCTGAAGAGTCACTTTCAGGCAGGAAAGAGAGTTTCCACTGGGAAGGGGAAGTGGTTGTGGAAGGGGGGGGTGTATCTTATCAGACTCACACAGGCTCAGAACAGCTCTGGATGAGCAGATGTGCAGGAGTTACAGAAGCGCGAGCAGCCGTTTAAAGAATAAAACAATAAAGGAAGAAGAGCAGGTGACAGGCCGAGCTGGTGGTAGGCCGAGCTGGTGGTAGGCCGAACCACGGCGCGTCTGGCGGTAGATCCTGCCGTCCCGAACGGGTGATCCTACTCAGATCAGCCTCTGTTTGCGCTGCTGGTGCAACAAGTCAAACTCTACTGCCCCCCCCCCTCCTCCCCACAACCACATTTGCCAACAGGATCAAATCCTTCCCCTCAGACTAGAGGTTCACTCCAAAAGCCCGGCCTGGAATTACGGGATGGACGCTGGACCCTGTCCAGATGGTGTCCTCGTCCCACACTGCCCCGGCCCCTCTGTGTGCCGCCAGTGTGGGCTCAGAGGCGCCCACTTTTAACCGCACTTTAAAGAGAGCCGGGGACAGGCAAATAGAGAGAGAGAGAGGGAGTGTAAGAGAGGAAGAGTGTAAGAGAGAGAGGCCTTGATCCTGCCTGTCTGCCGGCCTGCTACGGGTCTCATAATATAGCATTAAGACTCCGGAGACTACAGATGCAGACGGAAACACTGGAAGGTGCCCGAGGCACAGACCGCCACTAGTCTTTGGACGAGAAAACCGACAGGAGCCGAGTCTCCCCGTGCAAAGTTTAACGTCTGACGCTCGAGAAGACGCCAGCTCCCCGAGCTGCATTTACCGTTGCAGCTGCAAAAACGCTCACAAGGAAGGAGCCTAAAGGAAGCGACAGGCGTGCACACGTGTGGCATGTTTAAGGCGTGTGTCTTCCTAGCCATGCCTGCTGCCTGAGAGACAGGAAGGCGCAGTTTAGGGTTAGACTGTCATAGGACTGCCAGTCCTTGACATAATTTGACATTTCGATTTTAGAGGGATGGAATTAAAAGGTAGGCTGGCCAGTGACGTGACACGCACGCAAGAAGCCTTTCCTTGTGAGAAACCCCACAGGTCAGGCACTGATGTGGTCGCGGAGACCTCCGTCAAGAAGGGCGATGGCGGGAAATTAGGTCATAGCTGCAAGACGACAGAGATATGGTGTCGCATGTAGCTAGGGGCGACACATACATAATGGGGGGGGGGGTGAGTGTCACAAACACGAAAAGGTGGGGACAAACAAAATCGTACACACATCTGCCAACACCAAACCGCAGCAGGGGAACCGACCAGCCCTAACAACCTGTGATGAAGGTCATGTCTCTACACAGGACTCTTCCCCAGGTGGGAGATGGTCAGATGAACCCCAGTGACTATTTAACTGCAATATTCAACCCGGGGCAAAATTTTGGGGGCTCCTCAGCCGGGACACGCCAATCCTGTCTTCGCTCTAAGGTAGCGGCTCCCAATCGGGTCAACCTCAGGAACCACATTCTTCCTTAGTCATTAGAAAGAAAGAAAGAAAAAACCTTATTATTGAACCAAATTTATTTCATGAAAAAATCGTGTAGTAATAGTAAATAGCAGTGACGGGAGCACAATGCCTTCACGCACAAAAGTTTGGAGAAAAAAAATTCTAAAGAATTTCTCCCCCACAACCACGCACTCTGTGACCAAATGACAATGGGCCCGAGGCCCACTACTGGGTCACAACCCGTCAGTTGAAAAACTATACTCTAGGGTACAGAACTACTCGGAATTCAGTGACATTCATTCTGGAGAAAAGGACCTAAAGGCCTGATGGGATGCCAAATTTAAAATGAAACTTCAGGGTGAACATCACTGACCAAATTCCTGTGCATGTCTGCTTGTTTGCAAGCAGACGCATTTTCACTTTGAATATGAGATAGAAGTGCGGTAACTGAAAATTAGCGGCGGAAAGGCATTATACCTTTACTGAGTAAAGGGTACATGTAAACAGCTTTCACTTGTGTTTTAGTGGTCAAGCCTGTTTGCAGGCTGGGAAAAGATTTATCTGTCAACACTGACTTTATGTTGCCAACTGTAGCAAAAAAATGAACCCTGCTGAAAAATATACATATATTAAAGCTGCACAGTTTGCAAAAAAACTAAGAAAAAAAATCTAAATTTTGCAACTCAAAAAAAAATACAAGAAAATTGAGTGTAAGGCTGTTGTATAAACGCAGAGCTAAGTGAAATATGAAGCTTTTCACAATGAGCTCATTGACCTGATTCATTGCATTCGAAAATTACAGCCCGCGACAGAGTGTGGGGCGATTTCCCATGTGACACTCGTTTAATTTAACGGGGGGGGGGTTGGGTTGTCACAGCGAGACGCCTTCTGAGGTCGACGCAGCCCCACACCGCGTATAGAGGCCAGATGCCACAAAACGCCCTCTGTGTGGGCGTTAAATACCCCCCTCCCTCGCCCCCCCTCCCTTGCGGGACTCCCACAATCCCCCCTTTCTCCAGGCTGGCCCAGCGCGTCGAAGATGGAGTGTTGGACCCACAGATTAACGACGGCGCGCTGCCGACACGTACGATAAACGGAGGACAAACAGCAGCCTGTGTGGCGAGAAGGCTCCCGGCGCGCCAGCCCCCCCCCCCCGCCGCCACCCGGGGCCTTCATCTCCTCTCCTCTGGCACAGTGCCGCGGCGCCTTGGGGGGAAAGTAAGAAAGAAAAAAAGCCACTGAGGGCGCGCAGGACTGGGGTGGTGGCGGGGAGACACTCTCCCGCCATTTTCTATCCAGGGTTGCTGGTGGAGACCCACAAACGGCACGTGATTGGTTAAAGATGTCCCGGCGATAAGGTCGACGTTATTTACCGCCGGGGGGCTGGGGTCTGCGGAGTCCCATGCTCGTCAGCACAGAAACGCCTCTGTCGTCTCACCTCACTTGAACCAGTGGCCGGCCCCCACTCCCCCCACCAGCCCTGGGAGACTCAATGCCTGCATTGTTAACCTGACTTCCCTCCGCTCCCAAATAACCAAATTACCATGGATCAGGAAGCTTTATCCAGACACGCAGCACACATTGCCCTTACTTATAGCCCATATCACGAGATAAAATCTTACATTTCACTACCGGACTTTCTGGTCTAACACCTCAAATTCAGTGACCCGCTAACTAGGCTACCTAAAAAGCTGCACAACCTGGTCAGAGGTTTTTTTACTTATATACAGTCACGTGAAAAAGAAAGTACAACTTTTTCAATCCTAAGGTTTTACGTATCAGGACATTAAAAAAAAAAATCATCTGGTCCTTAGCAGGTCTAAAATTAGGTAACTACAACCTCAGATGGACAACAACATGACATGTTACTCTCTGTCATTATTTATAATATTTATTAGAAAAATGTTTTTATAAAATTACTCCTATATAACAAACCAAGCTGAAATGCAGATGCAGTATGTGGAGAAATTAAGTTCTGCTTCCATAGGAATTAAGAGGGTAATTAGCAGCCAGTTGCTGCTAATCAAATGCACTTGATTAACTGATCAGCAAGGGTGACCACTTCTATGAAAGCAGAAGTTCTGGCAGTTTGCAGACATGGAGCATTCAGCTGTGTTAGCACAGTGCCGCGAAGGAAAGACATCAGCAGTGAATTTAGAGATGCAATTGTTGCTGCCCATCAGTCTGGGATAGGTCATAAGGCCATTTCCAAATAAATAATCTGAAGTCCATCATTCTACAGTGAGAAGGATTATTCACAAGTGGAAAACATTCCAGACAATCTTCCCAGAAGTGGGTGTCCCAGCAAATGCACCCCACAGTGACACCATGCAATGCTTGGCTTGTTCGAAAGGGTTGCCAGGAGAAAGCCTCTTCTCTCTAAAAGAACACGGCAGCCGAACTTGGGTTTGCAAAGTTGCATCTGAACAAACTACAAGACTTCTGGAACAATGTCCATTGGACAGATGAGACCAAAGTGGAGATGTTTGGCCAAAATGCGCAGCACCACTTCAGTGAAGTGCAAAAGGCATATCAGCACAAACACCTCATACCAAGTGTCAAGCATGGTGGTGGAGGGCTGATGATTTGGCCTTGTTTTGCAGCCACCTGACCTGGGCGCCTCGCAGTCATTGAGTTGACTATGAACTCCTCTGTATACCAAAGTATTGCAGAGTCAGATGTGAGGCCATCTGTCCAACAGCTAAAGCTTCACCAAAACTGGGTCATGCCACAGGACAACGATCTCAAGCGCACCAGCCAATCTACATCAGGATGGCTGATAAAGAAGAGAATCGAGGTGTTGCAATGGCCTTGTCAGACCAGACCTCAACACGACTAAGATGCTGCGACGGAACCTTAGAGCTGCGCATCAACAAATGCCCACAAACCACACTGAACTGAAATAACCTGTAAAGAAAAGTGGGTCAAAATTCCTCCAATGATGTGAGACACTGATAGTCATACAGAAAATTAATACAGTAATTGCGGGTGAGGTGGTTCAACAAGCTATTTAATCATGGGAGTCACTGTGGAATCTGTTGTGTGTTGTTTTATACCTGAGGTTAGATTTAAATAGTTTTAGAACTTGGGAAGTCCTGATACGTAAAACCATCCAACTGAAAGAGGGTATACTTTCTTTGTCACATGATGGTATGAGTTACTTAATGTGCATAACGTTACATAAACCAGAGGCAGTCCAGAGCATGAGGTTCTGTTCTACAGAAAAGTGACAAGTGTGAAGAGATCATACCTGTTCTACAGGGAGGTTAAAAATAAAGGGTTCTGCAGCTTAGGAGCTATTGTCTAGTTAAATCATGGACAAGCGAAGAAATCTAGTGCAGCAGGTTTTACAGTGCAGTGAAAACACGCTGGCAAGATACATGGGTAGCAAACAATGCAATCTGGTTTCATGTTAAAAGCGTTAAGACGCACAGCAGATTCCAGCAGAAGCCTCAGGGTCAGAATGCTCGCCTCGATTTCAATACCATATATGTACATAATACTTGTTTTAAAAAAAAAATTCATGCATTTTAGTATACAATGGATTTACAAAATAAATCAAATCAAATTTTTTTCAAAGTATACCATTTAAAAATGACAGATAAGGTTATTAAGATATGTTTAAATAGCTATGAAAACAACAACAACTATGTATTTTGATCTGCTAAATGGTGTGTCTGTCACAAACCCCCCCTATATTGAGTGCAGTAGTAATGCCTTGGCTAGCTCTCCTAGGGGGGGAGAGGGAGTATCAGAATATCTGCAGGCTTGGGGGGGCGGGGGTCCAGTTCTCTCATCACTCAAGTTCACTCGTCTCAGTTTCAGAATGAGAAGCTGAGGTGATCACTGGCCGTGACACAGCGGGAGAATTTAGGAGCTCTTAAGAAAGGCGTCCCGAGAGCGTGGGAGAGATCCGTGAGGGGATTTTAATGTCTGAATGCCAGAAAGGAGACACACTCTCTCGTTTTCACAAAAACACATTTGACATCTGACACAGACTCTCCTGGAGTTTAGACTGGGCCTTTTGCTTAGATATCAAAACAAGCTGTCCCCCCCCACCTAGTCAGGGCTGTTTGAAAGCGACTTGAAGCTTTTTGGCAGAGGAGCACTTCAGGGACGGGCAGCCGTCTGCTTTATGACTGTGCTGACGTCAATCGCATAATTCGAATACTTACTGGTGTGTGAGCTGCCAGCATCCGCGGGCCCCACTAAGCTCGAGCACAGTGCGAAAATCTGACACAGACTTCCTTTACGAGAATGGACCGGGGCTCTATGGCAAAGCGAAACAGACCAGTCACCTCAAAAAATAAACCAACGAGGAGTTGCCATTTTTATTTATTTATTTTTTCACTCATTTAGAATGTTCTCTTTAGCAGCTTAGAATCTCTGTGCAACCTGGCTGTTGTGTCGATTATCTCCGTAACCCTCCACTCTTATCTTGATATGGCGTTGGTATGCAGAATAATAAAACAAGCCAGTCAGAACTAGATGGCACAGGCTGGCTTGGGCCCGAATCTGGAAGTTTCTAGCCGTGTTTGACGGGAACCAGCTGGGAGAGGCATGGTGTCCCTCACAAGGGCATGATGGGAGTAGCAGCTTCTTGTGATGCTGGTTCTCCTCATGGCCAAAGCAATGCAGGGCGATCTTGAGATGTTTGAGAGAGTTAGAGGACACCAAACCAGATCTGTAACCATATCTGCCCCTTCCTTAATGCGGTGGTCAACTTCCTTAAACTGTGATCCAATCCTCCACAAAAGTATGCACGCTCCGTGCACTAGAGTTAACATACTTGGTGGACACCATCTGCCCACATGCCCATATGCAATCCGCTTACCTCCCCAAAAAAAAGAAGAAAAAAAAAAAAAACAGCTTAACGGAATTCTGGCCCATCCTGCCTGTCAGCTTTTCCAGAGTGGCGGATGCCGATTTCTGTGGCACCTCGTTTTCGAAAGACCACAAGGAACTCTGACAGCTTCAACGGCGGTTCCTCGTGCCAGAAAATGGAGGGGAAAAAAAAAAAAACACACACACACACACATAGCTCCGGCCTGAGCAGAACCAGCCACTTCATCATGTAATTTGAGGGACTTTGTCAGGGCTTGTTTGTGTTACCAAAGACACGGTCGCAGCTGCTCGGCGTCTAGAGGCCGCCTTTCATTTTTACCGGAACCGTTCAACTAAGTGGCTGACAGATATATACCGACTGGGCCCAAAGGCCTTTTGTGCGAGCTGGATGCCTAGAGCGGGGTCCGAGCTGCCCCCTGGTGTAAAATACACACCGGCCTGTATCAGAGAAAAACGTGTACAAATATTTGCAATGTAAACACTGTCCTGGGTTCTGAGGCACCAAGCACCGCAGGTTATGGGATGGGAGGTGGAGATGGGGGGGAAGGGGGCGGGGGTTGAGGTTTCCTGTGGTCTTGTGTCCGTCCATTCGCCGAGTATCATGGGAAATCATGTGATAATTACTCTACTCCAAACCCGGTCAGCCAATTTGTACATCTGGATATTTGGCTCAAACACACATAAACACAGAGATCCATACAAGGTATATACAAGTTCGGCCTTTTTGCCAGTCTTAGTAATACTCTGAGGTAAGAAACCCAAAAAAGAAAACATGGCACAAGATGAACATGTATACGGAAGAAAATGACAGAACACGTAAAAATTTAAAACCACCATTTTTCTGCATCCGGAGATTATAGGGTCCCTTGCTGTAAAAAGCAATTTATACATCTTAACTAATGCGCCACAATCGCTCCCAGTCCTAGACTTCAGTTTCACAATGATGACGTGACACGCCCTGTTGTGCATGTAACAAAAGCCACGGCATGGAATCTTTCAGAGAGACCATCATAAAGGGAAAAACACGTCTACACAAATGGCTAGGCTGCTTTATGAACCATGTACATCTATTATTTAACTAAGATATAAAAGTAAGCGGAATCCCCACCCCCCCCAAAGCCATTTTCCATTGGGAAAAAAACTTGGGTAGAGCAAATTAGCCGCCTGACAAAAACTGAGGTAACGTTAAAAGTCCGTTTCATGTTAGAGATTAGATGTCCAGGGAGTTTTGTGCTTTCTGAAGTTGCTCAATGTTGCATGTGTTGCGTTTCTATAAAAACAAGTTTGCGGTATCTCCCAAGCTGCCCCTGGGTGTTCAGATGCCTAAAATAATGTACGATTTCCAGTTCAAGCCCCTGCAAGGGCTCACCCAAAGGCTCTTAAAAACACACTCCCAGCTAACTTTAGCCAATGTCATGTGTCAATGTTATGTGAAGATCTTCTCAAAGTTGGCAGAGAAAGTCCTTACTGTAATGTCGATGGAACGTTTTATATATATATATATATATATATATAGCCAACATGCCACTCCTCTACCACGCCCTTCATTTCATTTTACTAGTCTGGGATAATGATCTGGGAACATCAGGAAAACTGGACACCTCGAATGTCTTAATCGTAACCTTCAGTAAACTTTCCTAGAACAAAACACTGTTAGCGGGGCTTGTGCCTACAGTGTCACATGTGGATTAGTGAAAATTAGACATCAGAAACTTAACGGCTCATGTGGCCCGCTAGGTTCGGATTAAAAATTCTACATATTCTGCTTATGACTTTCAGGACCAGGGGCAGGCTTGGAGTGAGCGTCGTGCAGTACGCAGACTGCAAAAGAATATCCTCGAAACCTGCATCCATTCCCAGGCACATTCACAGACCAAGACATGGGGTTAGTTCCATTGAATTTCCTGCGTTTCCGTGGTAATACTTTCATGGAATCCGTTCCCATAACACCAGATGTGGGGTGGCTCTGGGATAAACGGATGACGATGGACGAGCCAACTTATGGCCAACTAGGAGATTCTGGCAGAGATACAGCGACAGCCGGCCAGAAGGACCGGTTTGGCAAAAAACCCCTCCCTCGTGTAAACTTCAACAGCTCGGACACTAAACCGCCGTTCAAAGCTGTCCGCTCTTATGGTCTCCCCAAGCCAAGAGAATGTTAACGGCTCCAAGCAGACAAGCAGCAAGCAGCTAGACAACGTCGAAAATGCTGTACATTTTTGGACTGGAGTTCTCAAGGAGGCAGAAGGCCCCACGAACGTATTCAGACAAAAGTATCACGCGGCAAGCCTGTGTACACAACAACACAGGGAAATATTCAAGACTTAATCAAATAAATGACCTTGTAGTGTTTATCTGGTAATTAATTTGATAAGCACACAATCAGAGAGTTAGGAGGAAATGGTAGTAGATGACTTCTAACATGTAACCTCCGCCTGATGTGTTAGCTGAGGGTAAATAAAATACACTCAAACACACATATCCCATTTCATGTAATTATTTGGCTTTCTAGCGATGGGTGTTGGCTTTTTATTGTAAGCCACAGTTTATTTTTTATAATCAAATGCGGAGGCAGTCTGGACTTCCCGTGTCCAGTCGTCGTAGCAAAGCAAACTTAAGAGTGGCTATTATGCTCTAGGAATAAACATTATACGCGTCTTTTACACAAAAAAACAAGTGCATTACATAATATTAACTTTAAAACGGTGGGGAAAATACATTTATCCGTGGATTGGATCTTGTGTCTGTGGAGATCTCGCTGTTCAGGCTGTAACCAATTATAGTCTGGGTGTGAAGAATAAATTTT
>JAODKN010000044.1:7882643-7893735 GCA_026774425.1 Petrocephalus zakoni
CCCCCCCCCCCCCCCCCCCCCCCCCCCCACCCCCCCCGCCCGGCACCCGCCCCGCGCGGGGGAGGGACAGAGATTGTGGGTTGGCCAGCAACACTTTATTCAGTACTTATTCATTCATTGCCAACGGATTGATGAACTTCTGTATATTTATAGGGCTTATATATATTATATATATATATATATATAAACCAACTAATCAGAAATGAAATTAAGAAAAATTGTTTTAGGGATTGGCTGATTACTCCTAGAAGGGACACAAGAAAAATGTAGGGGTTTGATGCACCCCCCCGCCACAGGTCACACCTTTCTGTAGCCCCCTTGGAGTAGACTGAAAAAAATGGAAAGCCCCCTTTGATAAAGAGTAATTTCATAGCTGGAAAGGGCAAAGCTGGCTGATGGTAATGTTGCAAAGCCATCTTCTGGGTCCCGCTCTCCTTTGGCCACAGTTAGTGGGAAGTCGCCCCTCATAAAAGCATGGTGACTGGAAGCCTTGCTATTTTCTGCCGTAGCAGTGGGGGGGGGGATGTCGCCAGCACCCTGAGCTCACGTACCCGCCGCAGCTTCCCGCCGGTCGCTTGGATACGGAAAAGCCGCCAAGACCATCGAAATTCGGTCTGGATTGCAGCACCTGGCTTAGTTTCCCGACATGAGCACCATGATATTTAGGGAGCACTATATTCTACTTGGGGGGGGGGTGAAACCATGACCGCAGACATTCAGGGGCATCAGCATTCTGCTTTACGGTTTCCCATAGCAACCGAGGCCCCCATGCAGCTGCTGTAGACTGAGACCTTATCAGGTGTTACCTGCAAAGGATCACGTATGCCCATGGAGGACGACTGTCCCGAAATGTAGAAGGCTGCTCCTACTTAATCTAACAAGCAACGGTTCCTTTCATTAATATTTTTTTAGGCCAGGCGAGACGTCGTTTTGCCAGAATGCGCAAATTAAACGCATTCTTTAAAGTCTTCGAAATCAACCGCGACTACCTAGCACTGGGCTAGAAGCCGGGCGCTGGGAGCCACAGAGCGTCAGGACCTCAGATACAGTGGGAATGGCCCCCTCACACGGGTCAGCAGTGGGACAGTGTCACACTGGGGTTTCAACATTAAACCAACACTGGCCCGCTGTCAGGATGCCCCGACTCTGACTCCAGGGGAATTTTGTCAAACAATGACGGTAAAAACCGTCACCTGTTGTCAGATCATGGTCACCAGCTAATAAAAAAAGAAAAGAAATAAAGCTCAAAGAATGCGTTTGCTTAGCGTTGGAATAATAATAATTTTGTAATTAAAACTGATAATAATAATACAATAATAGTAATGGGTAATTATGATTATAAATGAGGATATAATGAAATCATAGCCATTACAGGCCCTGCCGTGAGCGCGTGCGTGTGTGTGTGTGTGTGTGTGTGTGGTGGGGCCTCATCTGATGAGGCTTATGATGTCACTGTCCGACCTCATGCAGGTTTCATAATTATCTGGCGAAAAACAAGCAGCATGTCGCCGGACAGGTTACGGCGGAGCCGAAAACAGGAAAAATCTGCTCCCCCTTCCTGCCCACGAGAGGTGTTTGGTTGACACCATGGACAAAGAGCCCGGCCGGCAGAGGAAACACTAGTGTTTTCTTTTTACGCATCATTTTCCCAGCGTCTGGCAGTGACGTGGGGGGGCACGTGGCGGCGGACCACCACCAAATCTCCTGGCAGTTCATTTAGTACTGGCCCATGACAAGCCCGTCCGATCCGTGCTCACCATCGCCACTACAGCAGCGCTGGTAGAGCCCTTTTCATCTCAGACTTGGAGCTCTCTGCAGGCACCTGGAGACAAGATCGAAATCACCACCCCCCCCACCTCTTTTATAACCACCTGATCCAGCTTTCAAGTCCCTGCACAGGAAGCTACGGTCCGTCCATCTGCACTGGAAGGAAGTCAACAAAAGCCGCATGCAGCCGCTCTGACGTCAATGAAGCACCATGTGCAAGTGAAGCCGGGCACACGGCAGCTGACAGGAACCCCCCCGCACACCCCCACAACCGAGCCCTGCCTCCCCTGTCCTCCTCCTATCCTCACCCCAGGGCTGCGTGCTCGCCATGTGGACAGCACAAAGAAGCCCCTGTTATACGTAAGCCTGCACCCCTGATGTACCTGAGGGTGACCCCACTCTCACACACACACACAGGTTTGTATTCCTATCTTAGTGATGACCGTCCATTCATTTCCATGGGAAAGTCCCTAATCCCAATCACTACACCCTTAACCCCAACCCAGCTCTAACCTTAACTGTAAGTAACAAAACAAAACACAAGACTTTGGGCATTTTTACTTTTTTGATTGCATTCACAGATTTTTATAAAATCTGAAGTAGCAAGGATCGAAAAAATGACCTAATTTGTTACGTTTTTTGAGGATTTCCTATATTTGTGTGTACTTATACCTTTGGTCCTCATAAGTATAACAAAAACCCGTATATACACACACACACACACACACACACACACACACACACACACACACACACGTGGCACGTTCCAAACTGCCTTGCTCCTACTCATTCTACCTCACGTCACAAAACCGTCACAAACATGTTTTCGACCGCATCTTTGTGGGTAAGGGACAGGAAAAATAAAATTTGCTCGCCGTACCGCGTCACTCCCTCCTAAAACTCCCTTCAAACGGCGTCTGAAAAAAAATAAAAATACGACGTCCCGACCGACGACTGAAAAAATAATTACTAAACGCTGCCAACATACTTCTAAGGCGCTCCACGGTTTCGGCATGCCGTGAATCTGAGGGCACCCCACTGCGGCTTCAGCACAAAGACTTAATTTACTGAGAAATGCCCCCCCCTCCCCGAAACATGTGTTCAATCATCTTCAGCTGAGGTGCTGCATGGTAAATATGGAGAGGATTAGTGGTCTGGGAAGAAACCTAGCCATACTCATAGCTTCGGCCTTCCCAAACCGATAACACAAAAGCAATCAGCACAGCAGATGCGCCACACACCTTTCCAGATGCTATTACCATGGTTACTATATTCATCAAGTTTTTAACCTTTCATCCTGGTCTGGCCCCTGGGATACTAAAACTACTACACTAAAACTCCAAAAGGGAATGCACAGGGTACTTTTTTCCCCCACCAACACATTCAAATTCAGTGATGAGTGTTTTTTTAATTCTCTGTATCCTTGGCCTGGTGAAGCCGGTGTGATCTTCCTGTTGGCAGAATGACTACACAGCTAACGCTGCCGCATGCCAGTCATGTGACTGGCGGCATGATGAGCAGAGCGCCACTTGAAAGCAGGAACGTGGTTGCGCAATGGCGGCACAGTCAGCGATGCACGCGTCAAATTGAAGGGGATTGGTCCCAGCATTTCCTGCATCATTCAGCTGCATGACCTATGAGGGACTTTTCAGTGTTGCGGTGGTATTTCCACTTCACGCACATGAGTGTCACGCATACGGACGAGTCACAGGAAGGACTTGGCTGGAGCACTTACCAGGGAGACAGACTCTGGTGATCTGCGGCTGGTTGGCCACAGGGGACCTCCTGGGGAGAGATAAGCACCATCACAGGAGTTAGGGTCCCCCTTGTGTCGATTCAAGGTATTGCACTCCTACCGTGGACAGTGCGACACTTTTTTTATTAAGCCTGACATAAGCAGATTCATACTTTCACAAAGTTCTCACTGGGTGACAGATCAGCATGTGTTCCGATGCAAACCATAAAAATAATGAATTTGGGATTTTTTTTACGCCAAAAATGGTCTAAACCATTGATAAGCTCAAGCTAATGCTTCTAAAAATACAAGAAAAACACCTGCATTCGACCCGTCATTTTTTGCTTTATAGAACTGCCATCACTTGCATGTTTCTTTCATGCGGGCCACCTATTTGAATAGACGTCTTTAAGACGGTCAAGAAATGTATGACTGTCTTAAGAGAGACGCATTCTTTGTGTGTGCTGACGTTTGTGCTGGAGCGCTAAACAATGTGCTTACTGCCATCTTGTGGCAAACTCTCAAAACAACATGACGAAGACCAGGTTCAACGGCGTAGAGTGGAAGCACAGATATCGCACAAAGCTGAACGCAGGACATTGTACAATAAATGTTTATCTTGACTCACTTGTTGGAGGCACACTGTACATTCGTGAGCACTGTGAAGTTATTCCTTACACTCCGAAGACTTGCCAGAACCTGCAAAAAAAAAGTGAATCTGAGAACAGAAATCCTTGAATACGGCTTTCTCCAAAATTAGTGGAAGGTCTCAGGAAGATCATTAGCATGGCGCGACATTTACCTGAGCAAACGGTGTTACTATCAGGTCATCTCCATGTCTGCAAATCAAAGAAAGGCATCGTCTGACATTTGCGTTCAGTCACTTAGCAAACTTCACAGCTTTTCATTAGGATTCTCACAAGCAATTCACAGAAGCAGGGAGCCACCCCTTCTCATCCCAAAAACACACCCCTGACATATGATACAGTCAGAAATAAAAACTGGAATTACAGCCCGGAGTTGAAACAACATCATTTTAATGACACAAACCACTCCGGTTAATGAAAAGATGCATTACTTCATACCCGAGCATAATCGCCACAAATGGATTACGCTTGGGTGAATATCACGTTACAGATACGAAGTCTTTGCAGAGTTTAACGTAAAATTACATTACAATATTCATCCCCTGCATCCCGGGAAGTTAGACTCATTTGTACAGCTGCAGTGGATTAAAATAAGAACTTCAGGACATTCATATGGATGTAACAGCTGCTGGTTTCTGTTTCAATCACAGGTACATTTCTCAGCTCTGCTCCTCCCTGCTACCTGGAGGTTGGTGCCTCCTGACGACTGTCAAATACGAGAGGATCAGATGTTCAGTTGCAAGAAGATCAGAGGTGTTAAGCTCTAACTCGATTTAAAGGGGCAGCCTGGTAGTGCAGTAGACAAGGAGGTCGTAGCCTGAAGCCCCCAGAAGACCCACTATAGCACCTTGGAACAAAACACCTAACAATACATTGACAAAAAAAATACGTACAACTTTGGCGAAGCACATTGGCTTTGGATAACACTGCCGTGGGCGTGACGGACAGCGTGATGGATGGGCCAGCTTTTTTCCATCTGAGCTCACTGTAACAAACCCATTGATGCCAAACAGCTGATGTTTACTTTACGTTACGTAACCATAAAAGCCGCGGGTGCATCGGGGGAAACGGCTCTGAGCGGGAGTCGTGATGCAACAGTGGCATGCCATTAAACATCAACCAGTACAGTGCTCTGCTGCCCGGTAGCTGGATGGTACCACTGGGGAGGGTGGGGGTGAAGCACTGCAAAATGTGCAAAACATTTCCTCGCTTTGATTTTAGGTCTAACCCATAAAGACAAAATACATATATTAAAGTCTTACATAACTTTGTAAAATGTACCAAGTTAAAACTACTTAAGAAGCCATCATTCTAATCTTACGTGCTTTGCATTCGGGGGGGTCTGACGTGGCAATTGGCCGCCGAGGGACGGGTGGGTGGGACTTACACCTCGCTGACCACTGAGGAGTTGCGTGACATGGATTTGGGCGACAGGTCGTAGTCGCTGTCCGAGCGGTACAGGAAAGACTCGCGACGCTGAGTGTGGCCTGGAAAGTTGGGGTGCAGGACCAGGCCCGATCCAGGAGAGGCCTGGGGGTCCAGGGGGCTGCATCCGGAGGACGGGCCATTCTCCACATCAAAGCTGGGGGGTGGAGACACAAAAAAAAAACAGTCATAAGACAATCACAACTAGAGATGTTTTTATTCAGAGCAACATACAGACAGTCCCAGGAGGAACTGAGGATAAGGAGCCTCAAAAAAAAAAAAAAATCATTGGGATTTGAACTGACGACCTTCCGATCACAGGCATAGTATTCTAACCCGCTGACCCACACAACCACACATAACTGCTGCTGCGGCAAACAGGGGTCTGAGCGGAACTGGTACAGCCAGCAGCGAGAGACGACATCAGAGACAGCGCAGCATGCAGCTGCGTTTCCGCCCTGTCACGTGACGCAGGCGGTCACGGCCGTTTCACATGGCCATAGAACCCCCTCCCCCAAATGCATACAGGCCAGAGGAAAGTCACATGGAGTGATACATGTGCACTGATTGGTCAAGAGACAGAAAGGAAATGAGGTCAGCGTCCTTAAAGTGAGCCCTACGCCTCCCTCATTTATAGGTCATGGGGACAGAGTGTCCCAACTAGTCGTCAACCTAGAACCTAATTTCCGGCCGATTCTCCAAAAAAGGCATGAAAGGGACCAACGTAGACCAGGCAAAGAGAGAGATGGCAAGCTGCACTAAAACAACAAAACGCTGTTGGGCATGACTTTAGGGGACTCACACAAAATACCATTTCAGGATACTGGTGGATAACAGTAGTGAAAGACATTGAAAACGTCTCTAAACTTCAGACCTAATGCGAGCAACTTTGTGCTACATTTTTCCTTATGTGGCAAAACAAAAATGTTTCAGGACAAGATGCATCTTGTTTCAGAACGGGGCGGCTTGTTTGCTTTTTCAGGCACAGGAAGATGATCTGGACAGACTTCCCTCTGGGACTGACAGGGCCACTTCCTGTCCAGGTCTCCCCAGCATGTGGGAAACTCTAATTCAAGCCCCAGAGAGCCAGATCACACATTAGGGAAAATGCTCCCAGCTGATATCAAAAGGAGACACAAGATGCAGGAGGTCATCTCGATGGGAAAGAAGGGACTGTAGAACTTTTCTGTAACCTCAGCTGGGATTACAAGAAAAGGCTATGATGTCTCATCCAAAGATAAAGTCTTCCCCCGGACATAAGGTCAAATGGGGACAGGCCATCCTGTCGATAACCAGATGTGCATTTTGCACACGCATAGAGGTAAGCCGGTCCAAATTTGGTAACGTCTACACAATAGCAGAGTGGGAAACGCATGCTAAACTTATGTTAGCAACACTCATAGGACTTTTTCCACTGATAAGAATAGCGGTAATTCACAAAGAGACACCAGTGTCATCAGTGTCTGTCAACAAGCCGTACCACTTTAGGACAAGTCTGCATACCCTTGAGAAGAGCATGTATCTTGGACAAAGCAGAAGCAGCCCTATTTCTGTTAAACGCTAGTGACTGAATGGTTTGAATAAGATTTCCTATTTCCTGATGGTCAAAAGGCAAATATAGAATTTTTAATGTAGAATTGTTTTCAGAAGCAGGGCATGTGAAGTCAAGGTGCAAATGTCTAATATCAAAAGTTGTTTTTTGTTAGTTGTTTTGTTTTTTTTAAACAAGTAATATCTATCCACCTAAGAGTGGGATTGGGCAAGTGTAAGGATGGCCATTTAGACAGTCCATGTTTTTGCTCCCTCCCAGCTCCCAACACATACCTGTACCAAGTATTGGCTGGGCACTGGGAGGATTGAAAAACATGGACTGTCCAGCAGTCCATGAGGACTGGGTGGAGTAACACTGAGTTAATGGACACTGCTGTGGATCTGCCTTCTTGCAGGCAGGCTCATTCTCGCCGGGTCACGAGGCTGCGTGACAGTCATCTGCTGAGAGCCAAGCTCTGAGCTAGAACATTCTTGCAGACACCGAGACGAAGTGCTGTTATTCTTAGCACATCGCACACTAGACTAGCATAAACTGAATGACCTCATTAGTGGACAGCATGTTTGTGGGGTGAGTGTTAGTGGTGCCTCACACCTCTGAGGCTGCAGGGCTTGGATCCAGTTAAGAAGACTGATTAAAAGTTACGACAGCATGGATCTTCTCTGAGGAACCATTTTGACAACCGTATCAACCCCAAGCCCATCCACCATTGACACTCTACAGCTAACTAAGTGTGAGTTTCCTGTTAAAGGCTCCCAGACCGCGAGTTTCACCAAGACGTCACATCTTAACGTGTGGTTTAGAGGGGTGCCCCTGTCGAGCGTAACCAGGGGCAACCACAGGAGCACGCTCACCGTACACAAACTTCCTCCACAGAAGTGCAGAGTTCCTCAGAACAGCTACCAAGTGGCCGTGACAATTTCCTCACCGTGAGCCAGAATTGGAAATCCTCATCATTCACAGTTTGAAGGCAATGGAATGTTTTGCAAATCAAGAACAATCTTTTCCAAGTTCAGAGGAAAGGTTCAACCAGCATCAATTTGTGAAAATATCCGCTCACAGACCTGGATTACAAGAGAACACGCTGACAAGTTAACACAGGCAACTAAACATGGTAAATCCTGTAGCTACTAGTAGAGTCATGTGCTAACAATACGAAAATCATGGGTTCTAATCCCAAGGAGTGCACATAAATATTAAACCCTTACCTCTCCTGTTAGTCCCTTTGGATAAAAGGGCCAGATACATGGGTTCAATGTAAATCCACTTCACATACCAAAGCAATCTTGCAATACTGTGGGAGGCAGTAAACCGCAGTTCCTGCTTTTTCCATATAAAGACTGCCCTTCCAACCAAAGGCAGATCCAGCGGTCTGTATATGTTCCATACCTGCTTCCCCTACGCCAACTAAAGAAACTACAGGCCCAAGGCAGGGGGGAAAACCCAGGACGGGGTTAGCCGCTTGTGTCTGGGACGGTGCCACGCGATCTTATCCAGATTTACAGGCCATTGAAACGTCCGTGCCGCCTCTTATCTAAACCACACAAGCGGAACGTTTTTACCGATCGCAGGATGCAGGTTCTTTCGCAGTTCCTGTAATAACAAAAACTAGTGTTAGACTAAAGGACCGCTAAACACAAGGGCTGCCCTACAGCATGCAGGAAGCCCCCTAATCATGACATTGAATAAAGACACACTAATGAAGTTGTTGTTTTCTTTTTTTTTTTTTACTTTTTTCAAAATTGATATGTGCTACACAGTGGCACATGGATGTAGCTTAGTCCACTTCCACTCCAGTTTGTGCGGTTGCAGTTCTCTACTGTCCCAGGTTTACTGACCCAACTCAGCACCAACCCCCAGCCCTTTTTGCATCCTCCCCTGTATATTATCAACCCAGTCAAGATCTTAATTAGGTTATCAAGTTTGACTGACTGACTCGCTGAAAGTTTACATTTTAATCAAAATGATTGCGTTAATTGACGTGTTGTTAGGGAAAGCTTTCTAATGGTGAAAAACAAGACATCCTAAATACTGTTTCCATTCCAGGAATGGTAATATTAATGCAATTAAAATTAAAGCCAGGCTGCAATTAACATTGTAGCAGGTTGTTTGAATTGACCCCGGCTTTCAGTTAATGTCAATCAAGCCTAATTAAGTAGGTAGCTAGACAGAAAAGCAGCCTATTGGGGTGTTTGTGAGGACTTTGTTCAGCTGGATTACTTCTACCCAACTAGCAGGGGACTCTAGTGTAAGACTCTACTGAAGATGCCGCACCAACACTGACTGATCATGCAGCCCGTAAGGTCACCGCAACACATCGCCATTACACTGAACTTAATAAGTGGACCGAAAAAAATAATAAGTTACTAACCCATTTAATCCTACTGGCAACAACTGCTGGTACCATAACCAACATGAAGTGAAAAATTGTGTGTCAGGGAGGTATAAGGAGTGAAATGCGTGCACTTATTTTGAAGGGAAAAATTTGGGATTAAACCTGTCGGTAGCTGTCCACCTATCAGGTTTCAGGTTCTCATGTTCAAACAGACGCACATCGCGATAAAGTGCACTCTGTACGATGCAAATGTAAAGGAGGAGAAAAGAAAATCAGCTACATTGAAAGTGCATTGGGGAAAAGAATCATGCATTAAATACCCATGATGCAATAAAAGTTGGAGAAGAGACCAGGGGTTATTCCACAAAACAGAATTTCCCAGTTAGCTGGATAACTTAAGTCAAACGTGATAACTGTCCACAATTCTTACATTTGGCTTAAGTTATCTGGTTAATGAACAAATCCTGCTTTGTGGAATAACCACCTGGATGTGAAGTTTGGAATCACCTAGGGGTGTTGACCAAAGGAAAAGTTAAAGGGAAAAGTAGGCTACCCACTGGTTACCAGTCACACACTTCAGCCACACTGCCTGAGCACTGAGAAGACCGTATACAGTGAAACAGCACGCAGCACCTATATTTCACATCCTCCCCTATTCATTTGATTTATTAATCTGATGCTTTTACCTGAAGCGACTTTTTCAGAAAGGTTACCCCCCTGGGCGTTGTTAGAGAAATGTTCTACTTGTTGAGTTACAGGAGCATAAAATTCCATTTGTTCCTTGTGCACACAGTCTTGAAAAGCTGACAATATTATACAGTGGGTCACTGGTTCCAAATGGAAGCAGGAGGCTGTTCTGGTCTAACCGCCTCGTCTGAACTGCTTTCTTTAAACTTTACAAAGTTTCCTAACCCTAAAAGGCACTGGCAGCGGGAAGGGAGAGAGTGAGCGATATCTGATCTCCTGAGGAGAGGAAACTAAGTAGGAAAAGATGCACCAGATCTCTCCTGATTATGGAGACACAGGTCACAGTGCTGGCAGTAATTGTAGAATCAGACAACTATGATTCCAATAGAAAAAAAAAACAATTAGCATGTACATAGTACAGTACAATACAGTACTATGTAAAACGCTTAGGCAGTAGGAAGAAATGCTTAAAGCTATTTATCTGGGTAGTAAGCATATATTTGCTCTGGGGGAAAAAATGAACATTAAAAAGCATGAAAATTAAGAGTAACATCATAAAAAATAACAAGAATTTCTTCTATTCTCCAAAACATTACCGATATCTTGCCGGATGGGCTAACCGAACACCAATTCAGTTCCACAAACTCTCTCGAGGGACTCCCTAGCCATTCCACGCTTTTGCAAAACTTCACCAACGGATCACTTAATTAATTAATTTAGTTAGTTTTAAAAAGTCAAAACATGGCTTTATTAGACAGGTGCTACAAATACTGGGGTGAATTTAGGCGAGGTTTCGAGGCGGCTAAGCTGACACACTCGGACAGGCATAATATCACAGTTTTTCACCGATGTGAAGTTCGTTTAGACGTAGTTTTCTTTGTTCGCCTCAGACTCTGGCACAGTACAGTATAACAAAGCTGACTAGCGGGACGCTGCTTCCACTGAAG
>JAODKN010000044.1:7896065-7918787 GCA_026774425.1 Petrocephalus zakoni
TCCGGCCGCACGGACACGCCCACCCACGAAATAAGACGGCCGGGGGGAGGGTGATTCCTATGCACGTGTGCTGCTACGGTCAGGGTTTTACGTCTTCCTCTTTTGCAGGGGGAGTGGTCTCCTGCTTCTCGACAGCTCCAGTCCTGATACAAACATTTGGGACGTTCAACCCAGAATCCTCTAAAGAGTGTCAGCAAAGCCACCACTAAAGCCCCCCCCACAGTGGGACGGTCCAAGTGAACCAAAAAGGACCCTGTCACATGTGCACGTGGCCCCACAACTCAGGGACACTTCGGAAGCGCAGCAGCTCAAGATTCCCATCAGAAGTCTGCATAAAGACTTCCTTTAAATAACAAGCCCACTATATGACGCCTCAGAAGAAAGCGGAAGTTACGGTTTCATTTCTATTGATGGATTTTAATTTAAAAGACTTTCCTTAGGGACCATGCTATTATAAAAATGAAAACTTTATTGTCTATTAAAATAGATGTAACATTTTTGATGTACATTTAAATTACATAGCATTTTGTATGAGATGTGTATATATCTATACAATCATTCAATGTATTGTATTGGACAGTACAAGTATCTGTACAGCATCAAACCAGACCAATACTGTACTGTTATTTTCATATTAATTACCTGTTTGAATGGCAACGATGAAGCAGATTGTGATTTTTTCCCCCACTGGGAAACAATAACATATATCCCAGTAGGGCTCACAGTTTCTGTTAGGACAATGCACATTTTAAGGAAAATCTAAGACCTATTTGGTCAGGTTCTTCATCTCTTAATCCTTATGTTACCTCTGACAAATCTCAGCAGAATTATTTCAACAGTTAATCCTTATCTTAAGAAAATGCAGCTTATAAAGTTGACTAAATTAAATTTACAGATAAAGGCATTGGCGGTCCCCGATCGCCCCTCTGCTTGCTTTGGTGCGTAATCCGCTAAAAGATTAACGAAATGTTTCCTCATTAAATCCCAGTCAGTGATCTGCCGATTGAGATTTAGGTAAAACGGGAATTAAGGACGACTGCTGATAGCACTTAAGCTGCTATTCAGCTTCTGGTCTTTGCCGATCTCGTCTTCACCCAGAGATTTCGGCTCGGTCTGAACCGTGACCCATTCGCAGGGCAGAAAAAAAACACGATTAGACCTCAGGATTTGCTCCAGCAGACTCAATTTATGGTCTTCACTTTTTCCTTTCCAAATTCTAGCACACAACCTTAACAGAATCTGCTAAAATGTACACCGCTTGCAATGTAATGATTAATTTTCACATGAAACATGTACAGAAATACATATTCTTCCTAAAATTCACATGTAAACTGAGTTGTACATCTTATTTGGTTAAACCTGATCTACAGTCCATTGTTTAAAGACAATGTTTTTGAACCCAGTCCTCAGTGGGCCTCAGGACAGTTCACATTTTTGCTCCCTCCCAGCTCCCAGCGTAGCCAAAATAATCGCAAAATCAAGAACACTGGAAACATAGTACAGGTGGGTTGGGAGCTGGGAGGGAGCAAAAATATGGACTGTCTGGGGGTCCCCGAGGACTAAAATAGTGACAAATGATAGAGTGAACCTCTTCGGTTTAGAGCAACTTATCTGAAGCCTTTGCCCCATAAGACACCAATCTTTCTGAGGAAAATGCAAGGACGTCACTGAGTAGATGTCCGGGGGGGGGGCAGTGCTTTCTTGGGGACTCATGCTGGCTTTCGTCTGCAAATCCGACAGAGCTGACCAACTGCAGCTTGTCGGGATGACGAGACCCATCCCTGGCAGGCTGACAGCGAAGCACTTTGATGGCTTCCATCGCCCAGTCACCCAGTACTCCCAGCTAACAGCGGACCTAGACCAGGCAAGGTCCTCAGTTCAAAGCCTTCGAGGAAGAGCACGAGGGGGGGGGGTTTAGGGTGGTGTTCACTACACATCTGCGAAATCCCAAATCCCACAAAACATTACAGTGAGCAGTTTGGCATAACAAAAGTGGGTTCTGCAAGTAAGACGACAAACATTTAAAGGAACCACAAACTGCACCAGAGCACGATAAGACAGAGATACACAAAGCTGACTGTAGATTCATCGGGATTTCTCTCTGAGCCTTCGGTGTACTGGAAATCCTCCGGGATATCAGTAACGCCCGAGCTGCGTCTTGTGCATGTTCCGCACACAGAAATGGGCCCGCATTACCTTGGTAACGTCAGCGGGTGAGAAGTGACAGAGAAACTCATTCATAAGTCTTAGAAGAGGCATCGCTTTGGCAAGGAGGGACAGGATGTGATCCTTAAGGTCACCGTACGAGGTGGAATAGTCAGACCCCGCGTTCCTCTCCACGGCGCGGGAAATGCATCGTTAAATGGAACGGCCCAGACTCAGGTGGGTCAGTAGATTATCTCATTTCTCTCGGGAAAGGCTGATTCAGTCCACAAGCGATGTAAAGCTAAAAAGTATGGGTGGGGGGTGGGGGGAGAGAATACAGGGACTTATTTAATGTATGGCACCCAGCACCAAGCAATTGCTTGTGGAATCAGCTTGTTATCATGGTTATAAGCTGCAGGACCTGGCCGCACCGGGAATCCAGCGAGTGGCTGCTCACCAATCAGGGCAAGAACCGATGATGACCGTGGAGCCAATCAGAGCTGTGCTCAACAGACAGGAAGGCGGTGCTCAAAGCACAGACTGGCAGCAATGTCTTAAGAACTGCCCTCTTCAAGCTAATGCTAGCTGCAACTCAAAGGCCTCTCAATTAAAGTGTATTTCCTAAAATATACAAGTTACTATTTGTTTGTTTAAACCTTGTCAGGGTAAAATTTCTAATATACGACACAGTGAGAAAAATGTTAGATATCCACCACCAACTTTTTTTTTTTTTACAAACTGAATCACAACTAAAATAAATATACAACAATTAAATAAGCTTTTCTTAAATGTTTATATTTGATGTAATTACATGTTATATGATTTTCATCACACTATTTAAAAGCAATTCTATTACATTTCGATGGGAATGGAAAGTACTGTAGACTGTCATTTTTCTTTCTCACCACTAGATGGCACATCACAACTAAACATTCCACACTCCATCGCCCTGCGTAAAATTTGGATAAATCAAGGTCAGTGCAACACATCTTTATGAAACGGTTGGTCGAACAGCTGATTAATCTACGTATATTAGTTGAGTAACAAGTCGTGGCATTATCCCGATTCCGATATCGGTCAAAAACGACAAGTGGCTCGTCGTATTTCAGTCACGTCTGTGACTGTCCATACTGACCATCCCCAGCAGGCTGGACGGGGGGGGGGCGGAGCTTCGGCAGCTGCAATCTCTCTCCCCTGAGGCCTGCTACCTGACGCAGCCTGGGCGCCAAGGAATCTTCAGATAGCTGTTGCTTGCATTTCCTAACATTTATCTGGAAGATGCGTTATTGTAAACAATGTACAACAGAGGCATACACACCTCCTTCTCTCTGTCTCTACATCACATGCGTACAGAATGGGGCTAATTTTAGTTTAGCATAGTCATGTTAGCATCAACCCCCACCATAAACGTTCCTGACTAAAGATTGAAAAGTGGGGTCGCTGGTGAAGCCCCAATATCAGACTAATAATAGAGTAATCTGCTTCCCCACAAAATGCCTCAGACAATAATCCCCCCCCCCCATAAATCCATCAGATGATGTGCTCCATCTTAGTCACGCAGAGGCATTGAGTCTGATATTCTGACAAAAATACATTTATCAGAATGCCCTTCATAAAATTAAACCACAATGACTCAGCCACGGTCGTGAGCCATGCGACTGATATCAAACATTAATGCGTGGGAAAGGACTGAAATAATCTTATTTCAGTACAAGGATGCCCCATAACTCATCTGTGACTCCATGGAAACAGTTACCAGGTGCATCTATCAATCGATGTGCTTGTTCTGAGTACGGATAGGGGCAACTTGGTTCTGTTTGCCTTAAAATGGGGCTTTTTAACCTTCTAATCAAGATCCAGTCATACAGAAAAATGTAAATTATAACATCAAGTGCCTGGAATTGTCGATCAAATTCAGCCAAACAAGAAGCACAGATAGTTCCAGTTAACCTGTATGGGTCATTTTCTGCATCACAGTCATTAGCATAGTCACCAGGGCGACCCCCCCCGAACGTGTCACTCCGGTGGCGACATCATCACGGCCACCACCCTCCCCCCCACACACATTTCTCTCCCCATTCCTCCTCAAGGCCTCATCAGGATGGCTCTGCAGACTCACAGTCTCGCTCGTGCACAGACTGGAAATTAAAGTGCACCGACCGCGATTCTGGACCCCATCTCGAAAAAGATAAAAAAAAAGAAAAAAAAATGTCATGGCCACGCAGTAATAGTAACCAGCAGCAGAGTGCACTGGAGCAGGTTACTGGGGGGTGGAGGGAAAAATACATACAATCATAACTCGCAAAAGCACTTTATAGTGGGGGGAAAAAAATCCACTCGGATCTCAGCCCCTGTTATTAAGCTCCATCAATGCATCTAGACTCCATTCAAACCCTCCCTCGCCCAAACCCTGTGCCGATTAAAAAAGCCGCACATTAAATGTTTCCGTTCCGGCAGGCTGCTGAAAGGCCGATTCGGCTCCTCGGGGTAATTGGGAGCCGCTGGCTGACGTCAGACGGCGAGGAAAATGAGACCCAGCCAGACAGCTGTGTGCTGCATCAGTGAAGAGACGCTCCCATCTTTCCAGGTGAAGCTGGGTACTGAATTCTCAGCGTATCCACCCCCCCTCCCCGGTAACCGTGGGTCACGCGAAATCAGCCACCACCCTCCTTCTGCTGCGAGGAAAAGCCAGATCAGAGCAAGAAAAAACAATAAAATAACACACACACATGGCACTGTTCTGCCACCAAACTGATTATTAGGAAAATCGGAACTAACATCACGTTACACATGGCACGTTAATTAATAGACTTATCAGGTCAGCCACCTCAGTACACTGCATCAACCTCCCATAACAAATAACGATATATGACCCAATAAGCTACATTACACCAGCGCTCTCTAGCAATGAGCGCGCTGACGATATCGCGCTTTGATTCGTGCACCGCACCACCGGCATCGCAGGAGATCAAAGGGAACTAAAGGGGCCCCGGAGAGCTTAAAGAAGAGGCGCGTCGCTGAATGAGAAACCTGCAGGGGACAGGAGCAAGGGTTACGGGACCAGCACGGAGTCATGTAAAGACATCGGGCTTTGATCCAAGCATAGCCTGAGTGCAGTTCGGGAGGGGGGGGGTCAGATGACACAGATAGGGCAGGATGGCCTCGGCAGAGTGTTTCCTAAATGACCGCTGTGCTTGGCATCGCTCGTAGGGTCGTGCGGCACAAACCCTGCCAGGTCCATGCGCATGTCACACGACCTGGTTCCGCCACGCCCCAACTCCTGCCCTAGATTTCAGTGGTTGCCATCAATCATGGAGCGATAACGCCTGGCAGGGGGGCTACAGAGACTCGGCACCGCCACCCAGCCGACACCCCCGTCTCCTGGTTCCCCAGAAAGCCCCCGCCTTCCAGGCTACCTCAGGCCACACCGCGTGCTGCGGCATCTGCCATGTTGCTTCGCCGCCAATTCTCCTGGTCGACGGGTAGCTTGGGAAAGCGCAGTGGGCTAGTGCAGTGTTTCTCAACCCGGTCCTCGGGGACCCCCAGATGGTCCATGTCTTTGCTCACACAGGGAGCTGGGAGGAGGCAAAAGTGTGGACTGTCTGGAGGCTTCCAAGATCTGGTTGAGGAACACTAGGCTAGTGGACAATGGGCCGGCAAGCAGGAATCAAACAGATATGGGGGAGACATGAGGCTTGCGGGGGACATGGCATGAGTCAGAAGAACGGCAGGCAAATAGACAGAGAAATCACTGTGTCACACCCCAGCGTCCACGTGTCATCTCCGCTTTCAGGTGGTCATGCCTGCTATGGGGACAGTGGAGGATTCTGATCCCCTGTCCCGATATACTCAGCCGAACCCACCACTAGGCACTGGGAAACGGGGAAGACGTGGCATTTACAACATCTCACCAACCTTGGCCGAGAAGCATCTCGCACAGAAATTGACAAAAGTTAAATTCACACATTCATAGAGCTGTGTATTTTGCTAAAGCACCGTCAGTTTAGCAGCCTTTAAACCTTTGCTTGGAGCTCGACAGGTAACAGTCCCACAAGTGTAATCACAGCGCTAGCCCGTTTCTCAACCTCAAAAATCAGCAAGTAGTCTTGGCTGCACCGGGCACTCGTCACCCGATCTTCAGGAATGAAAAGCACGGATAGCTCTCCTACCCAAGCAGCATCTGGAAGCCTGTCAGGGTCCCTGCCCCAAATGCTGCCAGTTGCAATCGCAAGAGAAACCACAAGGGTAAAGTACTTAACCTGAACTGTTCCAATAAATTATTCAATAGTCTCCAACAAAAACTTAAGTTGGATGAAACTGTCTGCTAAGCGGTTTATAAGGCCACCCAGTTTACATTATGGCAGTTATGGCTGACCCCTTCTCTTCTTATACCATGGGAGTCAAACTCCAGTCCTGGAGGGCCGGAGCCCTGCACATTTTTGGGATTACCCTCATTTAACACGCCTGATTCAGCTCCTCACAATTCCTTATACTAATTACCACACAGCTCTTCTGCTCCATCGTTTGTGGTGGGACAGGGAAAGAACTAAACTACACAGGACTCCGGCCCCCCAGGACTGGAGTTTGACACCTGTGTCTTATACAAACATAAAAAGCTTCCAATATTTGGTACCTGAGCTTTTTGCCTGACTGGGTATACAGATAATGTGGGTTAACACATTTTAACTGCACCACCAATCAAAATGCTGCAGTGCCTTTGGGAATCGCAATGACCTTACCGCATCACTCAGTGAGATAGCTAAATGCTTAAATAACTTTAACGGTCCCATGAAGCCTTTCAAGAAGCTAAACACTGACAGTCAGTGCCCCCACGAAAGACTACGTCACGGGAATAAAAAAGGTGACTAAAAAGGTGATAAAATCGAGACGGTCGATCATTTAAGACTTCGATAACGAAAAAATGTTTCTAAAGTCTGGTCCCCTGAGTGAGTGCTGCTATATTATTGGGGCATGTAGCAATGGGAAGGTGTTTTGGAAAACGCAACAAACAGGCGGATAAGCAGGCCCTAAAAATAGCTAAAAATCGCTGCAGATTCGTGGTAAGCGCTGCACTAGGGAAGGGCTCCTCCAGTGCTCAGATATTGTCTGGCAGATTATTTACATGCAGGAGTTTAATTGCTGTTTGATTTGATTGCTGATATTATGCTATTTAAAAAAAAAAAGATAATTTCTTTGCTTGTGTGGCTGAGGTGCAAATCAAATGATGTCAATCAATGGTAGCAAGATTTTTAATTTAGCTACAGTAATCTGGCAGTATGATGTATTTATATTTTAATCTTTGGAGACTGGCAGTTACTATACACTTTAGCATGTAACTCCTGGCTGTGCACTCTGCCATTTCATTCACCTTGTCGGGAAGACTTGGTGTGATCTACAGCCTTGCATCGACTTGCATTCACATTTAGGGGTCGGGACCACTGGGTGCAAGTCAATTTGGGCGTATCTTGATATTGTGGCTGTCCATCACATAGACATTTCCGTATGCATACTGTATTATATGTTGGATGTGGACAGTGGGTCATTATATGGCTGGCAGTGCTGGCCATTCTCCTGCCCCTGTTATGCTAAGTGATACACCTGCTAACACTGCTACATCCGCATTCAGGCGCCTCTCGATCAGTGTGACTTAATCAGGCGTAACGTGACATAATACTCTATGTGTCAACTAAAATAGGACTGTCCTCTGCAGGGCTTGGTGTACCAATGAGGGTAATGTACATGAGCTGGCCTCGAACACATGGCTATACCTCTGGTCAAGTGCAATACAGGCTGCCATGAGGGAAAATTGCCTTCGGTGAGGGTCACACTAATTGGACTCGGGGTAAGAAATTGCTTCTAAAGGAGACCAAAGACTCAAGCCGACCTGCCAAGAACATGAAGAGCCTGTTACACAGAAATGGAAGTCTGCCCTACTACACTGCAATGTGGCAAAACGTAAGTGGGCTTACGCACTTACATGAGCTCCGAGTGTGCACACTGATGACTCTGTGTGTCCGTACCCCCAGCAAATACACACTTATAGTCGATTACGCAGAAGGTTCTGTCTCATATATAAGCCTGAGATCCGGGGGGGAAAATAGTCTAATATTGATTAAAATATTGATTTCACAGGAAGAGGAAGTTGGCAAGGTCATACCCCCACACATGTGATGTCATCTTAAAGCCCAAACTGTCCTCTTTAAGAAACAATATCACGTGATAGAGTGGCATTTATGAGCAATGTATGAACTAAAATAAATGTTCTCTACAGAGGACAAAAATTGCAGGGATCTCCAGAGGATACGTTCTAGAGCATCTAGTGTGTTTCAAGCCTGCGAAGTCCCCACCACACCCAACTATACTCCACTTCACTCTCCACACTGCATCCCCTAGAAGCCACACTGACTCCTCCATTCCCCTCCCCGCAAACCAAATGACGCACACAACCCACCCCGCACAGCAAACAAAGGAGCTTGCGGTTGCCATGGGGCTGGAAGGCAACACACCGTCAGCCATGTTCTCCACTGGCCAAGCTCGCCTGAGATGGCGCCTCAGTGACGGATGCTGACAGAATGGACGTTGCGTCACGGCACCCAGACGACAGACCGGGTCGCGTCAAACGTGACCTATGCTCTTTTGAGGCCGTCTTGGAGACAAATGTAAAGTATCATGTTTTTCAAACGTAGCACTTTCTAAAGACTATCTTTGCAGCTTGATTGAACTGACTGTTAATGGGCCACTAAGTCAAAGTTCAAAGCTGAAGAGCTAATCTGATTAATTAAACACCTAGTTCTTTAAACAAATCCAAAGCTGAGGAAGCGAAAGGTTAAAATTTGCAGATAATCTGCATACTTCAAAACTGACCAATGTAAACATGTTTCACGGCGCCAATCCTGATTCAAACTTAATTTGCAATTGAGAGCAAAGAGAAATGGGATTTATAATTGCTCTTTAATGCCAAAATGTGACATGCATGCACTATGAAGAAAATAATCATCAGATGTTGAAGAAAAAGCAATTACGGGTCTAATACCTACAAGTAAATTAGCTGAAGCTCATCCAAAAAAGAAAACTCTTCATCAAAAAATTATAGCATCAGAGGGTGGTCTGTAATTAACATCTAGTCCTTCTTAGATAAGCTTCGCAGTGGTTCTAGGCTACGGTTAAGTTCATGATACATTATTAGGGAGTTACAATGTTTATCGCCAATGCCTTAATGCAATTAACCCCAATCGCTTGTCCTGAAGGATCCTTTAAGAACTCCTGACTCGGAGCCGACTGCAATAATTTTCAAACTCTTTCACAGAGTACCCATAGTATAACAAACAGTTAAATCGAGCTCTTTATGATACTAACGTGAGAAACTGACAGATAGCGTTCTACTTTAAAAATGCAACATCCATTTCCATTGACTGTTTAGGCCAGCGCTGTTCATCAGTCGCCTTGCTTGACAACAAACAGGCTGTCGAGAAGGACCAGTCATCTTTGCTCCCCCCGAGGCGTTGGGAACATTCTGGAAGCGAGTACAGATGGCGCTAGTTGGCAGGGCCTGGCTGAAATGCCATGTGACGGGTGGTGCGACATCTCCGAAACATGTGACACTGAAAGCAGAGACCACACGGCCTAACGGGCGCGATGGCAGACGGACATGGAGATCGTCGCCAGGGCGCCCTCGTCCCACGCCCCCCATCATCTGCTCCCGATAGAGGTCCACAGATGGTACCAAGATGTCCGTCTTAGCTGCTAGCTGGTGAAAACAAAATACCTTGAACGCGCCTGTTGCTTTGGTAACTGTATCTATGGACTTCATTCGGTTTTGACAGAAAAACAATACAACCCACCCACCACCCCCAAAAATAAATGAAAAACAAAACTTTACCGTAGCAAGAGTGATTAAAAAAATATATGTCTAACACACGAGGTTAAGCGTTTACGTCCACTCAACCTACTTAATCACAGTGAGCTTCAATGACTCCTTTGAAGGGCTTTTATCTCATGCTGAGCACTGTGCAGCTTCATTCACACACATTCTGGGATTGCCCCTTTTCCCCCAGACTCACGGCCGGGTCCTGGAGGCAGATAATGCTAAATAACATCCAACGCCAAAACAGAACTGGAGCTATCAGGCAAGGCGCCAGAACCGACCATCTATGTCTGCAGCATAACACTAAGCAGTAGTCTTATTAGGTTGTTGCTTTGTGTAGAAGCTCCTGCTCCCATACTGCTTACACTTGTACCTGGGCATTCACTGGAAGCTCAGCCTAGCTGCACTTACACCTAGCCGACTCCTTGACAGCATGTACACGTGTAAAGTGCCATTTGCCTCACTTATACATCACTTTCGACAAAAGTGTCTGCTAAATAAAGTAATGTACACTGACCATTATGTAAAAACTTGGACAAGTGATCAAAAGCTATACTGTCTAGCTATACTTAGACCTAGGCAGCAGCAGTTGACAAAACAAAACAGGGCAAAACATACTCCGTGATTAGCACTGGGCTAAATGGTCATCACTTCCTGTAAATGATCATCACTTCCTCTTATCACTAACATCATCAGCAGAGGTGGATGAGACCAAGACTACCTAGGGAGTAGCACCCTGACAAGGCTCCCCCTGCTGGCTGCTGGTTCTATGAAGGTCACTCACAGCCGGGTTTCTGTCTGACAGACGCACCACGGGGGTCGCCTCTCCGAACTAAAGGTCTTCTTTTCAAAACAAAAGCAGCAGGAACTCCTCACCAGCACTGCAGTGTGTCAAAGTGTCTTTATGAGCAAGAGCGTGTGTTGCGTTACGCAAGATGGGTGTTAGGACGGATTTGCCAAAGCAGCAAACATATTTGTCTAGACTTTTGCCTTAAAGAATAAAATCACCCCACCCGAGTGAGGTTGAGGAGAAAGGGAGCTATGAACTTTTAAATTAATTTGGAAGGACAGGGCTTAATTTTGAACAGCTCCTGACAAGGAAAAGGCACCTGAAGCATTCACCTTGCTCAGGAGTATTTTTAAGTGCTGTCTCTGGAAAAATGCTTGTTCAGTGAAATTACATCCTCGTGGCACTGCTCTACCAAGGTCCCCTGTATCAGTTTCGTCTAAACCTGTACCTAATCCACGTCCATTAATCAGCACGCTGCCGCGTAATGACAATGACAATGACAAGTCTAAACAATCCCTGGTGATACCTTTGGCAGGCAACATGGTTGTTCCGGCCTGCGAAGGAACGGATGAGTTCCCGCCTCCCCAGACAAGTTATAATATCCTCCAAATGTAAAAGCTACAGGGACTCTTCCAGGAGTCATCAGTGACGTTTGCAGTGACACTGATTAGGCTCGAGGCTGGCCACCGGGCGTCATGCGTGTCGCTGGGGGGGGGGCACTCATTATTCCTGCCTGAGCTGGTGGCCACTGGGGCAATCGCTCAGAACTAGGTTGTGACCCGGTTAACAGTTCAAAGGTTGATCATTAATCTTGACCGGGGTTTGAACTACCCCGCCCCCGCCAGATCTGCCCTCCAGCCCACTAGTAGAACACCTCTGGAAAATGTCACAAAAGTAAAGGAAAACTGTCAGGACAGCACCCATTGGAGTGAAGCTAGAAGCAGCAGACCGCCACCTGGTGTTCGGAGGCTGTGGTGCGGGCTGGCGATGGTTGTGTCAAATAGCATGTGCCGCGATCGCATGTTAGATATCCGGCCCTAGTGTCCGTGTGACAGTTTCTCGTTTTCTCAAGCTCCCCGGCAGCTTCTGCTGTGAAATCGCCCTCGCTGCGTGAGAGCACGAGCTTCGCCCGCGACAGAGGGCAATGCAGCCTGCTGCGCGTGCCCTGTCATTCACAAACAGCTTCATTCGCTCATTCAAAAACATAATAAATGCCACGCCCCTATAAGCAACAAAAATACCACATTGTAAATAAACACGCAAATTTGATAATACCAAAGAATGTGGCCCAAAATTCTACATACAAAATATCCTGACACACAGACAAATACAGCAAAAAAGCCATTCTCCATATAATAATGACTGTGTACCTATAACACCCTTGTTGTCAAACTGCTTGAGAGTTACTACATGTGGCACATAGCCAAAAACCAGGTAGGTTTTTGGCTGTTCTCTACTCGAGAACAGCTGTTAAAACTGCAAATGGCTGTACTTATGAGGAGACAGCGACTGAAGCAAGGCATCACCAATCAACCTTAGCAGCGAGCAGCACGGATTACGCAACATGGCCTGTATGACATCATCATCATTGTCGTCATCGTCGCAGGACACTAAACATTTCCCAAAACACTATCTTCAGGCTGTTTTCAGGAAGTTCACAATTTACCACCTTGACTGGTTGCTGGAGTAGCTCAGCCTATTCTAGCCTGTTACGAGTCACGGCCTGAGTATCAAACAGATCAAATTGGAAGATTGCTCCACATCTACCAGGAATGCCCTCTCTCTTCAGGTTATACATATGGCGAGTCGAGGAAAAAAAACTGAAATTATCATTTCTTTTGCCGATACCGCAATATCTAAAAGCACCGCAATTTACACACAATACCAGAAGTATCTCAAAAGTTGCAATATGTTTAGAAAACTAAAAAAAAATTTGAATTAGGGATTATTAATACAGGTTTTATAGGAACATCAAATTTTTTCCTTAATTTGAAATATTTCTTCTGAGAACTCAAATCACCACAGGCATTCACAAAAGACACCTAACCAATCAGTTGCTTGAAGACATAAGGACCCCGCAACAGAGATGGGAAATTCACATCACGACACATGATTGAAGCTTATTGCATGGCAGACTGAAGCAAAAAATGATTTAATGGACATTAAATCGGCACTCGCTCTTTTCAGGTGCCCAGACTGACTGTGCGGTACATTATCTCTGTCAGTGGGAGACAAAAAACAATGACCAAGGAAGAAAATAGATAGATGGAGCTTGATAGAGGTGCAATTATGCCTTAGGGAAGATCGACAGCAGTCACAGTCACCTATAGATCATCACCAGTCAGCGCACTGAGCAGCATGGCACTGCAGAAGCAAACCCCTCCACAGTTCAATCATCCTGCCTATTGTCAGTAAACTCTGGATGGGGTCAGACAGCGGCACTATTTTCGAAAGAAAGCGGGTTAAAAGAGGGGAAAGCAATCAAAAAGGAAAAAACGTTTCCAAAGGAAGCTCTTGGCTGCTGTCCCTAGGACTGTATAAACACAGTTTATTTTAAATTTACAGTCATTTGAAATCAGTTACAGAACTAATAAAAGTGACTGAAAACATGAAACAGACTTCCTGGAGCAGACAGTTGAGAAAGAGTTTGTTTAAAACAACAAATAAAATATATATATTACTTCTGTTTAACATATCTTCTCTGTTGCTGTGATATTTATGTATGTGGAAGCAGAATCATTCTCACTCGTGGAATCGAGTCTCACGACAGAGTTCTGTGTTTATCACATAAGCTGTGTTGTACAGTACGTCTCCTTTGTCTCTGCAGCAATAAGCATGTAGGACGGAAACTGGGGTAAAAGACGGCGAGAGCATAAATTGGCAGTGGTAACTCCTCCAAAATGTGATAAAGGGCATGTAAGCAGAAGAGATGTGGGAGGCTCAGGAAGGGAGAGAAGAAATTTCATTAGCGGAGTCGTGAGTGAGCGAACACAGGCTGTTCAGACAGTGCCGGAGCATCTGACAAGCCGAACAGCCACACGCAGAAACCCAAAACCCCAAAGATGAGCCCCAACCCATCGATACCTCCAGATCTCGAGCCCTTCAGTGTTGGGACACCTGAAGCGTGTATAGGACACCTTCTCGTTTCTAAATTCCCGGCTACAGAGAGCCACTTGTATGTAATCAAAAAAAGGCCTAATATTTAAGGAGTAGTCAAAGCAGGCTTTCCATTGCTCGAATGTGGATGGCACTAAACAGGATGTTTAGGCGGGCAAATAATTTAAATCGGAAGGCTGCCAAGTTTTGATGTGAGGAAATACTACACAAAGGGTTGTACATAAGCAGCTGTAGGCTGTCTGTATAATGAGTACTGTGGCTTAGTAATGGCCTCTTGCTTATAAAAATACATAATACTACTAAAAAAAAAAAAACAGAAAAGTAATAAGACTAAATAACATGCAATTCTTTGAGCACAGACATGAAACCCAAGACAGCGTCATTGCCATTGCAAACGATGACCTCTTTCAGTGAATAAATTGATGCGATTAACCCCGAATGGTATCAAATTCCCTACCAGCCTCATTCTTTCATGACAGTTTGGACGCACATTAAATAACTTTACTTAAGAACAGCGTTAACCAACCTTGCCATACCCAGACCATAAAGACTCCATACGTCATGAGGTGCATTTAAAAATTTTATGTCTTTCCCAGGGTTTGCCCCAAAACTGGACACTGGCCATGCCCTGTGATATACTATCCTCGGTGCAGGTAAACAAATAGCAGGACGTGAAGGAGGGCTCAAGGCTAGCTGCTTAGCCTTTTTGCTAATAGCAACGATGCTAATGAACGCTTTCTGTAATTTCACCTAGTTGGCAGCAGGAGAGACGACTCCTCTTTAACTCAAAGTACAAGCTCCTTGAAATGGTATCATGTTTGAGAAATGAAGGCCAGTCATCTTATGAAAACCCATGGTACTGACAAGAAAGATAGGATTAAAATCAGACAAGAGCACAAACGGCTCTCTGAGAGTGGTAACCAGAAGAGGTTACAGTAATTGGAGACCGCCAAAAAAAAAAAAAAAAAGTTTTAACTGGTAACCGCAGCTCACCAGTCACCCTTCAAAAATGCCTGCTCAACATGAGAGACCACAAAAAGGCAGGGACAGCAGGACAGCATTGCAGAGATTAAATGGAAGACTGACGGCACGGTGCCTTTGGCTAAGGGAAACACGACCGCTTCAATTTTAATCAAGCCGGAAACCAGAAATGTGAGAAAAAAGCGATAGAGTCAGACAGAAACACCGGGCCGCCTACTGACTGTTATGATCACAGTTCGGCTAAACTTACACTCCCACAGTCATGTCCTCGCTCGTCACCCTCAGTCGAAATCCCCTGTACTGCGTTAGGTGTGACATACGCACTCTGCGGAATCATTTTTACCGAAGCCGCCGCACATCACTTCCTGCGGCACCGTGATCTCTTGACCTTCAGGGAAGAACACCAGCCGGCCGTTAAGGACCCGCCGGCCGCACTTTATAGCAGCGGCACTAAGAACTGCAAAATTGTGGTCAAAAACTAAGAGGATGGAACACACTGACAAAAGCAGTCAAAGAAGGAGTGTTAGTAACGTAACAATACCCAAGGAAATGAGCCAATGAATGTCCGGCGAGGTGTGACGCTCCCAGAAGACCCAGACAAAGCTTTCTGTTGCTAGTCACGGCCAGGAGCCCATCCCCTGCTAGGGCCAGTGGGCACATCACTACTGACAAAAACCAAAAAACGACAAACTCTAGAGAGAAGCCATCTTGCAGGGAATTTCTGGTTTGTTTCTGCAGTCTCCTTTTCCAACAAGCAGAGCCTCCGGGCTTTCAACAAGCTGAGGCCGCCGTATTGGATTTAGGAGCCACGACTGACTAAGTCTATAACAGGGGCCTACAAAACTCTTTTAGCTCTTAATTCAGCCATATTTGAGGAACGGCTTTTACCTTCAGACAGTAATAGCTTTTTAATCTAGAAGAGCACCTGGAGACCTTTTTCAGAGCAAAAAAAAAGACAAATTCTCACTAAGAAACAGAGTCTTCTTCCAAGAAATTTTCCCCATACCCTATTTCAAAAACTACAACAAAGAGTTAGAAACTGGGTGGAAGAGAGAGACAGATAAGCCGGACAGGCTTAGCGGACGCCTGAACCTGGAACAAACACATCGACAAAATCCTCCTTGTCAGACTCTCACAGGCTGGATGCTGGGGTTACACAGTAGGAGAGAGCTTCCCCGTACCGGGCTTTCAGACATCTGCTGGCTTAGTCACCCGTGGCCATTCCACCAATGATCCCAAACGTGGTTACAGAAAGCAGGGGGGATTGCCACACCAGCAACCTTAAACATTTTTTAATGTAGGGGAAAAAAAGTCTTAGAGAAATACATGTATCGTGACCAGTTCCTCAGCGACGAGTCACCAAATAAAAAAAAAAAAAACTGAAAATGAAAGTCCTTCATGGAACCGAATGAATCAGTCAGTATGGGACCGAACAGCGACGACCACACCAAAGAGAACAGGGGCGTTTTAATAGAAGCCAGATGAAACTCGTCATTATCTCCAGCTCATGTGCCCAAATTTAATTACGGACTGCGATAATGAGCACATGCCCACGCGAAGATGTGACAGAAACGTGTCCATGGATACAATGACCTTGTTCAGTCTATGGCCTCTCCCGTCACCCTAATTCCCCTTCTCAACGGAGCCCTCCTGTGGCTTCACCCTTGAGATTGTCTTCTCCCACGCTAATTGTGAGGCGGGGGTCACATAATGTGATTATTTACTTTACGTCAGCTTTCTCTAACTGAGGCTTATACGGATTTCGATGCAGGGCTTTAGATGTGCTGCATCCTCTCCTGCGGCTTGAAGGGAATATTTTTGGTCCTTATCTTCTTAAACCACCTGTTCCCTTGAGGGACTTGATTGACCTCTACATACATAGACACCAAAAAGGGCTGTTTTGGGGGCCAGATTGTATCCTGAGCCCGCAAAAGAAGAGGAAATGGGGCAGAGCACTGGGAGGGACTTCTCATGGAAAAAGCCCCCGGGCTGTTGACCCCCGGTTCCAAAGTGCTCAGAGCCAAATCCTCTGCCCATTAAGAAGTATAAAACAAGAACAAACCTCGAATGTGGTGGAGAGGGAATGCTAAAACGAGGCACGCTTTCCCATCCAACCCCAACGTCCTCAGCCAATCGGTGATCGCGGGAGAAGCTCAGCTTACGTCACCCGTGGCTGCAATCGTGACTTCGTCACATAGGGACAAAGAGACACAATGAATCGTTTGATTGCTGCTTATTCCAAATGGCCCCACAACATCAGGAAGCTCCTCACCAGCTGCGGCCTTTGAGTCCACATGAGATGCATCACTGTAGCTGTGCATGACGGCCGTGATTTTGAGGTTTGTTATTATGAAAGATAATCTTATGTCTGGCGAATAACAGAAGAGGAAAAAAGGTTACAAAGGTACCTGATTAATGAGGGAGGTTGTGTCTGTGTCTGGTTTTTACAATCTTTGTAAATCTTTATCTGCCAAACCTAATGGCTGACTGACTAATCGAACATAAAATTCTGAAAAAAACAATGACACTTCCAAACAATCGATATCCCAACCCAGGCATAGTAAATCAGCTCCTGGTCTTTCTGGGGTAACGTTTAACCGCCAATTCGACTTACTGTGCCGCCCCCCCCACATACCCCCTCCATGACTGTGTCTGCAATGGCTGCTCTGCATAGGCACCTTTCACAAGGGCACGACAGACAGGCGGATGCATTTCAGTCACGGTCCTGTACCCAGCTGCGTGCCAACGCTGACAAAACAGTCCGATGTGACGTCAACATTACAGCGTAAGCACACACACACACGCACACACATACGCACACATGCATATGCGCACAAACATACACGCACACAGATGCACTTGCATGCGCACGCATGCGCACACATACACACACAAATGTGCTTGCATACACACACAAATATGCAAGAGTGCACACGCACATACAGACAGATGTGCATGTGCACACACACACACACACACACACACACACACACAATCCTCAGAGAACAAATGAACATGACTTAATAAATCCACCCACGAAATCTGCAGAAAGCAACTAGGTAATGCCTATTGTAGGTAATTCTTACCATTCGCATGATTACCCCCTATTATTAGTAGCATTTCTGACTTAAATGATGCTGGTGGGGGGGGGGGGGGGTTGGGAGCCGATTCGTGTTCTCACCTTAGGCAAATTTAAGTAAAACCACAAAAAAGCAGGCAGGGATAAAAAAAAAAAAAAAAAAAAAAAAAAAAAAACTTTCCTAAAGGTTTTTTTTTTTTTTTTAAATCCCACAAGGACCTTTCATTATGCCGTGTTTCCGGATTTAAACCAAGAGCAGTGGCAGCAGCCCTGTGAAACAGGAGCAACTTGCCAGCACTGGATACGGCCCTCCGATAAACAGTGTGACGTGACGTCTTCGCCGCAGTAGGTTACGAAGCATGGGGACAAAACAGCTTCCAGCCCTGGTGACACAGAACCAGGCTGTTTGAAGCAGAACGATGCAGAACCGAACAGGTACCTTTGCTCAGGCAGGAGCCGAAAGCGGGCCTGGAGATTAATATTGTGCAGTCATGTTTATATTTAGGTTTTGTTGTGGCTTCTTTTTTCTGCGTCACTGCGTCCCCCCCTCCCCCCAGTCGCCCACGATAACTGTGTGATATTCCAAAAAGTGTCCACAATAGCAGTGGGAGGACTGTGGGCAGGCACGCTCCGGCCAGAAACGGAGCGCGTCTTCCACATGCGTGTACCGTTGGCGCGCCGGAGACGTGCAGAGCAGAAGCGCGCATAGGCGTGTGCGTGAAATCCGTCTGGACCCACCAGTGGAATGTTGGGCACAGCACACCGATCCATAATTAGACCAGCGTTCAAACAAGCTCCACCGACATAAATCTGCACTTCCGTGCGCAGTGAAACGTTAACTCCAGCTCTAATGTACATCTGATAGCTAAATGCAGACTAAGTACGACAAATCAAACTTCTGCCGACTTATCGTTTCTTAAAGCGATAAAACTAAAGAGAGATAAAAAGAAAGTTCCACGCAAAAAGGAGACAAGTGTCATATTCCGGTAGGGAGTCGAGCGCGCGGGACGTCGTAGGGTCGAACGAGGATCTTGCATCTCTGGCTTTATGGACGGTGGACCCCCCCCCAGTGCTGGTCCTTACCACGTATGTGCCACGGTGAAGCGGCGTCGCTGCCGGATGCTCTTGTTGACCATTAGCTTCCTGAAAAGGCGCGGGGAACTGCGGGGCGAGGCCCTAGGGGACGTGGCTCGCTTGCCAGCCCCGCGCGGGGGCTCCAACTCCAGCCGCAGGTGTTCCTTGAAGGCTCGGACGCGCTGGTCCGGTTCTGCGAGAGTGCCTTCTCTCTCAGACATCTCGGCTCAGGACGGGGTGGCGATCCCACGCTCGGTGGCCCCTCCGGAGCGGGTCTGGACCCCCGCGGGGGGCGCTGATGACAAGCACAGCCTAATCCCACGAGCCCGCGCTGGCCGATGACTTCAATGGAGAGCTCTCTCAAAGCACGGCTACACCTCCCGACAGACAACTACGCTCCTCTGCTCCCTCTCCCCCCTCCCTCTCTCTCTCCCTCGTCCTCTCTCCCTCTCTCTCCCTCCCTCTCTCACGCTCTCTTGCTCTCCTTCGCTCTGTGTCGGAAGCCTCCTGGTTGCTACGGTATATCTACAAAGTACACACTATCATTCAATGGAGCCATTCATTCGTCCAAAAATCCACCCTTATGAATTATTTATCAGGGTCCCGGTCCAAACAACACTCCCATCCAGAAGTTGCCCCCAAGGAGATTTAGGGAGAGAAATTCTCCCTTGTTAGACTGAAAATGTTAATCACCTTCCAGGATAAACAACAAAAAAAATTAAGAAAAAAAAGAGAAGAATACAGCAGCAGGGAAGCTAGCATGGACACTCACAAATGTTCACTGAGGATTTAGAAGAAAAAAAAAAACAAGTTGAAGATTTTCACAGTGGATACAGGCTCCACCCCCTCTGGTTTCCGATTGGCTCCCAACTGCTTTGACGGCAGGGATACTTTACTGGGCTTGGCAAACGAGATCCGTCTCCCAGAGGCTGCGGTACTGCCGCTGAATTCTGATGACTTGTGACCTTACAAAACTGCCGCCGAAGTCAGACAGGAATGTAGGAGACCGCCCAGCTGAAACGCGACGTGGTTAATTCGCCGCGAGACGGATGCTATTCCCATCGGCACGTGCGGCCAAACCAGAGCGAACTGAGGGAGAACAAAGAGCTTGTTGCTCTGGAAATAAAAATTTCCCTGATGTCACCACACAAATTATCAACCGTGTCATGACATGCCTCCCTTAAGTGCAGCCCGGCCTGGAATTTTTCCATAGCTTACTGGGTCTGTGGAATATTTTTTTAAATTTTATTAAATAAAATTGGGGGGAATCATCACAGGAATGATAAAAGCAGCAACAGGACATTCTGCATGCATCGTAAATACCAGCATCAGAGGCATGAGAGAGCCGGGGATAAATGCAGATTGTAAATCAGGGAACGGATGCATTCCAGAGCCTTTCGGAGCAACTGGTGGTGCAGCTAGCTAAGACCTGTAACCAGAAGGTTATTAGTTCAAGACGAACTAAGCGTCATAGCGCAAGAATTTAGCGATGCTGTTTTGTGCTACGGAGATGGGTTGGCGCCCCATCCTGGATTGTTCCCTGCCTTGTTCCTGTAGCGAATGTATGGATAGATGGATGAATGTATTGTGCTATGCATCTTTAAATCGAAGATACGCAACGTGACATTAAAACGGCAATGCTGTGTTTTTGCGTTACATAGCAAACCGGTGTCCCAGCACCACACTCCCGACCCTCGGGCAAGACCAGTGCCCAAGTGACATGTTAGTAGAGACTAGGTCAGTATGGCTGATATGCCTCACGAATCTGACCTCTGCGGCCTGCCAGTTCACAGGACCATGTTCCACTCTCTGGTAAGCTAGGCTAGTCCCATCAGAAAAACCCCAGCTTGGCCTTTTAAATGTCACAAATCGATTACGCAAAGATGACTGGTTTCCTGGGATGTGGCCTAATCTCTATCAGCCAGGAAGCTGAGGCCTGCGGAGTAGCTGAATTAATATAAATGTTTTGGGGAAACGGAAACCTTCACTCGATCCGAGACTCATGGGAAATCGTGCTGAAAACACCAGCTGAATTGGCAGTAAGTAACACAAATTCTGTAAAACAAGATAAACTAACACTGGCAGAGGCAGCCGCGTGTTACGGTTTTGGTGGGTTTTTTTCTTGCAATTTTCTTCAAGATTAACAAGGATCCCATCTATACGTTTTCTGACACTTTTTACAGTACTTCAGATTTCTGGTCTGAATCGTCGACGCGTGTAGGAGATCGTGAGCGGGGTTGAGGCAGCAGGTTCACGCTCTGTAGAGCCTTAATCGCGGCCCTCATGCGGCGAGGTGATTAGAGGGCCGCCATCCCCCCGTAAGCCCCGGCCGCCAGCGTCACGCTGGGCCATTCATTAGCGCAGTCGGGCTAATCAACAGGACGCCTCCCGCAAGGACAGGCGCGCTTGTGCATTCCTAATGCAAATAGGGGCCTAAAAGCCTGAAAACGACCACTTTTGTCAAATGAATTGGAAAAGGCCGCAATTTCAGAGTGTAATTAAACGTGTGCCAGGCACTGCTAGACTACAGCGGCTCTCAGCTGAAGACTGAAAGATCGTGTATAGGGGAAAAAAAAAAAGAAAAATCTGCTCGCTTGTTTCCCCAAGATATTGCAATTTCCTGAAATCCCATCATTTCAACACAGCAGATATGCGTATTATGAAAATCCTGGATCGCGAGCCAAAAGTCATTAGCCAAAATAATTAATCAACATGAATCTTCTTTTTGATTTCAATGGTCATTTACATTGAACCAGTGTGTCTTTGCTTTCCAGTGACGAGTCCATTCTCTGTGGATGACGTCCAATGCTTGTTCATTTTCCCAGGCATTTACAGAATCTGAACAAGGCAGTTCAAGCCGCAAGGTTTCTATGCAGACACCAAAACACGCAATGCATCACAATCCAGGGTCTCAAAAGACAACAGACACCTGCCACAGAGAAGGGTTATCAGTGATGACAGTGAATCAAAGGATTCTCAGGAGTGTGGTGTGTGTGTGTGTGTGTGTGTGTGTGTGTGGGTCTCAGGCCCAAAATGTCCCCACAATGTAGATAATCTTTGTAGATAACACTTTTACCTTATGGGGACATTTTTCTGCCCACAAGGGAATTAAACAGTGCATAGATACACAAACTTCATCAATCTGATCTGCTAGCTTCTTCATGTATACACCAAAATCAAAATCCAGTAGTGCTCTGTTTAAGACCCATCCGATTTATTCAGATATTACCAATTACATTTCATCTGGGAATAATGCAACACATTGTCGCTCTCCAGATGACGGTCATTAAAGCACTGTACACCGCTGCAATTTTCAAGTATCTTTTAACTGGACTAATGCTTTCAAATGATACTGAAAGTGAACTGCAGATGCTCCTCACAAAAGTTCCGCTGCACACTTTAAAAAAGCTATCATTTAGAAAATAACGCTGTATTCTGCGCAGATTGTAACGCAGCAACCCACACACCCACCGCAAATCTGATGGAAACCCTTCATTGACTCCAGACCAGGAGCAGACTGGCCATGGCCCGGGACGTTCCGGAGCTTTGCCGGTGGGCCGGTTTGTATTCCGCCACCTTGGCATTATATACCGGGGGGGGTAGTTAGAGTATGGAATAGTCTTCCTGATAACGTAGTGCAAGCTAAATCCTTAGGTTCCTTTAAATCAGAGC
>JAODKN010000044.1:7932337-7943163 GCA_026774425.1 Petrocephalus zakoni
CCGCCCCCCTCCGCCCCTCCGTGCCCGCGGGGCCCCCCCCCCCCCCCCCCCCGCCCCCCCCCCCCCCCATGCGGCACCGTCTCACGTTGCTGCTGAATACAAAGGAGCCTCATACTTTTTTTTTTTCCCCTCAGTACAACTCATGGTCATGTGATTCTCAGCTGTAAAGAGTTCTCCATCTATCAGTCTTCGGCCCACTTTGGGCAGCATCACCTATCCCGGGAAGCACAGGGCGCGTAGCTGGGGTACACCCTGAGCGGGACGCCAGCCCATCACAGGCCAGTCACACTCTGCAATCACACACACTGCCAGCAACTTATATATGGTTGTGCAATACATCCTTCCAGGGCCGTGTGTTATATCATGCGCAATGCACAGCCTTTGCCCACAACACTTTGGGACTTAACACAATGCAAGGCAACACCACCAGCTTATCAGAACCACTCTATTGGTAGATATCTTCCGTTTGACTATCATTTCGGACAATTTCGTTGCCTGTTTTTTCTTTTATGGATATCGCAATGCCACTCACGGGAATTTCACGTAACGAAATGTGATATCATAACATGACCTTGTGCAGCCCTGAAGTAGCCAATTAGCCTTACAGCCCATTTCTGGGGGAAGAACATGCAGATGATACACGTGGCAGTAAATGAAGCCCCAGCCCTGGAGGTGCCAGACTACAGTCCTAGCCAAGGTGCCAATAAGCCAGCATGCCTTTCTAGGGTTAAGCATCTGACGAAGAACCTTAAGAATGTATTTATACCTGTAAGACATATGGTGGCTGACTGTGTGCGTTCCAGCAAGCTCAGCAGTGCAACTGGAACACAGAAATAAATCATCTTAAATAAAAGCACAGGCCTGCAACCTGGACGCGGGTTGAGGGCCGTCATCTGGCATTCGGACCAGAAAACGCCCCGGGGTTTTTTCTTATTAACAACACAGATTGCGTGAAATTTTTATAGCCGCCTCAGCGGACACTCCGGGATCTGGTTTAGGACGGCAGTTTAAGCGGCGGCTGCACGTCGTCGTTAAAATTTCCACTCGGGGCTGTGGTTGCAGATGTGTGGTAATTAGGAGCACGAGCGACTGCACCTGCGCAGACGCAGGGCAGATCCGGGGGCCAGAACCACGGAGGACGACGGCCTTGATTTTCATCATTATTCACAGGGGTACAGTTGGTAACGCCTCACAGTTCCCGACGGCTCAAAGAAGCGCTGCATCACAGCAATCTGTCCCCGACCAGTGTCCTGATTGCTCCTGCATACGGTCCCAGTTATCAGCACCTTCTGCATTTAATATGGTCTAAAGCACAACATGTTTTTTTTTCTTAATGACTGCCATGTTCCCTTCTGGAAGGTCACAGACTGAAAGGAAACGGAATGCCAGGTTTATATCTAGACTGGCTACATCCACCTACCACCAATCAGCACCCACCCAGTACAGGGTCACAGGGCCGAGTAGCTGCACTTGTCATAACTATATGCTTACTTGCGCTATATGCTTACTTACAATGGTGGCATTATTAAGCAGACAGTTTCTAATCTCTGTCCTACCTGTTCTGACAGTTAACGAGTAACCAGAAGCTCACACTCTTTTAATGCTCATGTTAAAAACATGCAGTTTAAACAAAAAAAAAAGGTAAACTAATGAAAAATAAACTTGAATATTGAATATTGTACTTTGAAATATACGTAAGCTCATATATCAGAGAAACAACATGTCAATTTTGCATGTTGTTATTTTAGCAGAAAAATAAAAACACCTTCAATAATGACGTCTGTCAATGGAACCTGCAGTCTGGGGTAACGAACATTTTAATTATAACGTAAGACCGGGACATCACTTTGTATCAGGACCTACAGAAAAAGAGAGAGCAGAACAGAACCTAAACATTTCTTCTTTTTCCATCACTTTATTTACGATACTCACTCAAATCAAAACATAATTCCCAGGTTTCCAAGTAATTATTGTGATTTCGTGACAGTGGAGCAATGTCCGCTCATCCCACCATAACAAATGGGCTGCCGTCACATCTAATTCTGAACAAAAACAATTCGGTTGCTTGGTCTAAGAGTGGGGAAACTCATGAAAAAAGATAATAGCACGCCCAGCATAATCAGTAATGACACATCTGCCTTCCTCTACAGTAGGGCTCTGTCAACACTAGTCTGGAAAGCCAGCTCGGTGCTAGCGATTATTAAACTTGAATAATATCATGTAAAAGGAAGATTCCTTCAGCACCACAGGGACATGTAGCCTCTCAGCAGCTAATCCAGACATGACATTTTCCGCTGGCTTTTTGTCGCGGTTGGGCCCGGGCCTACGGCCGGCTGATCGATGGCACTCAGCTCCTGCCTACGGGGCAGCAAGCCTCACAGGGTGCATGATGGAAGGAGAGATAGGGCGTAAAGGTCAAAGTGAAGCGTCAGTGTTTCGAAAGATGGCGGCAAACCAGTCAGCAGTCTAGGCCACTCGCCCGCAGTAACCTTCGCCATTGCGGCGTCCTCCGGTGTGACAAGGCCCTTCTCCAAGGTTGCACGAATAAAATTATGAGACGCTACTCAGCACGTGGTTCGACTAGGATTTCTGCTGCTGCTTAAAGCTCCTATCAGAAAATATGGGCTTAAAGAACTGTCTGAATTACAGCCAATCAGAATCTCTCAAACCATCTATCCTACACCCACTTGTCATATTCAGGTTTGTAGGGGTCCAGAGTACATTCCAGAAGCTATAGGTACAAGGCAGGGAACAACCCAGGATGAGATGCCAACCTATCACAGGGCACACACCATTCACACATACATTCACACCTGCAGACAATTTCGTAACTCCACTTCATCTTAACGTGTTATTGGACTATGGGGGAAACCAGAGAACCTGGAGGAAAGCCCACAATGACACTGGGAGAACATGCACACTCCACACAAGTCCAGCCGGGGTGGAGACTCAAACCCTGGTCTCCAAAGTGTGAAATAATAATGTTAAGCACTGCATCTTAACAATCGGCATTCCAGCAAAGTATTTTTCAGATGGATTATTCACCTCAAACCAAGTTGGTAAATACAGCACAAAAGCATTTAAGGCCAAAAATGGCACAATGATGTAGGGGAGTGTTTCCCAGTCCAGTCCTCAATGACCCGCACTCAGTCCATGTTTTTGCTCCCTCCCTGGCGGTGAGCTGGGAGGGAGCAAAAATGTGGACTGTCTGGGGGGTCCCTGAGGACTGGTCTGGGAAACAGTGATGCAAGGTGACCTGGTCAGACAAAGACTCGCAGTGAGCTCTGGGACCCCCACACCAGCTACATGCCCTGAAGGGAACTTTTCCATGCATCCCGTGAAAAACATAAGCACTAAGTCCCCTAATAGCCACATTTGCATCCGCAAAACCCATATGAATAAATACTTAAATTCACAAGATCCAGTAATTAATCCTGAACTAACTTGGTCAACCAGACTGCAATGCAACTGCACAGCCCATTAGATGGCACATGCTACAGAAACCACAGAATGTTTTGGAAAAGCACTTCATTTAGGCCGTCATATTTCAGGCTTGTTAGCAAAACTGACGTAATTTGAACATGGAATGCGGGATTATTGAGCAATTAGTTAAAATTAACATGCAAACATCCCGATGTCTAACAAATAGCAAGCCTTCCTGAAAATGCCACAGCACTCCTAATGAGAGCATTGCCTCATTAGTTTGCAAATCGTTCCACTCCATCGCTTTTTGTTAATTTTTATGTCGCCGACAATCGTCCCCTTTTCATGGATTCATCATTAGAGCATACAGCCCTGCTATACAAGACGCTCGCTTAACGTCAAGCAGTCCTTCAGCACACGGTCCCCGCAAACCAGGTACACAATGATGGCCAACCATTAGTGTTTCACAGTAAAAAAAACAGACAGCGGGCAGGAGGATTCGAGGAGGAGCGTGTGGGAGTGGCGCGGGGGAGCTTCCGTTAATCACCACACCACATGAGAGAACTGCAGCCGATTACAAAACCGAAGGATGAGGAGAAGAGTAAAGAGAAGAGTGTTTCAGTTTAGGGAGAACATCACAGATTCCACACACTAACTCTCCATTTCTCTCTCTCTCACACGCACAAAAATAAGATTACAGATCAAAAAAATTACCTTGCCAATGTCAATTACATGCCTGCGATTCCAACTACCCAACTCTTGTTGACTTGACACGTTCCTCATATGACCTACAGACCTCCATTACAGCACATTAGGTCTCTGATGTTTATACCACTACCGCCGAATTGCCGTTCTTATCTGGGGATACGCCTAAGGGGCCAGGTGCCATGGCAAATCCGCCGTGACGTGGCCTCCTGTTCCCCACATGGCAGGATCAGCAAATGCCAGTCCGGTTACGGGAGCTACAGATCAAACCGCCCAGAGGAACGACCTGGAGAATAAATGCCTGACATCTACCAGAAAGCTCGGACCTGTGGACCCGCAGCACGCAGGGAAAGATGTACTGTAAGTGGATGATGAAAAGGCTATCTGGAGCCAATGTGGGGGAGATGTTCTGCTGGTTAAGGAACTGGACTTGAAGGCCAGGTTGCTTCTGTGAACGTCTTTCTGCAAATCTAGTCACCAAAAGAAGGAACGAACAGACCTTATTTTATAATAATCTGCATAAAAGGCCCAGCAAAGAGGAACTAGGGCTCTGTGTGCAGGAGACAACAAAAACATATAACACTTCAATACATTAAAAAACACCCAGCACATTTCACTATCAAGAGTTAAAGAAGAAAAAAAAAAAACACCCTCCCACAAGAGTTTTGTAACACGTTAGACGTCCCCATTGGCACATTATAAAAAAAGCCAGCTCTGATTCAGGAGCGCGGACAAACCCTGCTGCCGATTCTGCACTCCAGCCGCCCTCGCGGCTAATTCATCCCGCGGCAATTATGAGCCGAAGGACAGGCAGGGCCGCCCCGGCCGCACTGTACACCGCGGCCCCGCACTCCCGCAGAAACAAGGGGCCCTTTTCCGTGGGCTGGATTAAATCGCTCCTTGTGGCAGATCGTGACGAGCACAGCTGTGCCGTGGGGAAGTCCAAGCAGAGTAAGGAGAGAAGCGAGGAAAAAAAGGAAAGAGGACAACGGCTTCTGTGAGCCATCCCAGCTACCAGAGTCAACCGGGGCGGAGCTTGCCAGCACTGGTTAAACCGTATTTGTCGTGACACCACCGACACACTCAGGTTATTGCTACAGGCAGTATACAGACACATACACACACACCTCGCTTTCAAAATAAGCCATCTGTTGGATCACGAACAGCATCTGTCAAAAAAAAAAAAACATTAACCTCAACAGAGACAATCGACATCAAAAACACTGGGTTAAGCTTTCCGTCACAAAGGACGTGTTTTAATTCTGTCCAGGTGGCTCTGAAATAAACAGCGTCTCGTCACAAAAGCCAGAGTAAACTCGCCCCTTTCATCCTAATGCGAGTCACATGACACACATGCAGTCAATGCATATCCATTAAGCAAGAATATATGCTGCTTTTGAAGCCAAAGTTTCAATACTGCATTTTGCCATTTCACCTCATGTCCTTTGTTGATTAAAAGCTGCAATTTAAGCCCTTAGAACAAGAATTTTCATCTTATATAAACCAAACAAAAACAGAGTAATCACGAGTTTCAGAAATGAAATTCAGAAAAGTACAGAACATAACACAAACATGACCGGAGCTCATGTTTCATACATGATCCATTATTTGCACATTAAATATGACAATGCTTTCAGTCTTTTCTCAGGAGTAAGAAGAACCACGGCAGAGATCCCAGAATTCTCACTAATGTGGGAAGCAGGATTATAAGATTTTTTAAGCATAGATTTCAGAATAAATCCAGGTCATGCAGCACAAAAACAAAACAAAGAACCATCAAGGCATAGACTCTATGAGACCTCTAAAGGTGACCCGTACAGCCAGCAGCAGATCCTTTAAGTTCTGCAGGTTGTGAGGTGGGGCCTCCATGGATCTTACTTATTTGTCCAGCACATCCCCCAAATGCCTGATCGGATTGAGATCTGCGGAATTTGGAGGCCAAGTTAAGACCCTAAACTCTTTTGTCATTTTCCTCAAAGCATCCCTGAATAAGTTGTGCAGTGTAGCAGGGTGCATTACCCTGCTGAAAGAGCCCAGTGCAATCGGAGAATATGGTCGCCATGAAGGAGTGTACTTGGTCTGCGTCAATGTTAGCTAGGTGGTTTGTGTCAAAGTGACGTCCACAGAAATGCCAAGACTCAAGGTTTCCCAGCAGAACTTTGCCAAGAGCATCACACTACCTCCGCCGAATTGCCCATAGTGCATCCGGGGGCCACCTCCTACAGAGCTAAACGATGCTTGTGCACCAAGCCATCCATATGCCATAACGAAAAATATGACCCATCAGACCAGGCCACCTTCTTCCACTGCTTCATGGTCCAGCTCTGATGCTCAGATGCCCATTATAGGGGCTTCTGGCAGTGGACAGTGGTCAGCATGGGCACTCTGAGCGGGCTGTGACTGCGCAGCCTGTTGTAATGCACCATGTGTTCTGACCGTGCCAGTATTACCTTTTTCAGTCATTTGTGCTACAGCAGATTACCAGATGGGCCAATGAGCCTCGGACACCCGTGACCCCATCTCCGGATCACTGGTTGGCCTTCCTTGGACCGATTTTGGTAGGCAGGGACCACTGGGAACACCCCACAAGACCAGCCGTTTTGGAGATGCTCTGCCCAGTCATCTAGCCATCACAATTTTCCCTCTTCATCCTGGCACTAGTCAATTCGCTCAGATCTTTATACTTGCTTCCAACACATCAACTTCAAGAACCTCCTGTTCACTACCTAATGTATAATGGCACACTTGACAGGTGCCATTATAACGAGATAATCAATGTTATTCACTTCACCTGTTAGTGGTCTTAATATGTTATGGCTGATCGATGCAAAAAAAAAAAAAACACTTTCAGGCAGCAGGAAAGTAACAGTCATTAGAGATCCAAGCGATGGGGTTTCCTGTTCTCAAACCACTTGGCAGCTTAATTACAAAGGCCAAAAGTACACACAGCTCAAAGCATTCATATTCAGTGTGTCTGTAGGCCACCTCGCCCCCTGGGGCGTCCTCACACTGTTCTTCAGCCTGACAACTTACTACAATCCAGTCCCTGTGCATATGACCCCCAGCCATTCGTGTGATGGTCATTCCGTTATAATACCTGAACTATAAAGTTTGCCTGCTGGGCAACATGATATAAAAGAAGCCATTCTCTCTACAAACAGAGAGAATGGCTTCCCAAAGCCTAGATCAATGCATTAGCAAAAATGTATCTTTGCTAATAATGTTCTCGAAAACAGCATTATCTATATACCTGTGGCCGGCAGCAACAAATTACGAGCCACGCAGAGGGGAACCTACCCGTCGTCTAGCCCTTAAGCTAGCAAAATCGTCAGGCTGATCTCTTACCGAGGATCGAATAGCATTAAAATGATCTTCACCCAGAAGTTTTCAGAAAAAAGGGCAACCGTCTTTCCACAGTGCTTAATGCTCTCTAAAGCAGCCCTCTGAATCAATACTGCATTGCATATGCTGTTATGACTAAGCATTTGCCCACATCCGCAATAAATCAGAGGATACGAGGGTACCACATAAAATCACCAGAGCTCGAGGCAGAGCATCCAAGAGATAAGAGGGTCCTGGTCTTCATCTCTGGCCAAGGTCATGTGGTACAGCCAGGTTATGAGAGCTCCATCCCACTACCAACGCGTGACAGAAGCATCTAAGCAGAGTCCACAGTGAGCGAGCTGGTGGACAGGGGTCCGAACCCCGCTAGAGAAGTTTTGTTACGGATCAGGAACATAGCCAGGTACCAAAATAATGAAGCTGAACCTTATCACTGACTGACGCAAATTGTCCTAAGGGGGAGCCCCCTCCCCCTGTGACGGACCTGTCAGATACGACCTTATCCAAATCAAAGTCACAAGCCACATAAGTTACCCGTATATATTTCCAGTGCAACAGTACCAAGGACAATACATAACAAATCAGGCACAGACTTTGTCCAAATCAAACATGCATTCTCTCATTTTGAAACCCTAAGGTACAGTTGGAGTTAACCGCCTCAACCTTCCAATTTGAAACTAACCTAGAATTCACACATGACAGTTAGCTGTGTACATATAACTCAGTCACAAACTAGGTGTCTTATTCAAGCTACTAATCATCTTTTACCTTTTCAAGTTCAAATATACTGCTGTAATTGACTAGGTCTCCATTAAAGATCACCACACAGAATTTAAAAGAACTTCTATAATACGTTAATAGCTGCCCCTGGTTATAATTATTCTCATGTTATAGTAAGTGACAGTGGCCTCATTAACAGTTTTTTCCTTCTCCTAAGGAAGAATTTTAATATAAATTTACCCTGAAGGTGTATCTTCTAAGGTCACCTGACCCATCATGCTACTAAGGGGATAATTAAATTCTTGTCCATGGTCTGCTGGGGAAGAAACCACAAACAAAACAAACAAACCCCAATTACATTTTTTTTAAACACCACAAACTTCACCTGCATAAGCAGTCTGAATGACAGATGAGCACACTCCTGCTTAGGGGCTTTTCTCAAAGGAGTGACACACTTCACCAATCAGCGTCCAACTGCCTTGCAGACATCTCTATCCAGTCAAGCAGCTGACGTCTGTTTCATGAAAGCCTGAACCTCTGTGCTCCTTCTGGAACATCAACAGCACTGACATCCGTTCCCAGAAGGAGCAGAATGCACCAATTACTCCATTTCAGCTATAATCCCAACCCCCCCAACCATGCATGCACTCATCCGAAGTCCAACAGACTCCACACAACATCCGACCTCCGCGCCGTGCAATTTATAATCCAGCATCCTAAATCAGGCATTTCACTGGCTCTCCCCGGTATTACTCTACCAGCCTTCCCTCCTTCCAGCACCTGTTCTCCCGGCTCGGCAGCACCACCTGCCTGCCCTCTTCCCAAGGGAACACACCTTACCTCCAAAAACTCAAAACCAGTGAAAAATCAGTGCCGCCCAGCCACTACTTTTACACCACAACTGCAAGATAAATCAGGCTTATCCAGAACTGTCCCGTATTACGTCAGGGCTCAGACTTTAATTAAAATTTCATCCGCATGTTTTACTTAATATGAACTTAAGTATTCATTCATTATTCGTTATAATGTATCCTACTTGATTCAATGTAACCTTTCTTGCATTTATATAGCGTATAGTTAAATACCCAACACAAGTTACTTTCCCAAACGGAAAAAAAAACAAGAACTGATCACGAAGTTGGTACATCTTGACCCATTTATCCTTCGTTTTCACCAATCAATCCCCGTGCACTTAGGTGTGAAAAGTCTTACACGCTCGTTTTAAATGCGGCGCCCCGAAACCTGCGCCGCGCAACGACTTAGCGCTACGGACACCCCCAACGACCCGGTCCGGGGCGACGGCGAATCAAGTACAAACCAGAATTCACTGTGGCAAAACGACCGAATCCTACTCTTACCTCATAAACTGTATCCACTTTCCACTCTTAGGTGGGACAGCAGGCATGCACGCACGGAAGCCTTGGCTTTGGGTCGGAGAGGCGATAGAGGGACGATAATAAACGCCTATTGCGTGATCCTGCGCAAAGACACCGCGTCCTGCCTTAGAAACAGCCCGTTATGCGTGACTTCTCCCTGTGGCCAGGCTGGCGCCGAAGCGGAGCAGTCCTTAGGTCGCCGTGCGCTCGCACGCCGCGCTCATCCCTAAATGCGCCTTTGCATCTGAAGCCCGTTTCTCTCTGCGGCCGCCGCCTGAATCACTGATAAGGCCGAGGCGCCGGAGGGGGGATCACGGGCGCCCGCCCTGCGCTGCGGGCTCCGGCTGCACGCAGCCCTCATTATCAGACCGACGGTGCCTCCCCAAAAAACAGGCATTTTTTTACTTCTCTGATAATTCTTCTTTGCGATCGGTTCGCCTGGTACCCCCCCCCCAAATCTGAGCCCGTCTTCATCTACTAATAAATATGTCGGCATTGTTCTCAACGTTAACGTCCCCGAAACACTTCGGACGGGCGATTTCACCGAATAAGTCGGGAGGAAATGCTGTACATTATTCTTCAGTCGTTTGCTGCCGATTTTGTGAGACGGAATAAAAGTAGCGGTCGCCCTGAAAACGATACCGCTCTGCGGACAGAGGCGCGTATTGACTTTACGCTTCGGTATTAATTGCAATACAAATATTGGACATACGTTGAATATAATGGAACTAGACACTGTGTTATAAAAATGTATGTTAGTGCAACTGGTTTTGCATAATGAGGTTTAGTAAATCGTCATTACTGAGATTAGTTTGAGTAACATAAAAGGAATATAGCGTTAAAAAAGAAAAAAATATATACATATATATATACACATCAGTAGCTACTGGGTGGATGCTCACAAAGAGGGGACGTTATTAGTTTATTATTAGATAACATTAGTTTCACATAAACTCGACAAAATCAACACATTTACCTGCGTTTTCCGTAAAATCCGTTTAATCGCAAGCCCATGTCACCTAAATTTAATAAACTAACAGCAAATAGCAATGTACTGCAATTTGACTAAATAAATCGAAAGCCAAATAAGTAACGGATGTTAATCTGCACCCAGGAAATGCAGGCTAACCGCAGACTAAATTTATTACCGTTCATTTCATGTTTATGCCCATCACCGGGCATAAAGATTTATTTTTTTAAAATACGTTGCTCATATTAGAAAACTCAGTCGTATTTACGGTCAGGACATGCTTCATGCTA
>JAODKN010000044.1:7965631-7977656 GCA_026774425.1 Petrocephalus zakoni
TCATGAACATGAATTAGTTAATGATTAACTAATGAACTAACTAATGAAGTTCCTGCAAAGAATACATAAATCGTCATGATTGATTAATGATGAAGTAACGCATAGTTACTGATTAATTCATGCATTTACTAAGCATGTATTACTGCATTATTTGTGGCCCCGCAAGTAAAGTGTTACCGAAAATTCTAAAAAGGAGCTTGCCAAAATGAATGTGTGAATATAAATTTGACAAAAAATTTACCAAATTTTGACTGGAAATAGCCTGTCAGACTTGTTTATGCATTATGGAAAAATTCTGAGGTATAGCCTGTCAAACTTGATTTATATAACAAAAGTGTATTTCAAAGTGTATTTACTTGAAAATTGTACAGTGAAATTTGACCAAATGTTTCAAATTAGCCTAGGACCTTACCTTTCAGACGGTAGAAGACAGGGACAATTCTGAAATGGCCTGTCAAACTTGGCTCATATAACAAAAATGCGCATAAAACCATGACCTGCTTTAGTATTATGGGAAAGTAAGAATTTCATTGTATTTTAGCACGTTCTATACTTCATACACATGACGATAAATCTCGAACCATTTTCTTATGCGCGATTGCTTGATGTCTGTTATTGTCCTGTACGCGATCAGATACTGCAATTGTATTCCTATATGCATGCAGCACACGTTTTAAGCGCAGATGGCCAAATCCGAACCAACAGCAGGCAGAATATACTCAAATAGTCTTGGCCAAATGTTTATAAAAGAGAGATTTATCAATATTTTAAATAATTATCCGTCCATATGAGTTATGATGCCGCACATGTTTTATTAAAGTAGTGCTTCAGAGTGGAGCCAGTGAAAAATTATATTTCGGTCGTCACTGAAAGTTCACTTCATCCACACGTTCGCTTCAATAATTAAGCAGAAATCCATTTATTATTATTTTTTAACCACGTATGTCTACTTGAACGTTAAGCCTACTTTAAGTTCTTTTTTTTTAATGAATATTTTCTGCCGGACCACATGACGGGAGGTGATGGTGGTGGTGGAGGTGGAGAGCGTCGCTACTTACGCGCATGGAAGGCGGCCGTGCTGAGAATCAGAAGCCGTACGTGTCGCCTCACGCACACTATTCCGGGGACCGGTGCGCTTCGGGGGGAGGAGAAAAGGCGCTTTAGAAACAGCGGGTATCGTAAGTCTCATCGCTTAGTCATCGAGGCTCTGAGAACTACGCGTCCCGACTGAAATTTGGAGTTTGGCGCAGATTTAAAAAATGATAATTATGATTTAAAACGGTGATTAAAAGCCGGTTTATATTTACATTCTTCGTCCAATATAATTTTGTTTTCACGATCTCTTTCCCAAATCATGGAGGTTAGTAAGTCGAGTTACGTTCCCGGTAATGGGGAAATAATGTGTCCCTGTTCAGAGCTGCAAAATGCACAGTAATTCTCAGTGGCGATGGCCAAAAACTTATAACACAATTACTTCGATTGAAGTTTGGGGAACTATTTTTTTCGTTAGGGCGTTCCTTTATTATCTTAAGCAAGGCTACAGATGTAGTCGGATGGGCGGTGTGGTATTACGCAAACACCAAGGGGGGCAGTTCATTGCCTGTGTTGGAATTGGACCTCAGAGAGAAATCAAGATATCCCCTGGAACTCATAAAGACTTCTGATTGGATAATAATCCGTACATTATTCTCCCCATAACACACGATGATCTCTTTAATGTTAGCCACCTAACAACTCTGTAGAGACGCTTAAATCATTTCGTATTTCTTATGCAATAAGGACATTGTCAACACAATTAAGGAAACCACTTAGGAAGTAATAAGTGTATAACATTAGTATGTATTTATCAAGTGATTACTATTCCCCAGCATTCCTGATCTTTCACTGCAGACAAACATTAAAAAGTATCTCAGGGTCTATGATATGGAAAGAACTACATCCCAGTTTTGCCTCAACAGCTAAGTGGTAACAACATTTCTCTGAGGCACCTTCAACAGAACTATGAGCGGAAATAACAAACACTGGAGCGATTCTGATGACGCAAACAGAAGTAGCATCTACCTACAGAGACTCACTATATATTGACTCCATATTAGATTCAAGGGCGTTTGAGCAAAAGGGAATGGACATTAATTATGGTCTTGCCTCTGCGCCAAGGAATATAATGTCTTTTATAGTAGAAACAGGGGACCTTCTTACAAATGAGAAAGCCAGGTAAGAGTTTTTCTTGACTTCTACCAAAAGGCCCTTAAGACAGTCAGAGAGGGAAATACAGGTAATATTATTAATTTTGATTCGTATCAAATTCAGCCAAGGACTATGTTGTCAGTGCCTTTAAAATAAGGATTAGATAATCTCTCTCCTATTACTCCTGCGCTACAAATGACATCACCATATCCTGCATTGCTCTATGATGTCATCACCATGTTTATAAACGTGAGGAAATGCATCCTAGTGGGAGAAGTAACCTGTTCATTTTGTTTTCTGGGCCTGAACGAGCGAATGCGGCTTGACTACTACAAAGGAGATTCGCGGCCGGTGGATTAGCTGCCACAGTTACCTTCTTCCAGGGGATGCTGTTCGAGAATAACAGGGCACAAGGCTGTGGTTCACCCTGGACAAGACACCAGTTCATTGCACATAGCCTTTCTTAGCGAGCAATTTAGAGTCACAACGACATGTCTTCGTACTGTAGGTGGAAAACTACCTAAGTTGCTTCAGTTGCATCACTGACATCATGTCTGTGTTCCACACCGGGGCATGGTTAGTAGTCACACAAGATGCGTATTGTGCCCGAGTCCTACTAACCGGTCCTCTGACCCAGCACGCCATGGTTGAGCATTATACCCTGAAGGTCGTGCCGTGTATCAGGATGATAATGCATCAATACACACAGCAAGACTGCTGATAGAATGGTTTGATTAACATGAAATTGAAGTTGAACATCTCCCATGGCCCAAAAAGTCACCAGATCTTAGTATTATTGAGAGCGAGTCAGGAATTTTTCCTCCACCAACATCACATAGTGACCTGACCACTGTTCTGCAAGAGGAATGGCTCAAAATCCCTCTGGCCGCTGTGTAGGACTTGTATCTGTCATTTTCAAGGAGAAACAATGCTGTATTGGCTGCAAAAGGAAGCTAAAAACCAGGGGTGGGCAATCTTACCTACAAAGGGCCAGTGTGTATGTGGGTTTTCAGGATAACTCTGAGGTCAGCTGTTCAAACCCAGGTGTGGGAATTCTTCAGCCAATCAGTCCTCTAATTAGTGATCTAATTAGGGAGTTGCAGTGAAAACTTGCATGCACACCAGCCCTTTGCAGGTAAGATTGCCCACCCTTGCTCTACACCATACTAATAAATTATTGTGGCATAAAACCAGATGTTTCAGTTTCATTGTATACACACACATACATATTTAATGGGTGAAAGTCTTCTAAACACTGCAGGAGATTAGAGACAATATGATAGAAATCCTCACCATATAGAGGAAAATCCTGACAGCAAATTCTGTGGCAAGTGAGCAGATTCGTCTTCCTGCAAAAGTGGTTAACTGGGTCTGACTGTGTGTTATTCAGGATGCTTAATTGGTCAGTCTTTACATCACATCCTCACTGAAGCTGGAGTGCTGGTTCAGTCCCATAGAAAGATGACATTGCGGATGTGACTTATGAATAGTGTTGAGCGAACCCGAACATTGCGGTTTTTGGTTCCCGGACGCAAACCCAAACTTTGCCGTAAAAGTTCGGGTTCAAGTTCGGTGTTCAGGCGTTTAATAAAGCTTGTTAAAAGGCTGCAGGGCAGCAAGTTTTAAAGCTGTGCGCCCTTAGAAACCATCATAGCCATGCCTACTAATGGCATGGCTGTGATTGGCCGGTGCATCATGTGACCCAGCCTCTATAAAAGCTGGATCACGTGTAGTACCGCCCATCAGCTCTGAGTAGTGCAGGGACAGGAAGCAGGCAGCTGAAGTGTATTAACTATTAACTGTATTAACTTAGTTCTGTCATCTTGTTTTGTTTGATTGACTCCTCTGCCAGCCCCTGGAGGATGGGCTCCCCCTTTGGGTCTGGTTCCTCCCAAGGTTTCTTCCTTCTATGGAGTTTTTCTGTGCCACCGTTGCCTTTGGCTTACTCACTGGGGGGGTCTTTATGTGGCAGAGAAAATGTAAAGCGCATTGAGACAATGTAATTTTGTAATAATGCGCTATATAAATAAAACTACATTGCAATTGCAAGTGAGGGACAGTGTTAGGAATCTCATCTGGCTATTTGTTCTGTTGGTGACCTACACTGAATTTTTTGTGGGTGCTATACACCAGCTTTGCACCCCTGCCAAAGAAATATAAGAATTGATCTATACCTATAGCGATATTCCCTATTAGGGGTGCCACACCATAGTGGGGCATTGCCACAACCACTATGTGCCGAGTGACGCCCCAGTGGTGGTAAATCGAAACTTAAACCACGCTCTCAAGAAAGTATTACGATTCATACTTAATATTTGAAGTACTTTATCATTAACGGACGTAAATATAAACTGGATAAAAAAACTTTTCAATTATAAACTCCAATTGGTAATGAAATTAGCGCTGATATACGAAATCATTCGCTTATATCAAAACTTAAGGTGCACAACACTTAACAAATCAAATTAGTCTTCAGGATAAACATTGTTAACTCAGCCATAACCTATTAATATAAATAAGACAAATGAATTATACAAACTGTGGACGGGATGATGCTGCCTTCATCGTAACTGGGGACGCATAATTTTATTGTTAAAAACAGGACGATTCTGTATTTTAAGGGACGTGTGGCAGCCCTGTTCCCTATCCAGATGTATTTGCAGAGCAATTGTCCTGCTCTTACCTCCATTTTGCTTCCTTTTGCAGCCATCTAACCTTCTATGACTTTTTTCGAGCAATTCTGGTGCCCCAAAGTTCGGGTCCCCACTGATTTCAATGGGGTTCGGGTTCGGGGTCAAGTTCTGGTCCCAAACTCGACCTTTGCGGCGAACCCGAACTTCCAGGTGTTTGCTCAACCCTACTTATGAACTGTAACATCATGGGCACAGTCTGCCACCCTACACAGGCCGGGGGAGAAGCGACTTATTGGTGGACTTTGGCTTTGCCCATGACCACAGTTCACACCTTTCTTTTTCTATAAGGTCAGTATGTCCAGAGGAAGTTGGGCAGCCAGCATTTCTTTGGAGGCTTTTGGTCCCTCTCCGCCACTCTCATTTGGCTTTCTTTCTTTCTTTCATTTCTTTGTCTTTGTTTTTCCCGGTTTTTAAATTTTTCTGCATAAATGATGCAGGAATGCATTACAACACTCCCACGTAAAGCACCTTTGGCCGACTCTCTTGTGAAAGGCACTACATAAAAATAGCTGAACGTTGAAATAAAATAAGCTTCGCGTGAGAGCGGTGAAGTATAAACCACAACCTGTGTGCACCCAAAGGGACATGTGGTGTAGTTCTCACACAGGCGGAACTTCCCTGATCCTCCTCCATATTTTCAACTTTTCAATTTTCAATAAGCGCATCGACAAAACATTTTGTCATTTGAAATTTCTTTTTCGGTCAGTTAACAAGGTACCAAATACTGCATTAAATAATTCACATGAGAATGGCAAAACACACAAAATCAACCTTTAACCATGTATTATTAATCTCAACATAATAGGTGGCAACCAATGCTGACAGGAGGCTTGACATGAGAGCTTAAATTGTAATTTGAATATTGGATTAAGGGGACCTCAGGAAGAGGGGTGATGTTTTCTTCTCCCAAATTTGTTGCAATAACTTTCAGAAGAACAGGAGTGAAGAGAATCCATATAATTATAGATTCACCTGTTACTCCAGTGTATGACTTGTGTTGATATACATCCTCTGCAGGCCCTAGTTTGATTAGTTGTTATATAAGGTGACAGTGTGCTCACTGCATTCAGCTCATGTAGGCATGGAGGACGGTGAATCACAGCTGGTCCTATGCATAAACATACCTGTAGAAATGCTTGGGTTTTTATCTCAGTCGAGTCTCACATATTGCGACATCTGGAAAGTATGGCTGTGCAATATAGTCAGATGGAAATGACTGATAGACAAGTGGGTTTAAACAGGAAATGTACCCAATGTCGCCTTTAATGAGTCATCTTCAGCTTTATTTTTACTCTGTTTCGCATATATCAATGTACTCTAACAGACCCATGTAAAGTGCCCTGGGACAACTCTGCTGTGAAGGACGCTATATAAAAATAAACTGAATTGAATTGAATTGAATTTTTTTATTTTTTAACGGAAGTTGCTTTCAGTAACATTTTGGTCAGACCTTGTCTGTTTGAGACGGCCATGTTTGGAGGCTGAGAGAGTGAAGGGGGACAGAGGATTAAGGACTGAACCATGACTCTAGAATAGTGGTTCCCAAACTAGTCCTCATGGAATCTCCAGTACACGTTTTTCCTCCCTCCCAGCTCCCAACCTGGGAGGGTAATCAGCTCAAGTTGTGCAGAGATTCCATATTCTCTTTAAATTGCTTGTTGTGTGGGTGTGTGTACATATGTGCATGTGCCCTGTAATGGACTGAAGTCCCATCGACGATGAACCCCAGCCTTGTGCCCTTTGCAATTTGGCTCCAAACCCCCTGAGATTGGAGGATGAACAGATAGAAAGCTAAACCATGAGCATCACCCTGGACATTGCTTTCAATTTCGTGCTAGTGTGTTCAGTAAACTGTGCCCTGGAAGACAGTCCTGCCCCCCATTTGGGACAATACGCATCCACCAGCCATACTCTGTTAGCATCCCTTATGGTGGTATCCATGCGGAAAGCCTTTGTTGTGGTAATCCTGTGTGGTTCTGATTGCCACCTGCTGGTGGACCGTTGTATCACAGCAGAATCATTCAATCATGGTACCAGTGCCCTTATATTTGGTTGGATTCCTTCTTGGTTTCTCAACTAAGGGAATGTCATGTCAGAACCTGTACCCCCTTGTAGCCATGACTCCAAGCCTGTTTGGTTTTCTTCTGTGTTCGCCCTTATCCTGAGGCTAAACTAGCTCATGTCCAAACAGTGTCTGGGGAACTGACTCATTGATGGACTTTGACCACAGTTCACACCTTGCTTTTAGCTAGCAAGCCCACTCTTTCTTTTTCTATAAGGTCAGCATGCCCAGAATATTTTGGGCAGCCAGTTGACCTTAGAAGTTTTATTTGTCCCTGCCTGGGAGTTTTTGGTTCCTCTCCTCCATTGACATTTATTTTTTTCCTTGCTTCCCTTTGCCCAGTTTTTGAATTATTCTGTATAAATGATACAGGAATGTATTACAGCACTCCCCTGTAAAGCACCTTGCGCTATATAAAAATAAAACGAATTGAATTTTTGGTCCTTCTTTGTCAAACCCGTCTCCACTCCCACCTCCAAATAAAATCCCTATTCCTTCCGATCAATAGGGGGAATTCAAGGGGCTCTATTTTGACGATCTAGCATAAAGTGTAAAGACCAAGCCGTAGCTAACATTTATGGACGTGTCCGAATCCATTTTGCTAATTTGACAGAGTAAAAAAATAGAAAAAAACAGACCATTGTGCCAGTGCAAAAAGGTGGTCAGGGGCGTGTTTTGGGTGCAACATGCAATGAACCAATCAGAATGGCATGACAGCTTACCTTTGCAGGGTAGGGTTTCGGCCGAGGAAAAGGACCTGCACCTCATTTATGGGAGCACCACTATCCCACATACAGTGGAAACCACTTCTCTCATTGACAAATATAGTAGAGCATAGATGAGTCTATATTTTGAAAGAGTCAATAAAATTCAGTAAATAGTGAGGCTGTCCGTTTTATCTTATACTCATGTAATATATAAATATCAATTAGATGGTACTCTGCCTGAGACATAAAGACAGAGAAAATAATCAGCTGTAATGATCTTCCGCTGATGACGATCAATTTCACTCAAACAGATATGATCATTCTAAGCAGTTTTCACTGTAATTCTGATAATGAATTTGACGGGCTTTTTTTAATGATAGGGTTTATTCTTAACTTCCTATATATTGGTGTTTCAATAAACAGTATGATTACATGAATGGACCAGCTGTACTTTTTAGTAATTTGTATGTTAATGAAATAAAATGAAATAAACAACTAATATTGCACTTTGAGCTGCTAGCTGTGACCGGAAGGGGCGTCCCTCACTCGCAGGTTTCTAAAACCTGCCCATTAAATATTGTTTAATCATACGCCACTAATTAATTACATGCCAATGCGCAGGTATGCATCTAACAAAACCACTTTGTGTCGCACTTTCCAGCATAAAATAGGGCCTGAAAAGATTCAGCTTGATTACAGCACCTTCAGCAGGAGTCCAAGAGAAGATGGGAAGGAAGTGGTGTGCACAGGAGGCTGTCAACAGAGCGGAAGCATGGTTTGGCACGCCATCTCAGTGGGCACAGTGGTGGTGGAGTGGGCAGGGCTAGGAAGTTGTCCCAAGCCTCACTATGATAAAGCCAGTGGTAAGGAGGCCGTAAGATGGTAGGCATACACAAGCAGGGAGCATGGACCAGGTGGTAGCATGGGAGGTCTTCTGGCCAAAGCTCTGGAGAGCAAAACCCTATGACGTTCTCCCAAGTCCGGTCAATTTGCACTGCTGGGGAAAGGTGGACATACCAGCGTATAAACTGCCAGAAAAAAGGGCACCCTGGAGAACATCCTCAGCTGCTGTCTGAAGGCTCTGAGGGAGGGGCGTTACCACTGGTGCCATGATCAGGTCCTGAGGTCATTAGGGGGTACATTAAGTACAGAGATCCAGTGTAGCAAGCGCCATATCATCCCCAAGAAGTCCATCACCTTCATCAGAGCTGGGGAGAAGGTGCACCGACAACCTGGCCCCTCACAAGGGCTTCTCACTACCACATGGGACGGGCAACTCCAGGTCCACCTAGGAAGGCAGCTCAGGATCCCAGAGCACATCACGGCTGCTTCTCTCTGCCAAAGATGTGGTGTTAACATCGGAGCCTCCGGAGAAAGTGGTGCTGCTGGAGCTCACTGCTCCCTGGGGAGGCCGGGGAGGTGAAGCTAATGAGAGAAAGAGGACCAGACACGCCCAGCTCGCTGCGGAGTGTAGGGGGAACGGCTGGAGAACCCGCTACAAACCAGTCTAGGTCGGGGAAACTCCTTGGAGTGAAAGGATTGCAATGCAGAAAAGCCACTAAGAAGATCCTGGAAGTTGCAGAAAAGGCCTCATCACCCCTGGCTGGGTTGCCTGGGTGAGGGTGTATAAGGATTTAAGACCCAAACACCCTATGACCCCGATTTCATCACTGAAGACGTGCCAAAGTTGCACCAAAAGATGTATTCAAGAGCATATATGTCGACAGTTAAATTTTCTTCTAGATAAATGAACCCATCCATCCATCATCTATCTATCTATCATTTGTAGATCATGGTGTCGAATGTCTTCTGTGAGATACAAATAATGAAGTCCAATAAAAATGTCCATATGTGGTGGTAGTTGTAGTAGTGTGATGTTCTGGGAACATCAGGAAAATTGAACACTTAGAACGTTTTCCTTAATCGCGACGTTCGATAAACGTTCATAGAACGAAAAATTGTTAGCGGGTAGTGACCGGTAGAAAATGAACACAAACAGGGGCAGGTACAGTGGTACGATAGAGAATATTTTATGGGCCTGAGTGGCAGCAGATCACTAACAGGCAGAGAGGCTGCACAGAGACAGTAGCTGATGTAATTTCTACAGGACTTGCAGAGTTTCTGTCAGGAACTCGACATCTACGTAATATCTACGTCTTGTGAAAGTCTGACATCTTTAAATGCCATCTAAAAGCAGCTTCGTCAATGATTAAACCTGGGACCAAATCCTGTTAAACAAAACTATTAAATTACTGTAAGGCGTCATCGAGTGCGTTCAAATCAAGACTGCAACGGGGAATTCCAAATTGACCCATTTCTGCCCCCTTGTGGGAGAATCATTGAAATCGCATTAATGAGGAACATTTTAAATATACTGTGACCCTGCAAGGGAAAAGTCATTTAGTCTTCAAAACATGAAATGTAACACCCCCCCCAGCACCTAAAGCAAAACATCTCACATAGAAACAGCAAGCTTTTACGATATAATGCATGTTCTCATGCCAAGAGCCACAGTGCAACGTTGCAAACATATCAACATGGCTTACCAGCTGGCCCCCCCTGTCCCGTGCTGTCAGAAGCGGTGTACGAGCCGAGGGTTAGCGGCCACACAGACAGGAAGGCACCCCGCAGGGCACTTCCCAAGATGCTTCCTCCGGGACAGTAGGCTTCAGTGCGAAGCTGTGCGAAGGATTGCGCTTAGTGCGTGTCAATCCTAAAGGTCGCCTAGTTAGCATTTCAGTTTAGCATGCCATCTTTGGTTAGGTTAGGAGCTCTACTGGTTATATAATGTTTTTTACCCAAAGTGGCTTAATAATAAAATAATATAATAAAAATAATAATAATGATAATGATAATAGATGGAAAGGTGACTATTTATGCTTACTCCTGGGGTCTGAAATTGTCCCCTGGGCGTTGGTAATATTCTACGTATTGAGTTACAGAAGGCAGGTTTGACTGCTGTAGGCAGGGAATCATATGGCTCGGGTGCACAGTTAATGTGTCATCTGGATGTGCTCAGTGAGGATTAAGGCAATAAGCTTTAGCCAACAACTGAACGACCATCAGGAGATCTTGATCCATCAGCGAAAAGCTGACTGCACGCGTTATGCTGCTGTTATTGCTCCAGGAAGAAAAGGTCTGTGGCGATCCAGATCTATGGCATTACATTTCAAAGAAGCATATTCATTTTGTAACATTTACATGGAATACATACATTCAATTACGGTTCAGCTAAAAGGCCATTAAAACATTAGGCCAGTTCAAACAATAGCAGCAGTAGTATTTATACATTTCATGTATTTAAATTGTGCAAAAGCAACTTCAAAGTTGCATTTAACCAAATCAAAAGAGACCATTAGCAGTGTGTCATCACCATGCTTTAAATGAACTCACGAGCTCCCACTGATCTGGTATGCGTCTTTTTTGGCATGAATTGTGCGTGCTAATGGTGCCATATTTCACATTTTCTTCTAGATGTTAGGATTTTGTACACATTGGAAGCTTATTTAAACATAATTCTTGCTTTATTTTCTGTTTTTATTTGTGGTTTTTTTTTTTTTTTTACAGCAGACCAGGCAACTTTCAAACCACACGCAAAAAAAAAAAAAAAAGATCTTACCTTCTCATAAGTCTCACACAACCACATGTCCACTGCGTAAGGGTAATTTTACACATTTCAGACAAAAATATATGTTTGCGAGGGCACCGTATTTAATATTTACTGCAACATATAGTTCTGACTATACCATCACAGTCCCTCCACAAGAAAACATTTCATTGTCTAATCATACTATCCATCAATCTTCAATATAACCCAAAACTGGATTATAGATACATTTTATAACAGTAGTGTTTGCATTTGATTCTTGGAATGTACAGAACATTATTTCAGTTGCAACTAAATATTTAATTTATTTTAACCTTGCAAAAACTGATAGAATAACAGGTGTTTTCTGTCAAGTATGCATTCCCAACACATAAAACAAAACACCGACACTACATATAGAAAAGGGGTCTAATCTACACATATGCTGAATGTTACCCCAACACTGCCATATCTGTAGGGTGCTGGCACAGTACATAAGGCTGTGCATCTCAAATATTTCACATTTCTGAGAACAACAGTTAGCTGGAAATAAAAGTATCATACAGTTGTCATATTCTGATAACTTTAATATCCCGAGGATAGCTGTGATTAGTGCTTGTTTTCACTTGGCAAACAATGCTTCAGAAATAAGTGTAAAACAAACAGGATAAGGGTGGAACGTAAAGGCAGCAGTACTCAGAATTCCTAAGCTTACACACACACACACACACGTACGTCTCTGGTTATAGAAGCACTGTGAATCTGTGTTGTTGCGACACTTACAACTTTT
>JAODKN010000044.1:7977756-7988384 GCA_026774425.1 Petrocephalus zakoni
ACACACACACACACACACGTACGTCTCTGGTTATAGAAGCACTGTGAATCTGTGTTGTTGCGACACTTACAACTTTTCCCCAAATAGGTCTCACAAATACAAATGTAGGCTGCTCTTCTCCTGTTCCCGGGCTACAGAGAGCAGTGAAACACCAGGGATTCATGCTACAGCGTACATCAGGAAGAGGGAGCCATCTTTGCACTGCAGATCTGTGTCACCTGACCTGCAGCCAATCCCATTCATTTCACCTAAATATCCAACTCCACCGAACACATTTGAACACAAAAATTCCACAAATTATACAACAATAAGAAAATAAAAGTGCAGCAATGGTTATAATAAATATAGTAGAATAAATATAGAGAAGTTGCTTTAAAATGTTTTAACATAAAATGGAGTGTAAAAGTGAGAAAAGACGACAAGAGCTTACCATGAGACACATACCGGGATGGGGGTATTTTCTGGAGGTATTACGTCTTAGAATAGTGTTTTAGCCCGAACATCAGGACTAGTATCAGAACACATTATTAGCTGACAAGAAAAACATTGTCTCTTGGCCATATGTAATGGCGCTACCCTGGTTAATGAGTGAAACATAATGTCTCATATACAGTCATGTACCTAATTGGACCAGGTCATTTTATGAATGAATTAAGGCTTTGCAGGGACAACTAAACTTCTGTTTTCTCCCATAGAAAAATAGGAGAATAATTCAGATTGACAAAAAAAATACATGAAAAAGAAACTGTACATGTACCCAAAAACAAAATAATTACGATAAATACTGATTTTAAAGAAACCCTTTGTAAACAGTTATTTCCCAGATATTAAATATGCATGTCTACACACTAAACATACAAAAATACTGCTGTAAAATATTCACACCTTTCCACTGAACCTCACCAACTGTGCTATCGAGACACTTCAACGCACCGCGTCTGTGCCGTCGTGTACAGGAATGCAGGTGAATGACTCGCTCCAGGGAGGCAAACGCACCATGATTAGCTTGTGTGACGAAGAGAAAAGAAGACGTATATACACACACCCAAGTAAAATCAGGCCAGATGCATCATCTAGACATAATGGTAATGTGATCGCCCATTCGTCACAGGAATTCGCATCTCCCTTACAAAGAACACGAAACCTAAGCCTTAAAATTTCCTTGGCTACATTTCGCTTCCGTGAGGGCTTCTAAAAAACCGCATTCCCGACGGCAGGCGACGAACACGCCGGATCCTGCACATAGTGTGTGTACTCCAAACCACATCATCCCTTGTTGTCTTGAACCCAGGATCAGCTTTTAGCAAGACGCCCAGCAGAACATTAATGTCATTTTAACCAGTTACTTTTATATATTGAACCTTTTTAAATCTATGTGGCATGTAATCCTTGTGCCTCTCATGAACAGGATTTTGTTTCAACCAACCAGCTGAGTACTATGCGACTAGGATTCTTTATACTCAACTAGTAGGTTGAAACAAAATCCTGGTCTGGATTTTTACTTTCTAGACCAGAAATGTCCGCCTCTGTTATTCGCACTGCCAATTCTGTGCCATGCTGGGCTGCAGACATCAGGTGAATAGATGAGGCTCACATTTCTTACGACTGCACGGTTAATCTGTACGCTGTACGTCTGTATGCAGCAAAAAAAAACCTTTATGACAGAGACTGCTGGGGGGGAAGAGGGGAAAAAAAAAAAAAACACCAAAAATCAGGGACCACATCACAAGGGAGTTCGTCAGTGACCCGAAAGCCAAATTTCAATATAGCGCCTTCGGGCCTTGGCTCTCAAACTCTGACCAGGCGTCGTTCAGCTCCATGAAGATCATCTTGGCGTACTGCTCGTACGGCTGCCCCGTAGCCTTCAAACGCGGGAGAGAAATAAAGTAGTTATTTCAGCCAAAAAAGGCAGGGAAAAAAAACAAACTTCTATGGAAATATAATTTACACACAAGTTAAGTGCTGGGCTTGTAAGTGTAGCTACGAAGGATTACAATCATGCATATATCTGACAATCTTGCAGGTTCTGGGCCGCATTTGGTTTCTTCTTCATCATTCTAGTCACTTGAAATGACACTTTATCCTCAGAATGAAGGTTCTTCTGGAACCTTCTTTAGTTCCCTCTTTATTAGGTTCCTCTCCTGGCTGTGCTCGTTTCATTGTATCAGCATCCGTAAGATCATTATGGCTCCGCCCATGTATCACTGGGCAGTGGTGGAAAACCCCACAGAGTCCACAAGAATATTTATAATTTATTAGAAAGAAAAGGCCGAGCACTTCTTGCAAGTTTCTGTTTTTTGAGTGAGAAAATGACATAGCTACAGTATATCAGCTGGTACAGCATTTTTTTTATTATAATACTATTAGCTACTTGTTTTACCAATAAATCCTTAACATCCTTAATATATCCTTAGCACAGAAGACAAAAATATTGGTCAGGACCTAAAATTATACTTCTCACTTACACTGGAAATCCCATTCAAAATGATTTTATACAGTGCAATCTCATCGAGGCTTGGCCAAAGTGCAGCAAGCAGGACCTTCACCTTGTCTGGGTGGACCACCAGCACGGCCTTGCGGTACACCTTCTTGACCTGCTCTGGTGTGACCAGGTCGGCCATGCCCACAGGCTTCCACCGGCTCTCCCCTTCCCACAGCACCGTGTGCATGGTGGACAGAAGGGCCCGGATATTCCTCTCCTTGCCCTCGATCCAATCCAGAATCTGTCAAGACACATGGTGTCATAAGACCTTTACAAGATCCTCACAAGTCCTTCCTAAGCGACTCATTAGCGTCGGAAATCTCACTCGACTAGATACACCACAGATGTGTATAGGCCAGTATCTCCCAGTGCAGTCTCTCGGGGGCCCAGAGACAGTCCACATTTTTGCTCCATACCAAGGAGCTGGGATGGAGCAAAAATGTGGACTATCTGGAAAGGAGTTTGGAGGGAGCAAAACCATGGACCGGCTGTGGGTCCTCGAGGACCAGATTGGGAAACACTGGTATAGGCTGTACATTACCCATCCTGTTCACAGAGATCACATCTCAAACCCAAACCTTAAGCTTTTCTGGGTCCATCTCCTTGGCCATCTCCTCCTTCCTCATCTCCGCGATCGTCTTCGGACCCTTCTTTTCCTTACTTCCAGAAAAGCCTTGTCCAGAGAGCAGGTCCCCAAAGTCCGCCTCTGCCATTTTCGGTTTGACCCCTGTACAAAATTGAGAAAATATGGTCTATGCCAGCCGCCCTATCAGTATTAAAGAGAAATTCCGTGGGGGGTCCAGAACCTATCCCGGTAGGCTCTGGAACCAGCTACCAATAATATAAAAGAACTTGTGACATTGATATTCAGCACACTGAGCTCTAAATGTCTTCCCACATCTAAGGTACAGACCCCTGAAGAACTGTTATAATTGCAGTCATATATAGTATATACACACACACACACACACACACACACACTTCACATAGGCCTGACACCTCCCCAGTACTACAAAAAAAAAAAAAAAAAAACACTTACAACCTTAGACTGAAGTGCTTTACACTGATGTGGCAGAAAATAAAAGCCATTAGACTTATAATGCAGATCTACATAACACACGACAGCTGGGGAAAGCTGTGATGTCACTAGGCCCTGCCCCCCAGGATGACAAATCAGAGGGACATGGCTTTACCAAAGTTTGGGGCCTGCCTCCCATTGCCACTAGGGGCGCCGGGCGCACCAGAGAAGCTGACATTGTAGTTGGGCCGGTGCTGCGGCGAAGACTGGGGCTGCCATTGAGGGGCGCCCCCTGGCTGCCGGGGGGCCTGCCAGCCTCCGCTGCCCGGCGTGTGCTGGGCAGAGGGGCGCTGTGGGGACGCCATGGGTGGGAAGGCACCCCCGGAAGTGGTGGGGGTGGTGGGCTTACTTGAAAACCCAGACCCACCTGTGGGGGAAAAAAAAGAAAAGTATTAAAACGCCTGCAGGCATTTTCTTAGCAAGCTAAATCATGGCAGGGTGCTGCAGGAGCCTTAAATCCCAGCCCCACTCTACACTCTTGTGGAATTATGCAGGCTTCCCCCCAGATACTGCAAGTAGATATTCAGAACTTCAACCAGCATTTCTACATCATCTGTAATGCCAATGAGATGTTTGATTGACAGGAATCGCTTCTTGGGTGGTTCCCCTGCCATGTGCCCCTCCCAAAAAAACCCTGTACTGGATAAGCAAAGCTGAAGGGTAGATGTAAAACTTCTGCCTAGCTGGAGTAAATACTAAGCTTCCTGTTGACAAGGGAGCTGACCGGGGCTCCCGGACTCACCTCCCAGGGCTCCCAGATCCGCGAAGGGGTCCAGAGTATTGGGTTTGGCCTGATGAGTGGGCGTGCTATGGACTGACCCCGTGGGACTGGTGCTGGCCGACTTGCTTCCCATTCCAAAACCTCCTGCCAGAACACAAGAGGAGGACAACAAGTCGGGATGGATGGCGAGAGACTCCATGGCCCCCTCGCTGACGCAAGAGCCTTTAATCCCCACTCCCAGAAATAGCATGAGCGAAACACTGAGGCCGGTTTGGGGATTAAAGAACTGTAGCAGAATGCATCTCCTGGAAAAGATTCAGCTGTAAAAATGAGAGGTTCATTTTGATTAATTCTATATTACTACTTCATAAAAAGTATTAAAATGACAAGAAATGGAATACAAAACAGAATAAAAAAATAATGAATTGATGTACAACTGCAGTCAGACTTCATGGAGTTATAAAATGTGCCATTAGAGGGCACTGCTGAGTTTCTGCTGCTGTTTGGGGAACAGAATTCGCTCAGAACTGCGGGCACCGCACCTGCAGCGGCTGGCTTGTTCCAATCCCAGCCGCCCATTGGGTTCTGCTGCTGAACGTTGACGGTCGGGGTGGTGGGGGGCGCTGGGGACGTCCGGCCTGCGATGGTAGAATGCGGCTTGCTAGCACACTTCACAGGAAAAGCTATATGCACTTAGAAATGGAGCACGCACTCCGTGCTGCATCGCATTACACGCTGCCCAGTGTGAACCACAAACGGGTATCTGCGGAACGGCTAGAGAAAGTGAGACGATGCGCCAGCGGAGGGCTGGTCGGCACGCAGGCTCTGCCCAAAATCATATCCTGCACAGTAGATGACACAGAAAACACAGAAGCAAAGAGAGGACCAGATTACCTGGGTCCAGGAACGACCCCTTCGACTCCTGCAGAGTCGGGCCAGACCCGAACGGATCGAAACCTGTTGAGCAGAGCCTAAGAGTTACAAACAGACGACACTGACTCTGAAAGCACCGCCTTATCACAGTGTGCCCCATTATGGAAACCGTGGCAAATATGTTGTTGTGGAACCTACCTTGGTCAGGACACGGGGAGACGTTGGGGGAGGCAGGAGGCACCGTTTTTTGGGGTGTGGACTCCGTGGACCCAGAGTCAGCCCCAAAGAGGTCACCCAGAAGGTCAGTGTTTGTCGGGGGCTGCTTTGGGAGCTGGGAGGAGGCGAAGGCCTGACCCCCAGGACCATCATCGAGACCTAGGAGGTCGACTTCTTCCGCTGGGGGAGGAGCCTCTGGGGGAGGGGCCTCTGGCTCTTTGCCCTTGGCTGCAGCCGGGGAGTCACCCGGCTTCTCACCAGCATTGGCCTTCTGGCCAGACAGGGTCAACATCTCATCGTCAGAAGGCTCACTCTCCGCGCTGGCCGGCGGGGTGTTGCTCTCGGGACCTCCACAGGCCTTTCCCCTTCCTGAGACACATCAGAGGGCAAAAAAAGCTTTGACAGTGCTGGAAAAAGCAGATAGTTGGGTTCAGGTTTCAATGATTTGTCACATGGGCAGTTATACTGAGAACAGCATGCAGCTGGATGTTTACGTTTTAGAGACATCCTAAGTGCACGTCTTTTGGACTGTGACAGGAAGCTCACACAATCACAGATTACATGCGAAGCCCCCCCCACACAGCGCAGAGGTGGGACTGTCGCTACCAGCCGTGGAGGTGGGAGGTGACTGTGCCCCCCACCGCGCCACCAGGCTGCCCTTCGTTACTCAGCATGCTGTCCTCCGAAAAGGTATCAGTTATTAATTTAATAGAAGCTAAAGAGCAGCCAATTGCATGGCTTTGCCATTCACTGAGCTCACTCAGTCATATGCCAATCGATGACGCACAACGACACAAAGGAATTAATGTTGATTTTCTTTAGGTCAACACGCCTGTTCTTTTAGAAAAGCTGGTGCTGTGCGGCACCTTCTCATCACCACCCAGTCTGTCCAGTTTTTCTTGTAACTACGCATTAGCAATGTTTAAGAAGTGATTTTATACAAAACTACCCATCATCGAATTTCAAATTCAAATTCAAATTTTATTTGTCACATACACAGTCATACACAGTACGATATGCATTGAAATGCTTGTACGACCGCCGGTGACCTTAAAAAGAAAATAAAAACTATATATAAGGAATAAATATTAATAAAAAAATTAAATACAAAAGAAAATAAGTGTAACTAGTAAAATAAACTGTACAAATAAGGGCATAATAAAAATATTACAAAATATATAAATATATATATAGAAATTTTTAAATGTTTTAAAGTGGCAATGTTTCAAAGTGTCATGTGCAATGGCAGATATATAAACATCCTGAATGTTATCATGATCATGGAGTTGGGATTACAATGTTTATTACACAGGTCTTGGAAATCATCACTGCCCGTGAAACACACAGGTAGTCTGTTTATAATAGCACTTTCCAAATTATGGCAGACAGAAAATTCTGCGGACATTCACTGGATGTAGGCGTACGGTGGGTCAATTGCCATGGGAACGGCGAACGACCCGCCACGCCCATTCAGCACCACACACGGGGCCAGCGGCTGCTGCGGGAGATCCGCTGTACGGCAAAAAACCGGGAGGAACACACACGCCACACCGGCTAAACCAAAGCATTCGGCAACGGCCCTGCCTTCTCAGAAATGATCGGCTTTCTCTCTTCCGCAGACTCTCCAAGGACGACAGTCCTGAATAAGGCGTCACCTCCATTGTGTCACAGGACATTCACACCTACTTTGTGTCTCCTGCAAAGTTTCCTAGGCGGTATTCCCTCCCCTCCATCTCACTAGTGCCCCCTGCTGGCTCTTTCACCCCATAATAAACACACCCCAGAACAGGTTTCTGCACCAAGCACATCAGTTTGGTCGCCCCATGCCGCTAGGGGGGGGGGTGACTCCTAATTCTGATTTGCTCAGTCACTGAGGCACTTAGCAATTTGCGGCCCACACAATAATGGGTGTCAAGCAATCATTTATACTGCCTGTGTGGACATATAAAATTCGGCCATATACGTTATTACAAACAAGGCGCTAAAATCGAAACAAATCAACAGCGAGATGAGTAAGTGTCGCCCACCTGCGATGGCAAGAGCATCCTGGTGCTCCTGATAGCAGGAGAAGAGGATGTTGGGACTCAGGTCCTTGCTGGGGAACTGTTCCCAGGGTGGGGTGAGGTCCACCTGTTTGTCTGTGCTCTCCACTTCGATGTCCAGCACCACATGGAACATCTGGGGGTACTTATCAGGCGAATCGCAGGCATCCAGCTCTGGCCTACAGATGCAGAGACTCCAATTACCCCCAGACCTGCGATTTCAGCTGCTCAGAAAGCCAATACAGCATGACTTTACATTTCGTTTACAGAGATGAGGATTCAAGCCAAAGACACTAGACGTCTCCTAAGGACATAGCAGTGGAGGTTCTCCTGGCATTCTAACTGCCAACGTTTTGATGAGACTCGAGGCTTGCCTCTGACAAACTGGACACGGACCAATCAAAATAAAACGATGGTCAGTGAAGCAACGCTTCCAAAGCACTGAGGTAACGGTTTTAAGTGTGCCCAGCAGGAGACGCAGAGGTGAGGCGGATGGGAGAACAACAGCTTACTTTGTAAACTTTAAGACTGTTGTGCCTGGAGTGATGAACCCAGTGTGGAATTGTATCTGAAATATCTGAGTGTTGGTCACCTATGAAACCATAATTAAATTGTGTCAATCACTGACATTATACGATGATCAAATATCATCATAATGTTTATCATCATCATCAATAGACATGATAATCTCAGATTGTATTTCAAAATCTGCAACATTACACATAACCAATAACAGTGGCAGACTGTGTTGACAGATGTTAGGAGTCAGACCTACCGTGCCCTGAAGCCTGCCTCCAATGGTGGACCTCATATGAAAAACAGAGACTACAACATCCCCATGGACAGTCACGCCCAGGGGGAAGACCACTTTCCCCTCCTGCACTCGGTTCTCTCTGGCGGAAGACGCAGCACAAGAAAATATGTCACTGCAATAGTGAGGCTGCCACGTAGCACCAGGGTTGCCAAATCTCATGCATTTGGGGTGACACTCACACTTTCAGACTCTCACGCAAGAAATTAACGGCAAATCTATATTGTTCCATTATAAACCTAAAATTAGCTACATCAAAAGTGTTGAGGTAGCCTGCAAACCCTACAGACTATTTATAATTAATAAAACTGTAATGTAAATGTGTGTGCATGTGTGTGCAGACTCTTCTTGAACTGAAAATCTCACTCAGCCAACTGACCAAAAATGGCGAAGATGTAAAGCACTAGCACACCAACGGGTTAGCTTCCTTGCAAGTGGCCAACATGTGAATGGTAGATGTCGTCATTGTTTTACCAGTAGCCGGTCACATTCCGTTACGGCCTGGAACGCCACAACTAAGGGAGAGCGGCCAAGGACGATAACAGCATGCAGGACATGACTACCTAAAACGGCTTCGCTCATTTTAGATTCCCAGTAACAGAGCGCAGGGGTTTGGGGCTTGCTGGGGTACGGGGCGCCGCGCACCTCATCCTCTCATAGTCTTGCGCGGTTGAGAAGATCTTGGCATCGCCGACGAGGACGTCACAGAAGGGCCGGCAGCCTGTGCGGTGCTTGTTGAAACAGGGCACGGGGGCCATGGTGACGGCCTTAATGACCAAGGGCTTGCAGTGGGGCAGCTTAGGTTTCTCCGACACCATGCTGCACACGTAGTCGACGTACCTGGAGAGCCGGGCCAGGGTCAAGACTCAGTGTATAGCTTCATCACAGTGCTTAGAACTTGCAGGAAGAGTATTACGATAACCACAGTGATGAACATCATTCTGCCCCTTCTTCATCGTTTCAATATCCTATCAAGGCCACAAAATACCACTTTTTTTTGAGAAACAAAGCTATAATACGACTTTTAAAGCAGAACTAGCTTTGGGATGCACTGTATAGTGGACAGGCTAACATATATGCACCTACCGTTTGTGTGAGGGCCACAGGCCAGCTCCATGTTTCTTGGCACTAAACAACTGCATTGCAGGTATGGGGTTGTTGAAGACGTGGCAGAAGCAGAGCATGGCACAGACGAGAACTCCGGGGGGCGCTCTTCCTTCCTGAGAATGGGCAACAGTCACTCAGTAAGGAATGCGGCTTCAATAAGGCAAAACCAATTATTAAAAGGAAATAGTGATGAAGTGTTGGTATATTTGGGTATTTGACTGTAACCCGAGAGATGAAGCAGGTCTGTCTCAGCTTCCAAATCGCAGGCCCGAAATTTAAATGAGAAAAAGGAAGGTACACACTCTGAAACGGACAAAACGCGCAATGCGTGCGACTCGGGGGGGTTACCGTGCAGGTGATGACGCAGACGTTCTTCGGGTTCTGCCGCAGCCAGTGGTGCATGTTCTTGCAGACGGCAAAGAGGTTGTGTAGACTCGGAGCGTGTCTGGCCGGCCAGTTGCACTCAGACACCTGTGGGACGGGACAGTTGAGAGAGGCAAAAAGCATATCAGAGATAGTGCACAATGTAAAAACACTGACAAAACACTTCAGGGAGATTCACGATCCGCACCGGCGGATCGGATTTTAAAATGGCACAAGTAAAATTATGCTGCAAAATCCATGTGGGGGTGACCGTGTCTGAAGTGTGTTTATTAAAACTGCTCAGGATTATGAAGAAGGAGGAAGGCAAATTACTTTCAGCAAAATGAAAGTATCAAAAAGCCCAAGGTCCTGGCTAATTAAAACTAAATGGACGTTCACCAAAACATCCCCGTAGGGGAGATAACCAGTCTGATAATTCTATCATTCTGAATGTCATAGTCATTCCACCTCTCTGAAAGACTGATAAGAAATGAGATCTTGTACAGGGGATTCTTTCAGGAGCCAATAATCTTTTTTATGAGTTTCCTCAAGAGATTACTATTCAGCATGTGAACAAAAACGGACCAACTTCAAAGTATTAGTCAGCCTGTTGATTAATACATACAATGTTACAGCACATCATCTTGGCAGCCATTAATATGACTTCATCGGTCAGCAATAGACTGCATATCATAAAAAGCGACGAGTTTCCCCAAGAGAACAAGCTTCGCATCGCTGATTGCGGAAAACGACTCGTTTGTCATTCACGACGAAACACGACCTACCCGTTCCACTACTCTGGATGAGAGTGATGGAAAGTTGACGCATCGTACACTGCAGAATTTCATAATGCTCGACCACGACACACCTGCAGTCCGCGCCTTTCACAAATACCGCCTGAAGCCGATTGCTTAGCAAATTTGTTAAGAATCCGA
>JAODKN010000044.1:8013480-8051852 GCA_026774425.1 Petrocephalus zakoni
GAAGTTGACTCAAACAGCACTAAAGTGCTTAAAAATGTAAATATCACTGAGCAGCCATCTTGAATCCGAGACTCGGGGTACTCTGGGCTGCTCAGAGATATTTCTCGGATCTCCGAGAAACGGGAGCGTGCATGTCGTCACTTCCGGCTTCTGGAATAGGCTCCGGACCCACGAGACCCTGCATAGGATAAGCAGGTGAAAAATGTGGATGGATGGGTGCTAATAATGGATAGTAGACTTCTCATTCCTGTACCACAGTGCTAAGACGTAGCTAACCGGGCACTCACTTCATCCTCTCGCAGGAGATGCAGCTCGCCTTCCCCGCAGAGGCGCTCTCCTTCATCGCCCTGGTGGACGGCTACTTCCGGCTGACCGTGGACGCCCATCACTACTTGTGCACGGAGGTGGCACCCTCCTCTGTGGTGCAGAACCTGCAGAACGGCTGTCATGGGCCCATTTCGTAAGCATCTGCTCTCCCAGCGTAACAGAGGTGGATTTAAGAATTAGCTAGAATTACCACAAAGGATATGCAGATGGCCATGTGGTCACTGAGCAGCGGCGCTCCATGTTTTTTTTTTTCTTCTTACATCAACTGTGCATGCTGCAGTGAGACCTCCAGATATCTGCATCTGTTCTTTTTTTTTTGATTCTCAGAACCGACTACGCCATTCATAAGCTACGCCAGGAGGGCAACGAGGAGGGCATGTATGTGCTGCGCTGGAGCTGCACAGACTACAACCATATCCTCATGACAGTCACCTGTAACGACGTACGACAGCAAGCCGCTGCGCTGGGGTTGGGTGGGTGGGGGGGGTGTCATGTGGTTTGGGGTCAGTAGTCAGGGATTATCCATCACTGTTCAGCAGCAGATGGAAGACTAAGCGTTACTACTGAAATGTATTTATGCTTAAACCTATACATCTCACATATTAACATCTAGAACAGCGACATTACTGACTGGATGCAAAATGATAAACAAACAGGCTCTGCTAACACTGGCTGGAGATACCATCTGTTTGCAGTACAAACCAGTCAAAAGGGAACTTTTTGTTGTTAGTCAGCAATAAAAAAAAAAAAAGCGTCTATAGCCAAAATAATCATCTTCATCTCTTATCATGAAATCCTCCAGTCTTGCCTTCTATTTTCAAACAAATTTCTATTTTCAATGCTTTTGCATTGTTTAATTTAAATTTAGCTTTTTAATTTTGTCCTCCACCCCCACGGTGGATTCCAGGTGGACCTGTGTGAGTCCAGGGCGATCCGTCAGCATAAGAACTTCCAGATCGAGGTGACAGAGGAAGGGTACCGGCTGTGTGGGACGAACACCTTCCAGAGCACCCTCAAAGACCTCATGGACTACCTGTCTGGACAGTGCCTGCGGACAGAGAACGTCAGCTTCCAGCTGAAGCGCTGCTGCCCCCCACAGCCCCGAGGTATGTGACTGTCCCTTTATAGGAAGGAAGTTCACACCCACCAGCTTACTAGTGTTTTGCAGGGCTGTCCCTGCTGGGACTTTACCCAGCAACTCTCACAGTATGAGGCCACGTCTTTAACGGATAGACAGCTCCTAAGATTACAGCCTCTCAGTAAATCAGCCTAACATACTCTGCTCAGGTTCCTGCTGGAAGCTCCTACTCCAGTGCTGCTTACACTCGTACCCGGGCATTCAGTGAAAGCTCGGCCTAGCTGCACTCATGCCTAGTCGGCTCCTCAGCAGCTTTTATGTTCCTAATGCGCTACTCCCCTGACTTGAACATCACTTTGGACAAAAGCGTCTGCTAAATGCGTGAATGCAAAAACATACTGCGCCACACCAGCACAACGTATGCATGATGATGATGATAACTGTTAATGCATGGCTGTAATGACAGACAGGGTTAAGAGCATTGCAAGTACCACGATGGGGGACTATACTGGCCTAGAATCAAGACACCTACTCTGACAGTGAACCTGAGGAAAAGGGTGGATTGTCTTGATTTTGGATTTTGTAGCTATTGTAATTCTCACACTTTTCTTTAAAACCAAGCTTAGTTGAACCAAGATAAAACAGAGCCTAAGAGACTCAGTTTCTCTCATAACTCAGTTTTGATAAAATCTGCAGTGTTTTAACTGAAGGGCATTATAAGCAGTTATATAAATAACACGACATAACAGTGGCACACGTAGGGAGTTGCCTCAGAATGAAATGTACAAAAGCTGGACTTATAACCTGGATTGGGGGGGGGGGGGGCTGCTTCGTTTACCATTGGGAAGAAACAGGTAGCCAACAGACAGGTTACCGTAGTGACAGTCTTGTCCTGCGCCACTATTCACAGTGCACCCAGCAGGAAGAGTAGTAAAGGCGGTTTTCCAGGGGCCAACTCGTGCTCTTTTACTAAGGAGCGGGCTGCGTAGGTTATGGAACGCCTGCCTCGAGACGAGATGCGATTCGGGGAGCGGACACACTTGGCTTTGCAGAAACAACTTCCGCCCGCGGCTTTGGTGAAGCGGTGCCGCCTCAGTCGCCTTCTACATCAGAGGAGTGCTTCTGTGATCTTCGGGGGGAGGGGGCTGGGGACTGAGGTAGCTGTGCAGAAGGATGTCTCTGAATGTTACTGTGGCCACATTGCACTTTCCCACACCCCGCCCCAACCCGCCACACGCCCCTGCGGTCGTTTCGACTTCCTCATAACCCTGCGGAAGGCCCCTCTTCCTCTCATCTTCAGTTACCTGGAAGGATCAAAATGGAGTACCAGCATAAATGGGTCATAGTTCCCCAGAATCACCTCACTACCGCCCACTTCCACACCTGCGGCTATCTCAGTAATCAGCTTCCCTGTATTTGTTCCAGAAATTTCCAACTTGCTGGTAGTGACCAAGAAGAGAGACCAGGATACACAGACTCCCCTCCTCATCTTCCACAGGATACTCAAGGAGGAGATAGTACAGGTGTGCCTCACGTCTGTGCGTGTGCTTGGATATGTGTGGGGGCACGTTTGTCTGTTACACCCATTACTAGTAGGCATCGGCGTTTACGTGGGAGTACGCGTGCCTGTGAGTGTCCCCACAGTATGGCAAAATCTGAACAAACAGCCATGGTGGGGACATCCCTATGAGGCAGTACCTTGCTCCCTCCCTACTCCCAGCCAATCAGGAACACTGAATGCCTGGTATAGGTGTGTTGGAAGCTGGGGGGGAGCAAAAGTATAGACTGTCTGGAAGTCCTTGAGGATTGGGCTGAGAAATACTGCCTTAATGAAATCAAGAGTGCCACAATTTATCATCCCCACAAACAGCTATACATAACGATTATGTTTGTGTGTAAATATATGTGCCGTCCTTTAACTTCCTTTGTTCATCCATAATCTCACCACAAGGGGGAGCACTTGGGTCGGGGTACCAGGACCAACATCTATGCCGGCACCCTGAAGGTGAAGAATGAAGATGAAGAGGACAGCGGCTACTACAGCTACAGCGAGACCAAGGTGGTGCTGAAAGTGCTGGGGTCCAGTCACAGAGACATCTCCCTGGTGAGAGCTCCCCTGATGGCAATCCCCACTCCCCTCACCCTAGTGGTGTCCCCCAACCCCACCTCACCTCACCACTCCTGTTCCACCCGGCAGGCGTTCTTCGAGACAGCCAGCATGATGCGGCAGGTGTCCCATAAACACATCGTCCCACTGTATGGCGTGTGTGTCCGCGACCTGGAGAGTGAGTATCGCCTAAAAGATGCTCCACGCCACACCGACTGGCTATTACCCGTGACTTACGACCACAAATAACATGACCTGTCAAGAAAGATCTGTAAAAAGTAGGACAGCGTGCATTCATGAGTTAGGTTGATTTAGTTTAGCAAGATGTTTCATATATGTAAGGATGAGGTGGTCATTTGACCCAATGGCTGCCTTCTCACAGACATCATGGTGGAACAGTTTGTGGAGCTAGGCCCATTGGACCTGTTCATGCAGAAGCAACGGCACTTCATTACCACCCCGTGGAAGTTCCAGGTGGCCAAGCAGCTGGCCAGTGCCCTGAGCTATCTGGTGAGATGGGAACTCCTCGACTTCCAACTCTCCGCTTCTCCACCTAGGGGCGCACTGTGCCTTCACTTACCTTACAGAAGATTCCATGTACAGTTCAAGTAACCTTGACAGTTTACGGTTTCTTTGAAGGGGCCCATTATGCTTTCCCAGGTTTTCCTCTTTCCTTTAGTGTGTTATGTAACTATGCAAAGTCTTAAGGCCCAAAGTACATGCCAAAGAGAGTAACTCACACTACAGAAACCACTCTCTAATCTGCCTCAAACACTTTGTTGGAATGTCAGTCCTTACTTCTATGACATGGTGAGGTCACCTTGTAACACAATCTTTATTGGCTGCCAACCTGCAAGGATCTGTCTGCAGACTGCAAGACAAGGGCAGAACATGTAGGGCAAGCTGACCAATCAGAGGACACTGAGCTCATCAGGAATGGGACTTAAAGCTCTAACAGAGTGAATAGAGATGTACAGTATGAGAGAAATAATGTGTTTTTGGAACACTGAAACATGTAATTGTTAGTGGACCCCAAAAATAAAATTATGAACAGAGAAAATGAGTATAATAGGGCCCCTTTAAGCATTAGTAATGTGCATTAATTTGTTTTATAAACTGCATCCATGAGCCACTTGAGGTATAACAGCTTATCCCTCTGTCTCATGTGCTGCCATTTACCCACCCCCAGGAGGACCTACGGCTGGTTCACGGCTACGTCTGCACCAAAAACATCCTCCTGGCACGGGACGGCCTAGAGGGTGAAGATGGGCCCTTCATCAAGCTGAGTGATCCAGGCATCCCCATCACTGTGCTCACCAGGGCAGGTAGGGCAAGACACGCCTAGGAGAGTCAGATACGAGGAAGTATTACCCTAATAGGCCAAGGATTTCTGCCTTTTCCAGAACATAGATGTTTCAGAAGGGTGGCATAAAGAAAAGAATGCTGACAGTCTGCTATGGCCTGCACAGCCCTTAATTTAAGCAGACCACCACTCTGCTAATGCTTGTGTGTGTTTCCCTGTTGCCAGAGTGTGTGGACCGCATCCCCTGGATGGCCCCCGAGTGCCTGAGGAACGTAAAGGACCTCAGCGTGGCAGCAGACAAGTGGAGCTTCGGCGCCACCCTGTGGGAGATCTGCTATGACGGCGAGGCGCCCCTGAAAGACAAAAAGCTCACAGAGGTACGGCTCAGCCCCCCCCCCCCTCCCCGGAGTTCTCATTCAAATAAAGCATTAATCCATTAAACTCTCTTCCATATCTGAGCTCTAAATGGCTTAGCGGGAGTTAGGACCGGTACAGAGAAATAACACCATGTGCTCTACCTGAGCAGAAGGAGAGGTTCTATGCAGCAGAGTGTACCCTGGCCAGCCCGGACTGCAAGGAGCTAGCTGACCTCATGAAGCAGTGCATGAACTATGACCCCCAGAAAAGGCCTTTCTTCCGGGCCATTGTGAGGGATCTCAACAAGCTGGAGGAGCAGAGTAAGGCCCCTTTAGCAGTCTATCCATCATGAACCATCATAAAGCATCTTCAGAAAAAAACACTGGTGTCTACTTCTGTCCTGCAGACCCATCCATAGCCTCTGGGATCATACCGCCCCAAGAGGTGGATCCCACCCTGTTTGAGAAGAGGTTCCTAAAGAAGATCAGAGATCTTGGAGAGGTATGGGCAGGTCCCTTTTGTCTCGTAATTTGATTTCAAGCCAGTCGTTGATTTCATGAACCGACTAGATTTCTTTTCCTACTGATAATGTTCTTGCTTGGCAAAGTATTTGCCGCTAAATGGCTGTGACGAAGTCTGTTCCGACTTGCGGTTTGACTGGTGATGCCAGCAAGGACAGTGACTCATTTCAGCAGAATTTTAATAAATTGCACCTAGGCAAGTTATAGCATTGAGTGATGTATCAATGTGTGGAAAGGCTGGGCGTGACAGTTAAGTGGGGCTGTTCAGGCACGTTATAGCTGCACCAAATGTAATGGTGTTCCTTTCAAGGAAATGAGAAAACCCTGGAAAATGAGTTTACTTTGTGTAAGCATAATGTAATTGTTACACACTTGGGGGAACATGGAACTAGTCAAAGCTCATCTGTATGTGAAGGATTAATTATTAAGTAAAAGCTTCTCATCTAAAGGTATGTTAACCGGACCTTAATCTAGCTAGACATGAGATATACATGAGCTATATGTGTGTGTGTGTGTGTGTATATATATACACACACACACACACACACACACACACACATCTAAAATGCAAATATATGTACACGTTATCCAGACTCAGTCACTAGAAAAGGACACCTGAGGAAATGTCAGGTTTAGGTTCCCCATTCTCGCGAGGTCACGCTCCTATCATGCCGCAGGGCCACTTTGGCAAGGTGGAGCTGTGCATGTATGACCCGCGGGGAGACCGTACCGGCGAGCTGGTAGCTGTGAAGTCCCTGAAGCCTGAGAACAAGGAAGACCAGAGCAGTAGCCTCTGGCGTGAGATCGACATCTTGAAGGACCTCTACCACAAGAACATCGTCAAATACAAAGGCATCTGCAGCGAGGAAGGTAACCAGATAAAATCTGTAAAAGGATCAAGCTGTATCACTTACAAATGTAGAAAGACAGCCCTGCTTACTTGCTTTTTTTTAAATCTACATTAGCTTCCAAGTCTTACCAATTTTTGAAGCTAGATATTTTCAGTGGGGCAATTCACAATTCAGGCTAAGTTCCCCTCCTGAGATCAAAGCAAGCCACCTTCAAGTCACGGGTTCGTCTGCTTCATTCCATGCTGCTAAGATTTCTAAAATCTGAACTTAATTTACAGGGATGCAAAATAATTTCATGTAAAAAGCAATGTTTTTAAACTTTAGCTGATAACATCCCATGCCACCAGGTCATCCTTCCATTGTGCATAGAGAAGAAAGTTAGGTTGAGTGAGTTTATTAAGCACTGGCCCCGTCGCTGTGGTCTGTTTAGGGGGGAGTAGCATACGACTGATTATGGAATACCTACCTTCGGGAAGCCTGAAGGAGTACCTCCCTCGTAAGAAGGCCCAGATGGACTTGAAGAGGCTGCTAAGTTATGGAATTCAAATATGCCAGGTACGTTGTCTCGGCAGACTGCAGACGCGGCGGCAGCCCTTCCTGGATTTGTCTTCGGGCTGCACGAGGTGATGGGAAGCATGCATCCATGAACCAGTTTTGTTTTCTCATTTCAGGGAATGGACTATCTGGGCTCTCTGAACTACATCCACAGAGACCTAGCCGCTCGAAATGTGCTGGTAGAGAATGAGGAAACCGTAAAGATTGGAGACTTTGGGCTGACCAAGAGCATCAAGGACAACGAGGGGTATTACACCGTGAAGGACGACTTGGACAGTCCTGTCTTCTGGTAAGAGTCCAGTAGCAGCAAAGTCCACAGTCAAGTATCACTGTGGGTGACCTAGTGGTCTGTAATGGTAGGTCAATAGCCATAAATGACTTCCAACAGTAACTAAAGGTCAGGACTGAGTGAGTGATATTATTGTAAATTAAGGGCCAGTAACTATAGGTGACCTCATTGAGAATCCTAAGTGCCAGTACCTGAGGGGGGCTCAGAAACTGAACTAGGTGAGAGCTAGGGAGGTCAGTGACCAAAGGTGGCCTCATTGGAAGCGGGGGTCACAAACTGCCAGAGACCTCAATGAAAGAGTCGCAGCAGTCTCACAGAGCTGGTTTGGGCTGTGGCAATTTGTGAACTTGGTTTAATAATAGACTGCCTGGAGTAAAAAGAGGACAATGAAAAACACTGTTCTGGATTGTAAATGTGAGAGCAGTTGGATATTGATCTGGGCTGATGTCATCCGGCTCAGAACAAACCACGTCAAACAACTTTAAGAAAATCACCGATGATATTTGCCAACCCAGGTTGGCAGTATATTTTAAGTAAACAACTCTCCCTCCAGGTATGCCCCAGAGTGCTTATTGCACTGCAAGTTTTACCGCGCTTCAGACGTGTGGTCTTTCGGGGTAACCATGTACGAGCTGCTGACCTACTGTGAGGCAGAGTGGAGTCCAATGCCGGTAAGCATCTCCTTAAACACCTAGCATGAACTGCGTCTTTGCCATAGAAACACTTTCTGACAGTGGAGACATTACATAACTGATGTAGATGTAGTAAAGGAATGTTACCTAATACCATATGGTGGTGAGATGTATTGCTGCGTCATCAAATCAAACTCACCCACTGGAGCTCTGGTACTCGTTACCTACACACTGATGCAAACCAACCCGGTGTCTGCAGTTCCTCTAGCATTTAGGCATGAAGCGGCATTCCTGACGATCCCACCCTTTGTATTTGCAGGTGTTCTTGAAGATGATTGGGCCAACCCATGGTCAGATGACGGTTACCAGGCTGGTGAAAACCCTAGAGGAGGGGAAGAGACTACCTTGTCCACCAAACTGCCCTGAAAAGGTGAGTGTAGCCCAAAAGTTAAAAATCAGAACCGCAAGTCTTTGGAAAACCCCCATTTCAACTTCCACTTCTTAGACCTATTTAAAAGCACATTTTAAAAGTATTTCCTATCGTTCAAAAGTCAACAGCGCTACACCGAAGCTTCCTTAAGTGACTCCGGTCTGGCTTTCAATGCAGGTCTACACTCTGCTGACGAAGTGCTGGAAAAGTGCCCCTGAGGAGCGGATTGACTTCAAGGGCCTCATCAGGGAATTTGAGAAGCTGCCCTGACCTTCTAACCCACGCAGGATGACGGGACTGAAAATGAAAAGCTTTGGGTGCAGAAAGCTCAATGGACCAGATGTATTAAGAATATTAATATGATCTTTCAGTACCTCTCTGATACAGCTTAAGAGACAAAGGGTAAAAATTTTAAGTCTAAGGAAGATCTCATCGTTACATTTAGGTTCAGAAGTGCCAGTGATTGCAATTGTAAATAGAGCCACATACAAATACAGTATTTCCCATTATTTCTTAAAGCTTTGGCAAGTAAGCCTGGAGACTATAAACCTTTTGTGCAATCTATAATCATTGGCATTAATTCACTTTTGTGCTGCATCTCAAAAAACCATTTAAATACATTATATAATAAATGGAAAGGTCCGTGTGTTAGTGTGAAATCCATTAACCTGGGATTTCTGCTTCTGCATAAAGTGGATGAACCATCCAAAGCACTTACTGCCCCCCCCCCCCCACCTGTCCTAGGTTCATCTGCTCTGGAAAATTTATCTGGAAATACCAGACCCAGGAATGGAATTACTTTAGCTGCCTTTTTTATACTGCAGAATCTTCTTAAAACCTGAATTTCATAAAGAACTAATTATTTACACAGTACATTTTCAGGTTAGACACAAAAGATTTGTAAGTGGCACTACCAAATCAGATGCCACGCTATGATATTTTAAAGTAGGACAGATGGCGCACACATGCTGATGCAGAGCCTGGGAGAGACCTTGACAAGCAGATGTGAGAAATCTGAGCTGTGCATACTGTCTGAACAAACCGTGAACCACAACAGGAGAAAGTGAACTGCAGATTCTGAGTCTTTGGATCCTTTGAATGCTTACTTTAAGCTTATAGAAAAATGTTTAATTTGTGATCCATGTACATAAACATTTAAATAAAAACTTTTGTTAAAATCCCACTGTCTTCAATTAATCTGTATGCTTCATATCAGAACTATGAGCAACATAAAATTTCACTGATTAATCTCTTCACAACGTGTGTTCAAAAAAAAAACAATAATATAAAGGACAACATCTAAATGTGAAATCACTGGAAAAATCCAGGCAGAACTGGTGTTTCTTCTGTTATACTACAGAACTGGAACCCTTTATGCAGAAGCTTCTCGAGGAACAGGACTTCATAAGCTCAGTTTATAGTCAGTCCAATCTGCCTGAGAAATCAAGTCCCCCAAATGAACCAGACCAACACCTTGTTGAGGTACACATAAGAAAATTTACCAACGAGAGGAGGCCATTAGGGCCATCCGGGCCACCAAGCTCATTTGGGGAGAATTCCACTAATAGGTCAGAGATGTTAAGTCTTATCTAGCTCTAATTTAAAGGAACCCAAGGTTTTAGCTTGTACGACACTAGCAGGAAGACTATTCCATACTCTAATCACACACTGTGTAAAGATTTCTCAACTCCAGTTTGAAATGTTCTCTTGCCAATTTCCACCTACGGCCACAAGTTATTTTATTTGAACTAATATTAAAGTAACTATTCAATTGGACAGCATCCAGACCTGTTAGAATCTTATATACTTGGATCACATCCACATTAGTCTCCTTTGCTCGAGGCTGAACAGATTCAGCTTAGCTAACCTCTTCTTAAAAGACATTCCTTAAAGCCCAGGAATAATTCTTGTAGCCCTGCACTGAACCTTTTCTAAGGCAGCAATGTCCTTTTTAAGGTAAGGTGACCACAGTATTCTAGGTGGGGTCTTACCAAGGAATTGTATAATCTTAACATGACCTCCCCTTGACTTAAACTCCACTCACCTGGAGATGTAACCCAACATCCTATTGGCCTTTTTAATGGTTTCCCTGCACTGGCAAGAGTGGGATATGGAAGCATCAACATACACACCAAACATATTAATGCATTCAACATGGAATATTGATATTGACATGGTAAGTGTAGATTCGACACTTAAAGAAACTGGATGAATGATGGGGATACTGCAACATTAATAAGGACACTTCAAGAGACTGGTTGTACTACAAACACTGCAAGATGGACGTGTTAGAAATCAAGCCAAACTACATAAAAAGACTAGCCACTGCTTATGGATATTCGGGGGGAACCGCTAAATAGTTATTCAGGAACCACAAGAATAAAAATTCTAGAATTAGAACAATAAGTTCATTGCATTGTTAAATATTAGTCTTTAAGGCTTGGGGTAATCTGAAGATCTGTGGGAGGGAGGGCCGTGTTGCTAAGAAAAAAGGACTCAATACAATAGTACCACATTTTTAATATAGTACGTTTACAAATGCGATTGGAGGTTTGAGCAGGTAGAAAATGCTCCAAAGACATCAATTTGTACGACATTTTCATATTTCAAACACTCACCCAAAGTGAACTTCACCAGAGAACTTCAATACTAAAGTGCTCTAAAGACAGGCAGTCTGTCCCTCAGCAGGCAGGTTTATGGGGAAACCAGAGCTTCGAAGTCCCCGCAGGACCATTTCCTGTGAAGGTCCCGAGAAGCTCCACTAGGCCCCTCTGAAAATGTTACGAATCCTTTGACTTCTTGGATTTAGAACGTCAGGCTCAAACAGGTAGCGGACCTTCTCGATGCTTTGCCGCATGACGATGAGCAACAGCATCATAATTATGGAAGAAGCGCATTAAAGGATTTCGTTCAAATATAATCCACTGCGGAGAACTGTCAAGGGATACCAGTGCTTTATAATTACATTAAATAATAAAAGAAAGTTACATTCTTATTAGGGACTTTTTATTTCCCTTTAGGAAGAAAATGAAAACATTCCCGGGGTGAGGAACAGACATGACAAACATCCCACAGGAAGACTGCAGGTTCACAGATACAAGGAGAGCATTGTACAGTTATGCACTACTAAACGTTAAAGCACTGTAAAGGAGACCATAAGTAAGGCCTGGAGTAAGCACGGAAGCAAGTACTGACAGCACGTGGACGGCTTCAGCTACCAGAAGGGAAGATTAAATCCTCTTCTTTTTGTGCTGGTCTGCATAGAGGACCCCCGGGCCCCGAGAGGGCTGCCCTACAAAGGGCCTGTCTGGAGGACCATCCTGCAGGGTGGGAAGGTCCCGCTTGGGTGCCCGTGTCTGGCTCTGGGTCTGGTTCTGGCAGGAGAGAGGGGACATAAACAGACACACGGCTCGGAAAATTCGCACCATCTGAGCAGGACTCATCTCAATCCCAGCTATGGACAAGGAAGGGGGTTACATTGACTGGAACTGTGATCACAACTCAGAATCAGCGGATTCGAAACTCACGGCCTATGATAAAGCTGTGACCCCCCCTCCAGGGATGTACTTACATAGTAGTACTGGCTCCAGTCTGCGGTAGCCGGTGTCGGGTGGGACAACGCGACCGATGCTGGAGCGATGTGCTGAATGGTCCCGTACGCTGGCATAACAGGCACAGTGCTGTAGGGGGCACTGCCGTTACTGACTGGCTGCAGTGTGTTGGTCATTGAGGTTTTGGACAAATCAGCCTCCTGCGGAGAGAGGAATGCGAGACCTCCATCGCTGTTCCAAAACTACGAAGAGATTCATGAATCTAATCCAGCCGTGTGCTCACATACAGGCACGCACACATTAATATTCATATCCATTAATTTCTATGGAAAACACCCTAATCCACACTATGACATTAACTCCTACCCAGCCCTAACCTTAACCAAAAGTACAAAATACAAGACTTTTGGCAATTTTAGTTTATCGATTGCAGTGACAAATATTTATTAAATTGTATTTTCTCTTGTGGGGACTAAAAAAAAAAATGTCCCCACAAGATCAAAATGCCAGGTTGTATCACATTGTGGAGACACATGCATGCACATAGACAGAGAGACAAAGAGAATTACCTTGTTGGTATCCCTGTGAGGGAATTCCTGGCCAGACACGTGTGAGTGAGAATAGCACTGACTGATGGTCTGCATATAGGCACTATAATCCCCATACGATGTAGTGGCAACGTCCTGGAGAGCCATAAAATATAATAAAAAGCCAAAGCTGAAACAGGAGGGAACTCTAATCTCATGGAGTTATTTTACTAAAAGATAGTATCACACTTAAGAGCAAACATTTGTGTTCCTCGATTTTTTACCCATGCACCCACCCACCACTGAAAAATAACTGAGTAGCTACGTGATGTGCTGACCTACACGATATAAACAAAAATATCCTTGCAGTGTTTTAACATCACAGATTTTAAAACCGTCATGTGCGGTTCTGCCTGGCGTGGGGGCTTGTGGATCTTTTCAGTGTGGTGGCCGTGTGCTGTGCGTCACAGTGTGTATGGGGAACGGACACCCCCCACCCGCTCCTGCTGCTTCCCGTAGTCGCTGTCCTGGGGGGCCCCACTGTAGGCCTGGGCTTGGTAATTCTGGTACCACTGCTGAACAGCTTCCTAATAAGACAGACCATAAAATGAAAAGAAAATACATAAAGCATAAAATATATACATAGATCAGATATACTGCTTTATGATGGTCCCATACATATACGATACTCTGCTGATGCTGGGCGATGCTTCCAGTCTCCGACCGTGGGCATAAACATCTCATACCCCTTTTGACCAAATATGCTTGTATTCATTTACTCATCTTGAGTCTTAAATCCATTGTACTTACAGTAATGTACTTATTCAGTGATAGTACTTACTCATTTACTTTACTACTCATATTTGACTTGTATTTTTTTTCCTCTTGTTCAAATGTTACTTTAAATTCGTATATATTTGCCTTGCTTCAGAAGTCAAGAAGCGACTATGAATATACATATATATATATATACACACACACACACACACACACACACACACACACACACACACACACACACACACACACACACACAACAAACATGCAATAATAATAATTTATGTCAAAGAAGAAGATTTCCCCTTGGAATCAATAAAGTTTCTTAGCCTTAATAAAAGAAATATTGTAACCATAATACTGTAGCAACAGCATGGGGGGGGGGGGTGCATCTTTAAGAGAAAGGGAGGAGAGTGGCCAGTTCCCGGCAGGGTTGCAAGCCCCCCCGCCCCCGTCGTGCATGCCACTCAGTGCTGAGTCACAGGCAGAGTACGCCGAGCGCCGGGCCAGCTGGGAGGCTTGCGGGGCGCTCAGCCGGGAACGTCCCACGCATTTCGCCACCGGGGGGCCCAGATGGGCCGCCGCACCCGCCACTGTTCTAATTCTGTACCGTGCAGCCCACTTACACAGAGCTTATAAGCGCATACAGTCAAGGCTCAAGCCCGAGGGGCAATATCAGGGTTAAAAAACACACACACACACACACACACACACACACACACACACACACACACAGGTTTCATGCTTTTTAAAGGCAGAGGGAGCCAGGCTCCTAGAAACAGACACTCAGGATTCCACACAGCAGACAGATGGGGGCGCTAGCTACTGCGATGGAATCAGTCACCTGGGAGTACTGCGGACCGTACTGTGACATGTAGTCCACGGGAGTGTCCGTGCCGTACTGGGCCATGGAGAGTGGAGGGGCGAGTTTGGGCGCTAGTGTCAGCCCGCTGGCAAACGCGCCACCGTGCAGCGCTACGCTCGTGGCTTTACCACTGGCGGGGGCTGGGCAGGGGGAAAAAGAAATAAATAAAGCTACAGTGCTGCTGAAGGCCGCAGCCCCCCTCCCACCCCGTGCCAGGTCAAAGAAGAACAGAACCTGGTCTTTGTCAGCTACTGCAAATCTATAAACAAGCTTCCCTTGTGAGCGTGGAGAGAGCAGCCTGGGTGTGCAGAGTGTGCACACGAATATAGTTGGGGCTGGAGGTGGCGTTGGGGGCCGTACCTTGCAGGATGATGCCTGGGAGCACGCTGGCCAGGTTTAGGTATGGGTTAGTGGGGATCTTCATCTCCTTGGGCGGTTCCCCTAGCAGGGAGGTGTGGCTGGCGGCCTGGGCCTGTGGGGAGGGAGGGGGGGGTTGGGTTCCAGAGTCTGAGCCGCCAGCCTGCCAAACACGTCACGCAGACATACTGTTAATTAATCCTTAACAAGCCCACTGAGGACAACAGTTGTCATTAAACGTGCGTGCGCCCCCCCTCCCCCTTCCCGAGGTATTTTGGGAACAAATTGCAACTTAAATTTTAATGAAGACTGCATCAGCAGAGCAAACAACAGCAAACACTCAGCCGAGACGAGACAAGACACCTGCCACTTATCACAAGTGAAACATTTATTGAAAATGAAAATGGCAACTAGGGGATCTCGCACGCTGGGCCTGGTAGTGTCCTCTCACCAAGTCACTAACCTTTCCCTGCCCTCTATGGGTCCATGACTAATCCAACAAGGTCAAAGTTACACCGGCCTAGAAAATGTGACACGCTAACCCAGTTAAAGTAGCACGATTAAGGACGTCGACCCGCTACCCCGAAGGCTGCCTGCTCACGCCCCTGGAGGATCTTGCAGTAATACCCTTGAGCGAGGTCCTTAACCTGAATTACTCCAGCAGACCATCCATCTATATAAATGAGTAAAAAGCCTCTTCGCATAAAAGCATCCAGTGAGAACCTAAATGTAAAGGCATTAAAGTTTATCCGCAACATTGCTGCTGTAAATGTTCTTCAGCTACATCTGCAGCTCTGCATGCATTACTGATTAAAAATCTATTTAGAATGTTTGTAAATATTTCCCGTTGTAAACCGCATACACGGGTTGTGTTTCGGGTCTATTTCACTGATGCTCAAACTGCGAGCCGCACCAAATAATTAGAAGGGGTCACAGAATGATTTTCTGAAAATGCTAAAACATAAAATAATATTTTTTCGTCATTTAGTTGCTCGACAGATTTTAGTAACCGGTTAAAATTACCGTGTCAAGAACTAGCACCCAGCCTAAGCGAAACTGATTGTGTCCACCCCCTTGCCGATTTTTATCAAGTGGGCCCTCAGCTGTCAGACCAGTGGGCTGGAATAGAAAGTGTCCATGGGACTCCAAGCAAAAAGTCTGAGAACCACTGCTGTAAATGAAGAGGAACTGCTTTCAGCCAGCAGAGGGCACCATACCGCCCCCGCAGCGCTGCTCTCGTTGGCTTTGGGTGCTGTGCTTGCTGGCAGGGGAGTCAGCGTGGGGTTCCTCCGGGCCTGCTGCAGGGCTGACACCACGGGCTTCGAGACCCCGAGGCCAGAGGGCGGCTTCTCGGCGCCGAGGGCCCCGTCTGGCTCGCCACCGGCTGGTATGCCCAGCATCTGCCTGCCGGGGGGGTAGTTCATGAGGCCCGAGCCAGAGCTGGAGGATTTGGCAGCACCATGTGCCACATCCTGAGATGGGTCTAGAGGGGGCGGGCGAGAGAAAGCGGAGGCTGGGAAGGACATCATCAAGGGACACGGGCTTACGGTCCAGCTGCTGTGGGGGGGAAAACAGCTGGACCTTAGAGTCACTGAACTGGAACAGATTCCGATTCAGCTACATAAATAGCGTCCTTTTATCCAATGTCCAGTGTCTGTGTAAACGCACCACTAGGGCACTCTCCCAGCAGGCCCTTGCCTGGGGACATCAGGCCCATGGCTTTCTGTAGCAGCGCTCTGGAGGGGTCCCCTAGAAGGCCGGGAACCTGTGGAGGGGACAAGGGTGCCACGTCATGTCGACGGACAGAGCGAGGGAGAGAGCAGGAACCGAGGGTTGTGAGGCAACGTTACAGCAAAGGGAAGCGAGCGTTATTGGGAAGAAGTGAGGAGAGAGCAGCGAGGCGGCCACATTAAACAGCCCTCCTGTGTTGACCTTTCCTGTCCAAACAAAGCTAGGGAAGGAGAAACTATCACCCTGCCTGCGACATCACTGGAGGGAGGGGTGAGGGTGGGCTGCCAAAAGAGGAACATCTTCACATACACCCTGGGGGGGGGGCTGGAGAGCTGATGGAAACACTCACGCTGCTGACGGGCTTCTCTTTGATCTGCATGAGTTGCTGCTGTGCCAACTGCATCTGAAGCAGATTCTGTAGCATTAGACTGTTCCCCAGCAAGGCGGTCTGTAAGGAGGACAGCACATTCAGTTGTGTGTGTGTGTGTGCGTGGGGGGGGGGACACTAACCTACCCAAAGCCAACACCGAGTGCTGGTGTGGCCATGATACATAATATTCATTTTAGGTCTGAGCACCTGATCACCATCCAGTCATTGCAGAAACATTTCCACCACTACACAGGAAATGTGGCCAAGGTTACTGATCAGAGGAGTTAGTATTCTTAGTCTCATGGGAGACGTTATAGACCGGTTCCATGCCCATGTGCAAAAACAGGTTTTTAAAAAAAGCATTAAAATGTACAAAGAACTTAGCTCATAGAGGGTAGGGATGCACGATATGAAAAGTTTAAACCGATACGGATACCCAATAATTAAGTCCTTGTCATGGCTGATTCCGATACAGATAACCAGTACATTCATTTTTTTATACTTACCGGTACTATACTTTTCATATAATCTGCAACAGGAGACTACACTGTGTAACAAAATCTGTGAAAAAAATAACACGCATAATGTACTGGTAATTTTTTGCCAGGACATTATATGTTTTCTTACGGATTTTTTATATTTTTGTTAAATTTACAGACATTAGCGGGTGTACTTCCTCCCACAATGCAACGCGAAATTCAAATTAAAGGGTAAAACACCTGTGAAAAATTCCTTCATATTAACAAGGTACATATGACCCTATTTCTACGGACTTTTCTTACAGTGTATAGTTAAAAAAACAGCAGTAAAGGATACTCATAGCCCAAACATCTTACATATGAAATCAGTAAATGCACTGACATGTCAAATCACACAGCCATCAAGAAAAGGGTTTAACAGAACTGACAGGTTTATCTGGAAATACTTCTATACACTGTATGAATGTTATTTTATAACATTTCTTTAATAAAGAAATGTACCTATTCAACCTTTAGTGCATGAGGATGAGGTAGGTTTTTATATAGGCATTTTAAGTTAAATGTTTTTCATACATAAATTTACATAGAATGCATTGACATTTGTCAACCTCGGAAAAACCTGGATCCTGTAGCACGGAAAAAGGCTCAAGGACCATAAATTCCAATACGTTGTAGTTTGTGGCTTTAGCTTTTTTGTCGTCTCTAGAAAACGTTTTACGGTTTTCAAATCCCTGTTTAATGGGGACATTGATGCTCCGTGTTTTAGTTTTACCATGCGTAGGGTGACCAGATAATCCCTGTCATCCCGGACGCTTTGAGCTACTTCAGGTTTTACGAGCTACTTTAAACCTGAAAGGCTCCTGTGTTTGGCTAAATAGTTCAGTTCTTCTTGTGCTTTGACTGGTTTGTTTCCTTGATTGAAAGATTCATCCAGCCGTTTCGCATTAATATCCAGGTCCTTTTGATTGAAGGACCTGGATATTATCCTGTCCTAGCTCAAAGTGTCTGGATTATCTTGTCACCCTAACCATGCGTTCGCACCCGGGGCCGGCGAGAGCGTCAGCGCTCACTCTGGGCGCCCTGCACGCAACGGCAGCGGATACTGCGAATGCTCTCTCGAAATGCGAGGCTCCGTGAACTTTATAAAGCGTCCGCAAAGCAAATACGCGTGTATTTGCTGTCGGTAGGATGTCATTTGTCAAAGCACATGAAATTATGTAAAGTCAAACACTACTGTTATAAATAAATAACGGTAAAGTGACCGACGATTCGCATTGCTTTGCATGCTATGGTGCCAAAATTAGTATGCAATTTATTTTCACTAAAATATATTGTGTAGTTCACCAACTCATCTGCAACACCAATCATTTCAGACACCTTAGGCAGGCAGGGGGTGCAGTGGTTAGGGACGCAACTGTGTAATTGAAAGATTGTCAGTTCGAGTCCCTGCAAGTACCACTGAGGTACCCTGAGCAAGGTACCATCCCCAAGCACTGTTCCCCGGGCCCTTATGTAGCTGCCCCTGCCGTGTCACTGTCAGATGGGTTAAAAGCATTGTTGCGTCAACAATGACGAATAATCACCTTCCTTTCACTTATTCTATTCCTGATTTTTAAATGTGTGTCCCTCTACGCAAACAGCAACACATCATAAATAAACATAGGATAGTGTGGGGAAACATAGTATATCAGGAAAGTGTCTGAAGTGTGCTTGTCGTAGGGATGGGGTGTGTCCATGCAGAAGGGATGCAGATGGGGAATTCGGGATGTGTCAGAGTTCTGGCACATCGCTTTGTGTGTGATCATTTAGGTATCCCTCTCTTCTGTGCTCGCAAAGAGCCCGGCCGTGCAGTGTCTTACCTGCTGAACTTTTCCGAACTGGACCAGCGCAGAGGTGAAGGGAGGCCGCAGAAAGGGCAGGCTTTGTGGCTGCGCAAACTTCCCTAGAGATGGGAGTGGGGTGGGGTGGAGGGGACCAAACACAGCCAGCGGCAAACAGGCCCCGGTGAAGGTCAGTGTGCCTTCTCTTTAAAAAGAAAGCGGGCGCGCCTCCTCTAATGGCGACAGGGTTCAGGACTACAGAAAAGCGTCTCGCTTAATCAGCTGCTAAAATTAGCAGTGGAATTCCTTAAAGGTACGAGCTGAAAGACCTTCAATTTACTGGTCCCGCCTTCCTTCATTTTGGGATGTGACTCAGCACTCTCACTAAAGGAAGACACATGGGAGGGTGAATCATGTCAGCTCACTGAAGGACCAGAAATAACACAAAGAGATGAAACCTTCACGTTTTCCTCTAAAAAGACCAAACACTCAATGAGTGATATTTGTCTCCAAAGACCCAGAGCAATTTGAGGCACGAGAGACTGCCCGTACAGCCCGATCTTGTGACAGACCGATTGGACTCACTCACCTGTGGGTTTGACCCCAGTCAGGTATGGTCGGAGCAGAACCTGAAGGGCGGCTGGGTTGTTCATGCCGCCCAGCAGCTGGGCTGGGCTGGGTTCGGGAAGCAGACCTCTCCTGCTGTTGGACATCTGCTGGAACACAGGGAGAGAGCAGCCTACAGGGCGGCGCCAGGGAGTGCTCAGAGACAGCAGCGTGACCGGGAGGCCAGAGACGGGTGCCTGACAGCCACATCCACCCAAACCCAAGTCGGAACGAGAGGCTGAACCGGCAGCCTGGCCAGAACCGGCTCATTTAGCACGTGCGAGTTCATTCGAGTTATTCGGCTTGGGAAATCAATTTAAGTGTCACTTTGGCTCAATGAGATCTTAATCCTTGTGATGTTGGTGGCATTTGCGTGTGTGAAAACGGCAGGCTGACAGTGCTATATCGGGACATTCGAACCTCCCTCATTAGGGCATCCCTGCAGTCTCGTCCCCCGTCCTTCGAGGAGAAATGCAAGTCTACAGACCCCCCCCCAATCCCATCCCAGTCCTAATCACATGTGGCAGGCAGAACTGGGAGCACAACGGACCCTCGATGCCTTCGGTGCGGAGACAGCACTCGCGTTGACGAGCATGAGAGCAGGCAGCTAGAGGATTTCAAAAATAGTATGCATTTCCCGGGCTGAGGGCGGCGTTCCGGGACTGACACAGCGTGCGGAGTGTGCGTTTAGCACGAAGCAGAACCTCGCTGGCAGCGTATCGGACCACGTCCATCTTCGTGCCCGCCTTAGACAGCGGGAATCATTCCATCTGCTGGAGAGCGCTCGACTATTAACAGACCGGAGAGCAGAGTTCTACACAGTGACGTCTTCCACAGCCTAATTAAAGGTCGTTTGACTGGAAGAAACTCAAGATCCCCCACGCCGCGGTTAGTGGGCTGGCCTGACACCCCAGGCCACAGCGTTGTTGTAGGGAAAGATCCAGTTTCAATCGGTTGCTGTAAAGATGATGTTATTTTTAAAAGATTAATCCTGGCTAATGCCTCATTGTCACAATACGTCAGAGGAGGGGCAGGTGATAGAGAATCACGTTACATTTATCTGGCGTTCAAAACTGTTCGGACAGCCCTGTCCATTCCTATGTATAAATCGGAGAACTTCTTGTGCTGGGCATCTCACTGACATCCACCTCCTGGACACTGACCAAAAAAGCCGCTCTGGCTTTGGTAAATTTGGAGACTGTAAGCTGGACATAATATTTTTATTATTATTGACGTACCTTCAATTAGGTATCGGTCTGCTCTCTAACATGGCCTCAAATAGTGCCTTGGCTCATTCCTGAAGCGGCCGGCAGGAGACGGCACTCACCACGCCCTGCGCTGCTATCAGAGCGGCCAGGGTGCTCCGTCCCGACGTACCGGGGGCACAGAAGGACACGCGGATCTCATGGCCCCCGACCAGTTGGCGGTCCATCTCCGTCAGCACGTCCTCGGCCTGCTCTGCAGTCTCATACTCCACCACGGCAAATCCCTTCACGGGGCTCCCTTCATCCTGTGCCAACTTCGAGGAAGAGGAGGAGCAGTAGTGTAGCGTCGGAAACCATAGCTAAGACACACAGTATGTTACTCATTTACAAACACTTGCAGCAGAGAGTTATAATGTGTATGCACTCGCACCAACAACGAAGCAAAGAGGTTTGATGCTATGACAAGAAATTACTTTCCCCTCCTCAATTACACACGGCTCTCATTTTGTTACCAAATCAGGTTTCCCATCATGCATCGGGGCAAACACGCCTTGTTCTCCTCGTAACTGCAGTGCCCGTTTTCAGATTCTGCTGCTGACAGATTGAAACAACCCTAAGGCCACATAGACAATTTAATACTGTTCCCTTCCTCAAGAAAGCCCTGTTTAATTTTAAAAACATGGACTCTAAAAATTACAGCCCTTCATTGTAACAGAGCCTCGCTACAGATCCACTGTGAGGCTGATCCAGTCACAGACCATAAATACTCTGGGGGTTTTTGGATTCATCGAGGATACCATGATATTGACTGAAGTGACATCACTTCTGTTTAGAAGAGAAATGGTTTTCAGTCACTTTGTTTAAAAACACTGGAGTTGTTTTTGTTTGCTGTTGTTTGATTGCCAATTACACTTTGTGCTTAGGATGTTACTGCATTTGATTAATAGTTTAATTCATAGTATGCGCAGAGTGCTCTGGTCTATTCAATAGTGCCATCATACCACTTATACATACATATACGCAAAAAGTCAGCCTGAATTGAATCGTGACCATTTTGCTGGATTTTGTATTCAATAAATCTCCCTCATTCAAAAGACCATAAATGCATACAAGATCGATTTGGAAAACAAATACTTAAACAAGACAGACATCAGAGTAGCGCTTATTTGAATCCTTTCCATTAAGAAGTAGCATCTTAGAAATTTAAGTCAAATAGACATTATATAGCATTAGCATAACATACATACAAAAATACCTTCTTTTAAGCAGTTGTTCTTTAACGTTACAACATTTCATCATTGGGTGTACTTTTTCCATTATATCCAATACAATAAACAACTAACAATAAAAATGACTTTTTAAATAGTGCACATTATCGATTACGTAGCAGATAGAATAAAAAATGTAATTGAATGAATAAACAATAAAACAGCACTGGCACCAAAGTGGACTTCTGGTCTGTCAGTGGATGCACCTCACAGTGGACGTGCAGCCAGGCCCATCTCGTTCATTGCCACAGTCAGCCAGAAGGGGGCACAGTAGTTAGCGGCTTGCATGCCAGAAAGGACGTTTAATATGAAAGCACCAAAAGAGGCCGGTTAAATCCGTTTTTGCTGGATTTGGACAACTTATGCACTAAGCCAGTCTTTTTCCTAAAATTGCTCCAAACTCATAACAGCAACATAAACAGGCCTTACAGGCACAGATTCCTTAGCTTGGCTCACTGCTGTGTCCCCCTTCAGCCTATAAACAGGTCTACACATGGCACATGAAACATAAATAATTTCAACAGCTTGTTATCCACTGTGAGCATTTTTACTAGGTGCTATCAGTTACCACTTATAGCCAAAAGGGGGAATTGTTGCTCAAATTACATGGCAAAACCTAGGGATATAGATATTATTATAGTCTTAAGATAATGTACTAAGTGAATATGATATTCACAAACTTAAATGCCTAGTCCATAAACCCAAAAGCTATTTAGTGTAACAACAACACAGCTGCACACGGTTTACATTCTGAATTTTGCTATTTGTTCAAGAAAGTGGCAGATGACGTCCGAAATTCCAGTATCAGGACTGATAGTACAGTTGAAACACTGTGATTATAAATGATTGACTATAATGAAATTAATGATTATAAATTATTACAAAGGGAAATTAATAATGACAATGATACGGCTTTCCAGTAACTCCAGTATTACTAATCATCAGCCAACTGGGCTGGGTTGTCCACATAGAGGAGTATTCTGTATTGTGTAATATTGACAATAAAGACGAATTTAAAATTCCTTTCAATTCTCTATGATGGTCGTTATTCTATATTGCCACAATCCTGATCTAGACAAAGTGGCGACTCTGAGGAAGAAACCGGAAAAGCCTCAATAATGCCTTTTGAGCCACTCAAACTATCCTTATTGGCTGATTGTGTGTGAATTTTCGACAGTTAATTGGCATCAGGTAAAGGACTGAGATACCGGGCAGTTTGAGGGACTGGGACTTCGCCAGAGATTCCCGACGGCAGACCACACCTGCGGAAAGGAATAAAGGGAACGCCTTTTTAATAAGCTTCCCAGCTAGGTTATCTACCCACAGGCTGTTCCGGTGGTGGGGTCCCCGGTTCAGCTAGCCTCCTTTTGCAGAAAAGTTTTTGAGAGGATCGACAGCATTTTGGGGAAGAAGGTTCTTAAAAGCTTTGGGTGGAACTTCCAGACTTGTCAGAACTGTGGAAACGGTGTTTGAGAATAAGTTTTGAATTTCTTTAGTTTGAATAATGGTAAAATTAGTGTTAGATCTGAACTGAGCAGGTCGAGGATCAGTGTCACATTCGCATCATGTGTTTAGCAGACGACTTTGTGACGTACAAGTGAGGATCATACAGTCCTAAGAGTACTTAGGGTCTGCCAGCCACTGGATTTGAATCAAGAACCTTCCCATTATGAACATTAAGTCCTGTTGAAGGTGGGTTAAACCCCCCCCCCCTTTTGCACATGGAAAATGGGTTAAAGTCCTGAAGCCAGTCGGAATTGCGTTTCACGGATAGGGCGGCCTGTCGGCTTGTGTGTTAGAAACAAAGGGGAAATTCCACATTAAGTCTGTTGCATGCGTCTAAAGGCCGTGTGTATGTGCTGTAATGTGTGGATAGTGACCGTCTTTCCCCCAGTCATACATTCTGTGTGTCGTTGTGAGTTGCGGCTGACGGGGTGCAGGTGTGTGTGCGTGTGTGAGGATGACTGAATACGTGGACATAGGACTAGGGCTGCCTTGGTGCTGAGAGTGCAATGTGTGGATAGAAGCTGCTCTCTATTCTTCTGTGTTGTCGAGTCCTGCATATTTCTTTGTATGTAAATTCTGCAATGTGATTAAGATTGCTCAGAGTGATGTGTGGTAAAAGCAGTTCTAAGGTGGCAGATTTCGCGTGCAAATCATATAGCTGAAAGAGTTGCCCTGATAGATCGGGGGGGGGGGGGGGGGGTAGCGGCAAAATAAACCAAAGGGGTTGGGCCAAAACCTGGTCCTTTAAACGGGGAGGGTCGGCTGGAGCGAGTAAGAAGCAGGAAAGGAGAGTGGGAAAGAAAGAAAGCAACTAAACTGGCAAGCGATGCTGTGGGACTGCAGCCAGGCCTAATACTGGAGGAGGGAGAGGCACCAAAGCACAGTGAAGATGAAGATCTCTTTCTAGCGGCCATTTTGGCTCGCAGACCGCCGCCTGGTGCCACTTAAGTAGCAGGGCATGTGCCAGCAGAGCAGAGACCAGCCATATAGTCATCAGCCGTGCAGAGGCCATCCCAAAAAGGCGAGGGGAACAGGCAGCTCCCCCACTGCCAAAGTGCGAGTCAGGAAGGAGGACGTGGCACCCGTCCTAAGCAGAGCGTCTGTGCAGCAAATCTGGCAGCAGTCTTAAGTGTTCGAGAGTGACAGCAATGCTGACAGCGACTGGGGCGAATCACAGAAACATGACAGTCGCTCTCAAGCCCCGAAAAAGGGCGACAACTGCTAGCAAAATGCTGCCACAAGGTGAGGTTTCTGGTGCGCGGGAGGAGTCGCAGTGTAGGCATGTCGTCCTTGGACACCTTTGGAGTTAAGGGACATGGTGGCGCGGCGTGGGGGATCTTAAAACGGACCCGGCACACTTTCAGAAATATCTGAGTGTAGCTAAGAGGCCAAAATCCCGCTTGGGGAGACACAAACATACTGCTAGACTGAGCTTGGCTCTGGAGGGCAGCAGGCGGTGCTATATGTGTGGTCAGCCTAACGAGCTCGTGACTACCCTTGCCGACTGCTTATTGGACACGGGCAATGCAGTGGCATTACCAGGACGCCATGTTGGGGTGGGCATTAGGTTATGTTGGCTGGGCACCATTGTTGGAATTGTGTCACCGGTCTTGTGGGGGCTGGAGATGGCAAAAAAGTTGTCAATTTGGGTGGTAACTGGGAAAGGGGTGTCGACCGGTGATTCTATTAAATCACTATTGATTGGCTAGATTTGATCTGCGTCTGTTGGGAGGGGGGGGGGATCTAGCTGGCCCACATGTGTGACAGCAATCTCTATCTAATGATAGGTGGGCATTAGTTTACCGGGCTAGACACAGTGCCTCTCCTCCGCGTTTCTCTTTTATTACATTTCTTCTGAGCCTCTCGACAGACTGTTGGCTACTTTGCGAGTGAATTCTTCAACATCATGACCCCCGCTGTTAACCACAGTCTGTGACTGTTCTGCAACAGCTGCTGTGACTAGGGTGGCGGGGGGGGTGGTATATCGGCATGTGGTCCCATCAGACGGGATAAGAAAACAAACTCGGGCCCAAGTCCTTCCATAATCATTATGTTACCCAGCCAGCTGGATACCCTCCCCCACAGGCGAACCACCCAACAGTTAAAAGCTTAAAAATCCCAGATCCTGGAACGTGTGACCTTTCGGAAGGCGGACAAGTGTCGTAAATTACGTAAAAATGGAAGGAAAACACACTGACGCTAAAAACCGTACAGACCCATAAAATTCACACCTCAGGACTGCAGAAAGCCAGAGACTTGCTGTTAATATGCTTAACGGCTCAGATGTCACGGCGCCTCATGTTCGCGGGTCAGCCGGAGGTAGCTGGCGGTATTACACCATCACCACTGGGAACCGCACACTTCACTCATTTTACAGTGAATCGCGAGAATGCTTCTGAATTAATCTTATGCGTATACCCAGTTTATCATGCTCGCCGGCACATCGGGGTTGACATGGAACAGCCGTTTCTGGCACTAAACAACCTACAACTGCAATGTCTGTCACTAAGAAGCGAAACCAAGAACAGTCCATAGAGGCCCATAAAACACCCAATAACTACCACCTGCACAGCGCTGTCAGTGGGGCAGCAGGAGATTCATGCAAAATATATATAAACAATTTGTACCTCAGCTACAGGAAATTGCTGAGAAGCCTAGCAATAATTCTGCTGGATTCAGAAAAGAGCTTCATGGGACAAATGCTTGGAAATGGTGAACTCTACCCTTTGGTTAATGCCCAACTCTATGCCAAAAACATGAAGGTATGACTCTGATCTTCTTTGGTGGTGTCTCAGAACTACCCATAAATGTGCTCTGTGATGGACTGGGATCCTGTGTCCTGCCATTTCAGTAGGAATATTACTATATGGAAACTTCTGTAGCTTACCAAATTTCCTGGTATCCCCTGGTGTGTATGTGTGTGTATACACACACACACACACACACACACACACACACACACACACACACACACACACACACACAGTACTCTGCAAAAGTCTTAGGCAATAATTTAACAATTATTTATCCAAGTGAACAGTAACAATAAAAAAAAGAATTTCTTCTGTTCTCCAGAAAGCTGATATCTTGCTGGATTTATAGAACACCAGTACTGAAGCTCACAAACCTCCCCGTAGGGGCACCCCAACCGTTCCACGTATTTATTAAATTTTACCACCAGCTCACTTAATATTAAATTATTATAGATTAATAATTTGATGATGTACTGATCAGCCAAACGCTGGTGGTCAAGGCAAGCAGATTGGTTTATAGGATGCCTACTGTAAATACTGGGGTGACATTAGGAGAGGTTTGAAATGGCTAAGCTGGACATAAAGACACAGAGTGTGCCTACTCCCTCATTTCGGTGTGCGTGTGCACAATAACGGCAAAGCCGACAGACTGGGGGCCACCGGGAGGAGGGGGCGGCACTCACCTGGCAGAAGACAGGCCTGTGGCGCTTCCCGAGGATCAGGCCGAGCTTCTCGGAATCGCAGAAGTCCGGCGGCAGCTTGTCCACGCAGAGGCACTTGGAGTGCTGGTGGGCGGCGGTCAGCTGGTTGACGTCGGCCCACTGGACCATGAGCGCGCGATCGCCCAGCAGGTGGCCCAGCAGCTCGGAGCGTGCCCGCGACGCAGAGTCCTTCTTCATGTACTCCACGAAGCCGTAACCTTTGGAGTGGCCCGTGCGTTCGCTGTACACCAGGAAGCAGCGCTCCGTGTTGCCGTGGGCGCGCACCAGCTCCTCGAATTGAGTAGCACTGAAGGTGTGCGGCAGGTTGGTGATGCAGAGCAGTGCGTCCGTGGGCTGCAGCTGCACTGTGAGTTCGCGGCCGCGCACGCTGCGCTGGTGGAAGCAGCGGATGGCATCCTGGGCCTGCTCGCCATTCAACAGTGTCACGAACGCTGCGGGCGACATGGCCAGTGACTCGCTGCGGCTACGGGGGGCATCCACCCACGCAACTCGCAACACATGCAAACAATACGCAGGACACAGAGACTAAGCACATGCATTTCTATGCAAGTGATCAACCATTCAGGAGTGATGCAATCTGGATAGGAATGGACCAGAGAAACTACCCATCCCCCAGCATTCTAGAGGGATACAGAATTTCATATTTCACACCTCCTGTTTAAAACAAAGGTTTGCTTATCAAGTGGAAATATAAGGGGGGGCAAAAAACAAACTGAAATGGAAGGAAAACAGCAGCAGCTGACGTCAGCCTCAGGCACAAACAGCAACCACAGCAGAAACAACGACCGCCAACCCGAGGGTTTGGGTGAGCCTCCCGATGACACGCGCTGACGGCTTTCTCCAACGTCAGTGACGCCGGCAGACGCAAACAGATGGCGCGCTCACGCAGCGGGGAGGCACCTCATTACACGCGACCCGCCCTGGGTTACTCAGCCGAGCACCATTACAATGTCGGCCTGAGCTACAATACCTGTTCAGCAATTGGAGCTCTGCCCCCCCGCCAACCCCCATTCCATTTGCTATGCACAGCTAAAGTCATGCAACTACACAGAAACACAAGCCCACAAAATATGAGCAGGCAGCTTTCGGATAAGCGGCCATCACTCACTCCAGCCTTCCTACGCCACTGAGCAGAGCAAGGAAAAAAAAAAAAAAACTGTCAAGGTGCATCTTGAGCGAATAATATAAGCTTTTAAAGAAAAAAACAAAAACGAACCCTGCTTCCATTATTTACTGCAGGTGCTTTGTGAGCAGGTACAGACAGGGAGGAAAACGGCTTAGAAAACGGCAGAAGAGAGCTTAGAATTGAGGAGCTGTAATGATTGAGATTTTGAGGCTTTTCAAACAATCCTTCAACATCCCATCCATGCAGGACATGGGTGTCAAAGTTAATATGCACTTAAGAATCCCCAAACTTCTGCTGATGCATACACACAGAGGCAAACAGGCAGACAGGCACATGAAGACACAGCCCATTTAAGGACTGCTGAAATATATAGTGCACTATGTATATGTACGCACACACTACCTAATATGCACTACCAACCACCCAAAGTCAAAACCTGGATGACGACCAAGCATGTAAGTAACAGCAATACAACGTGTGAATTAATTGGGCTCCAAGTTGTCCTTCCACACTTAAAAACAACTTTGCAGTCGGTCCAGCTGGGAAGGCCGGAGAGCAGGTCTGCTCCCGCTGCGCTGAAGGGCAGGGATTGGGGTGCGCATTTGCACCTTGGGCTTGCAGCCACGTTGCATCATCAGACACCATCGAACTCCTGAGCCCTGTCACCCAAGGCAGACACTCCTCCTTGGCCGTCTCCTCATCCAGCTCAATGCCAGATTCACCCCATATTTTCTTCGCATGAGATCCGCCTGACTCCCATTCAGGGAATTATTTGGACGCATGCAAGCTGACACCTCCATCATAGCACTGAGCTTAAGTATATTTACAGTTCTAATTACCCATGGAGAAGATGGGGAGGTTAAGAATGTGAGGTTCTTAAAGATGCAGCAGGGGCAGAAGGAGGGGAAGAGGGAGGAGACGACAGCCACAACGACATCTTCAACCTTAACAGTCCGAAAGTCCAAACCACAGCCAAAGGTCCCCGACTATCATACGCAAAGACACCCTTAAGAGTTCCCTCTTTAGGGTTAATGTTCACTTCACATGGCAGGACTTCCTCTGGGGCCCTTCCCTAAACACCCAGTGAACAGGGACAAAAAAAAGAAACAGTATTTTAAAATCGAAGGCTTTCCCTAAGCACCCATTTTACTTTGCAGAGAGATCCACAGACCAGGGAGCCACCTAAATGTGATCTAAACAAAAACGCAGGAGACTGTGTCCTCTCAAGATAATGCAGTCAAAATAATGAAGTCTTCTGAAGCAGACAATGCAGTTATAGATAAAGCTAGTCTGCTTATAACAACCATAATAATAATTGTTTTAACAAGGATCTAAACTGGGACTGTCCATTCATTTCTATGGGAAAAACCCTAATCCCAATCACAACATCCTTAACCCCTACCCAGCTCCAATCTCAACCAAAAAGTAACCAACCCAAAAACAAGACCTGAAAAAAAGTCCCCAAAAGTAGGGGACATTTTGATCTCCAAATGTGATCTATGCAAACCCCCCCCCCACACACACACACACACACACACAAAGCCCCAGCACCAGCTGAAAGTGCGCTGTACGGATTCCAGGTTAGACCAGCATAAGCCCATAATAAAGTCCAAACAAACAGTAGCTTTAGGCCACCACGTTACTGCAGGACTCAAGGGAATCAACCAATTTCCTGCGCAGGCCACGCTAGAGGCACAGGGCAGCGGTCACTGGTAGGAAGCCAAGCCTGCTTTGTAATAGTACAGAATCAGTAATGACTAAAAGCATTCCTTTTTCACCGGACGACATTTTACATCTGGCGGGGGTGAGTTCCTCACTGACCATGCAGACATTCAAATCTGGCTTCCCTGTCCTAATGCCCAGGGGGTATTTTAGCAAAGCAGACAGGCTGAGCCACATCACCCCCACTTCCCCTAGCCCCAGCCAGGCCTTGTCATTTGCCTGTCAGAAACAGACCGGGCCAGGCCCACACTCCATAAGAGTCGGACTTCATCTAGCACATCACTACAATCCCACCCACCCACACCCTCCAACACTCCCCATTACCACCTCCCTCTGAGAGACACCAGCTGTCCGTCACGGGCAGCAGGACGCGGCCGACTTCCACACCTTTGCGGAGAAAGGCACGGTGCGGCTGCCGGATCACGGCGGCGACTAGCTGGTGCTAATACCCTACGGAAAACACTGTCACCTTCCACACGTGGTGGTGTCTTATGGCCAATGTTACTGACCGTGGACAGGCAGCCTGCAAGCCAACATCAGAGCCACACCAATGAGGCTTCATCTTTACATATTTCCAGAATAAATTTCTGCCTCCTGGTTTCTATAATAAATTTTTTCAAAAATAGGAAGGTGCCAGCATTGGTTTGGCACTCGTGGTTTTCGATAAGGGGGCAGACACTTCAGCACGTTGACTAGGGACACAAGACAAAAAAAAAAAAAAATTAATTCCACTGTTGCTGAGCAAACCTGTCTGGAGGGAGAGGGTGAAGATGAACCACAGCTAAGTTTAAAACTGTGCACTACTGCTTCTATATTAAGAGTTCCTGAAGAGCTCAGTGAGGGAGGGTGCCACACTGAGCCCTAAGCGGACTTGCGCTGCGTCACCTTGTAACATCAGAAGCCATCAGGGTGCTACTCAGACGTTCACTTTCGACGACAGCGATGGCTCAAGACAGGCGCTGAGATCAGACCCACGGCACGCGCACACAGCCAGAAATGGCTCCGGCATGCCCCACATAGCCCCCCAGAAGCGTGCCGACCTCCCTGCCTGCCATGTCACGCAGTCCCAGCAGGGGTCCCCATGGAAGCCAAAGCCAGATTTCACTTCTCCTTAAGGGGAGACGCAGCAGAGTCTGGATTATGACTGACTGCGTGAATGTCCGTCTCTACATGATTTCCAATACGGCAACCTGGTTGTTCATTGTAGAAGTACATCAGCTTCCTTCAGCTGGTGGGGCTGTAACAATACAAAATTACTAAAACCTGAGATTTTGATGCCAACAGCCTATAAGCAGCAGGCTTTTTTTTAAACATGTACAGAAGCACTACCTGCAAACAACCCAACAATTATGAGACCTTTCACTTATCCTGCAGAATATGTACAAACGGAAAACATCTGACCTGGCCTGGGCTGATTTCCCAGCATCCCTCGAGCCTGGGCTCCTCCCCACCCCCCCCACATTCCCTGCTTGGGGACACAGTGAGGAGGAGGTTGCCTTTTTCCTCAGTTTTTTTTTTCTAATTTCGTTTGAGTTGTCGCTTGGAGAAAGATGTGGTGGGAGCTACACACCTGGCATCCTGCCATGGCGTGCTGCCGACGGCTGTCACACCTGTGTGCATGCGTCTGTGTGTGCGCACTTGTGGGCGGGGGGGTGGTTATGCTTCAACCTTTAACAGTAGTACAAGTGGGACAAAGCCGATAAAGAACCTTCATATAAAATTTTACACTTAAAAGGTGAGACCACACGCCCCGTCTACTGTTTGGGATTCATATTTTAGCACATTCTCATTTTCATACAAAAACAACAACAACCTATACCCGGCCATCTCTGTCAAAATAAACATTGTGGGTAAAATATGTACAGAAGGACATTAACACGGCTTTACTGGCACTGCGTAGTAAAAAAGTGTTTGCTAGCTATGGGATATTGAATTCATATGTATCCCAATTCTGATATGTTATGTTACTAACCACCCGGTGCTTCATTATCCTGTTACATAAGCTGTTTTTGCCGAAAATGGAGCAGTTAAAATCAGTTAAATAATATTGGATCAATATTAAAATCAGCAAATGCTCAGACACCAACAGCCAATTAGCTTGATGTCTTTAAAGGATGTGTTGGCAGGGTACATTTCTAAAACAGAAGTATGGCGGATTCATGCACAGAAGGTGTCACCACACTTCTAAATGTCGGCACACATGGAGTGAAATATGCGAGGTGGAATATCACCGCACGGTGCCATACTGTTACCTGGCTCTTATATAATATGCTCGTCGTCTTTGTTTTGTTTGCTATTCTTAGGGCTGGGCACAGTAATGAGGTATATCCATGCACTACCTGCTCCGAGCGATCGAACTTAAGATATATAACTACTGGCTAGTTCGACGTGTAGGGGTGTGTGGTATAAATGGTATGCGGCATTGTCACACTCAGCCCCGTCCTTCGTGTTTCTTCCCCTGTTTTGCCCTCCGCCGGGGCTTGATTCGCCGCACCTGACCCTCATTGTGTTCTGCCCCGTGTGATTGCTCCGCTTGTTTCCCCTGATCAGTTGCCTCGTTTGACCCTTAATGTGCTGCCCTATTTCAGTGAGTCTGTGTCCTGTGCCCCTTGTCCGGTATTGTCGATGCTTGTTTACGCTCGCGGATTATGTTGGCTCCCGTGTTTACCCTGATTCCCCCGTCTTGGAGGATAAATGCCCCTTGGAAGGGCTTAAGCCCTGCAGCTGCAGTTATGGGTCGTTCCTCCCGCTGCCAATGTGACAGGTATAAATTTGGCCAGCGGGAGAGATTTAGATTATACCGGCGTACCGCGGTAGTGGTTGTTCATGACCAGAGTATGTGAGCGGAGTGGTGAGAATTTCCATTCCTAGGGTGTATCATGAAAAAATCTAACATTCAGAAAGGTTTTTTTAAAAGTGTGTTTCCATTAATTATCATAAAGAAAACATTCACATTTTGTTAATAGCACAATCAACGCGTTTCATTAGATAATGTAGAAATAAATGCCGGGCAACAGAGATTGCAAAGAGGTAACACGAGCAATCCATTTTAAATCAGTATGCACATTGGATGTTCTTCATCCAAAAAGGGAAAGTCATGCAACTACTAACTTTATTAGTTTTATAGCTTTTGGTTCTGTGTCTTAATTGTTTTCTGTTTACCTACAGTTTGCAAAACCAACCGGTATTTTTGATACAAGATATATTTTTGGTGACTTGAAATGTCTTTTATATATTTTTTTCTATAATTGCAGTTTTGCACAATAAATATTCTTAATGTGACATCCATGACCATTTTCAAATGTATTAACGGTCTAGAATACAACTTCCTGCGGCAGCACATTTTCTATGGGTGTATGTCACCCATTCAAAAACAGTTGAATTCAAATTTACATACCAAATTAAATACCACAATGTATACTGTCTACAGTTCAAACTGTACCGCAATATGAATTTTAGGCCATATCACACAGCCCTACCGACACGGAACATTTTTTTTTCTAGCTATCGGGTTAGTGCTCAGTTTTTTCATACTGGCCCTCCGCCTAAATTACTCACCACAGGCGAGTGGGCGAGCTTAATTTCCAGCCCTCTTCTTATGTTATGAGCTGAAAAAGGTTACGCCTCAGAGCCGTAAGCCATGTATAAAACAGCCAAAACAACATGTTCTACTCCATAAGGTTTCCTCTTGAACATTTTGGCCAGAAAATATTGAACGAATAACGATTATCAGCGTACCGTTCTTTAGATGAGCAATAAGTCCTTTACTCTGGAGCTGCTTGGGTGAGGGCTGCTAATAGCCATCCATCCATTTCCTGAAATCGCTTTTCCTATTCAGGGTCTTGAGTACCCAGAGGAAACCCCACAACAGCACAGTGAGAACATGCAAACTCCACACACATTCAGCCATGGCGGAGACTCAAACACAGTATGAAGCAACAATGCTAACCACTGCACCGCCCCAGTTGCTAATATCTTGTATTATTACTTTTTGATAAAAATACCGACACATTTAGTAAAAGGTTATATGCGAGTTGAAAATCCACTGAGAAAACCAGCAGCCACTAGAATTTAGCCTAGTATTCACACTGTATGCTGCTGAGCGTCAGTAGCCACTGATATGACCTCTGGGCTCTGACCACTAGTCCAGACAGTTGAATTCCCACGTAGCCAGGGCAGACTGCTTTCTGTTGCCTAATGGAACGCAATGACACACAGCTTTGATCAATGGCGGCACCTAGCCGGGAATGCCGAATTTGTGAGCCCAGGACTCAGTTTTAAGCACCTGTGCACAGTGACAAGATCTCCTGTAAATCCCCTGCTGCATGTTAATCATTCACTCTGTATCATTTCAAGGTGATGAAAAGACCGAACTCATACAGATAGCGGCAGCTATGAAACGTACGTGCATTTTCAGAAATAAAACACGGAACAATATATTAAAGGACAACAGCTACCAGATAATGTTGGTCCACAAACACATTACATAACTGGCATGCATTTGAAAATTTGGAAATGCATCAAGCATGCACTGGTAAGACATGAAAATATAGTCACATTCTCAATATCTGAAAATATTTTATAGATTGAACACCTCCGCTGTTAATTGCTCAGAATAAACAACACAATGACGGGGAGAAAAGTTTCACTTTCTAATTGCATCCTGGACAAAATAAAAGTCAACGCATTTTTCAAATGATTATTACCTGTTCCTTTGTTTCTGTCCACATAACAGTATTTCAGCTCATATGATCTCAAGACATCATGGACCTCCTGTTGGAAAAAGATTGGAAAAAAATCAATACCAGCATGCCAGCAAAGTCTTGATTAACAATGAAAGTTTATTTTATGCTATATAAGAGGAAAAAAACACATTAAAAGACAACATTTTCAATATTTTTCAAACAGGTATAGCAGTATCATATATTCTCTTTACGGTTATATTTTAAAGACGCACAGAAAACTTTATATATAGGAAGGTCTAGGAACGGTGTATTCCAAATAATATCTCAGACAACCTGTGCTTCTATGCAAAGGCAAACACAAATAGTTCATTAAATTCGACATGAATACCCTACCATTTAGATTTCCAAGCTTACACAAGTTGAATAAACTATGCCATCAATGCCATGTGCCCACACCCGATCGACACGCCCTGCCACCTGATCTATTGGGTCACCTAGACTTCGATTATAAACAATGCCAATGAACACAATAGAGTCCACCAAATACTTAATCGTGACAAAGCATTAGGGTACTGCTAAACCAAAAACCTTCCCACTTCTCCTGCCACAAGGAGAGAAAGCCTGCAACCGAAAGGTACATTTCAGTTCCTTTTTTAAATGTGTTTCTTGCAACTCATTCAACAACACCAAAAAAAAAAAAACCCGGAACTTCAAACACAAAAGTCCAGCACCATCATTAAAACATTCATTATTAAAATCGGCCTCAATATTTTTTCAACATGAAGCATCTGGAACAGCTGTGGCAGCCATCAACATCAGCATGGGGAATATGCAATTCCTCGTCACTGCTTTTCAATGAAGGTCTTCAAAGCCTGACAGACCAATCTAGTTTAATAAGGCACTACAGTCATAAAACATCAGTATTCCCAAGGACTAACAGCACTGACAAACCTGAAAGAAAATCCCTCAGGAAATAATGAGATGCTAAGCAGCACAATTATGATGATGGCACAGACTTGTGTAACTGTAGCTTTGCTTTTTGGTAACAGAAAGGGCAGACAGACCTTTTCTGTGCCCGCCTGGAGTGGACAGCATTTTTTTTGTGTGCAGACAGTGAGAGGAAGACCCCATACTCTTGCCAGTGCTCTTGAGTACCACAGAGCAGTTCCTCACCAAAAGGTCACAACAAGGCCAAAGGATCACTTTGATTCGCGGTGACGTCTGCATGCAGCCGTGCAACCCGTCTGCACACGACCCAAAGGGACGCGTAACTGCTGTCTGAGGCTGTCAACGCTGGTTCCCTAACACAGTGCATCTACCGGTTTAGTGAAACACCAATTATGCCAAGCTGTTGAAATGAGGTGGGCTTTTACAAGCGTAACAAAGACAGCTGTGAAGGACGAGATCACAGAGCATCTGCTGTTGACAGACAGAGAGAGAGTCACACACACACACACACAATCACCATCAGGACAGGAGATGGTCTTAAAAAACACATTAACTCATAACATATGCCCTATATAAATGACTTGGCTAGCCTCTCAGTCCACAGTTTTTCTAATGAGCTTTACCTGCAGCTAAGGGGCCCTAAATAATTAATTTGTTAAACTGATCACCAGTCTCAAATGGGAAGGTGCTCACCTCCTTATGGCACACTGCTCAGTAATTCCATTATTTTTAGATCATTTATACACCACTCTCACCCAGGAATCATAGGAAAGCCATGCCAAGACTGAAACAGCTTCTGAAATGACTGTGCCACAGTCATATAAAGCAGGGGAGGATACATCGACTGTTCGACCAAATGGTGTGGAAACCAGCAGGTTCTCATATTAATATTTTACCTCGCCAATTTACTTATTCACATACTCGGTATCACGCCAGCAGCATGACAGGACCGGGGTATCCGTGCATGCAATAGGCACGCATGCAGTAAGGGAGTGCAGCACGAAGTTGTGATAACTTCAGCAATTTAACTAACAGCTTTGCGAATCAGTCCAGCCCAGAAACAAAGGTTTTGCCCTTTCCCCCAGTGCTGAGAATGGCAACTGAATTATTTCCACCGTGACCCCGTTTGTTTCACGCAAAAAAAACCCCAGACCTCTCGTCTAATTAATGGGGTCGAGCAGGCAGCCGTCAGCCTAAGACGCCCCGTTTTCGGTGCAGATGCGGCGCGTCCGGCTAATCGCCACACGGCAGCGACGCGCCGGCAGCGGGGTCACTCGCGTCCGGCACACGCACCTGCCACTACCGGCAACTCCGGTCCCGGCGACCGGACGCGAGAAGGACGATTACCGCGGTCCTGGGGGGGAACGGCGCATAGGCGCGTATCGATAATTAATAACGTGTCGCGTGTGACGACAGCGCGGCGGATTAAGCCAGCAGGTTATTAACGGGGGGGGGAGGCAATAATTCGCGATAATTCGCAGAGACCCCCTGCCGGATTAAACTTCATGTGAAAATGAGGAAGAAATGTCGCGGCGTCATCCGGGCGCGCGGCCGGCCGGCGCGAGATCAAAGCGGGCCGGCCGGCCGGCGCGTGCAGCCGCGAGCCGCGGACATGCGTGCGCCGGCCCGTCCGCGGCCACTCGCGAGCCCGTCCGCGCGCCGACCAGCACTAAGTTTGCGCCGTCCGCGTGCTCAGCTTGGGGAGACCCCGTCTTTTAACAGGGAGGAAACTTTCTAGGCGCGCGAGGAACTTCCAGGTAAAGACTCGGGATTTGGGCAAGCTGCAGCCGCACCATCACTCATCACTGTTAGTGGTGCGTTTTTGCACCCCAAGCCACCTTAACTAGCCGCCAAACGACTCACCTGACTAGTTGTGTCCTGAGGCAGGTTCTTGATCAGGATTTTCCTCCTGTTGCTTAACTCCCTGTGAGTTTTCTCCAGCCTCCGGCTGACTTCCTCCGGCGGTAGGCTGCGCAGCGCCCGCAGGCTCAGCCCCTCCGATGCCGGGGGTTCCTCCTGCCGACTCTCGGCGGGGCTGTCGGAGTTGAGGAGCAGAGGGTTCTCCTGCATTAAAGCGTGCACGCTCGGCGGCTGGATGGAGGAGGTCGCCGCCATCTTGAAAGGGCTCGCTGTGCGAGTGTGTGGAAGTAGCGGAGGGTCTCGTCCCTTTTACAGTCCTTCCAGCTACTCCGACGGGTGGAAAGGTATAAGCTCGTAAGCATCACGGTGTAGCAAAAACAAACGTGTGCTGAAGGACTGGCGACCCCCACCGGCCAGAGCAGGAACGGCGGCCCAGGACCATCCCAACCTGCTTCCCCTTCCCTAAATTAGGGAGCCGCGGCGGCGTTAGATGGCTAGGGGCATATTAAATACCTCTGCGAATCTATGTAGATATTTATCTAATATCTTCTTCACGAGTCGCACCTTGAGCGTATGTGCAGACTGCAGATTCCGAATAGGACGTGTCTAACTTTAGCAGGACACCCACCTCCCCCTAGTGCAGGCTTGCTCTTCTGCAAATGCCACTTCTTTGCCGCGAATCACGTTAAGAACGACCTACTAAAAGACCCTCTTTCACTCTCTCATGGCTGCTTCACATAATTCCCTATCATAACGTGCTCCTTATGGCATCTCCTCTAGGGTAGCGCTTCATGGGTTATATAATCTATAATTCCGTAGTGCTAAATATGCATCGCACCCTTACTTATCAGGATTAAATTTAATCGCGGCCTTTATAGGGGATTACCTTCTTTAAAAACAATTAGAAACGCTTTTATAATATATATTTTAAGACTGGCATTCAAAACAATTTCATAAACTGCTGCCTGGGACGAGCATACAAAGTCAAATGTCAATGTCAGTCCAGACAGTGTGAGTAAGGGCTTTATATCCACAACAGACTGA
>JAODKN010000044.1:8062493-8073728 GCA_026774425.1 Petrocephalus zakoni
TGTGGTACATACATGTTGAGAGCTTGGGAGGAAGCAAAAACACGGACTGTCCGAGAGTCCATAAGGACAGAGTTGAGTAGAGTACCCTTAAACATCTCAACATTGCATTTAAAGCACGAAAGCCACCGTTAGTCGACAGGCAGGAAGCCTGGTGATGGTACAGTACCAGTTTCCAGGCGTAGCTGACGTTGTAGGTGTCCCGGCTGGCGTCCCGCAGGCGGGTCATGTGCCAGGACAGGGAGGAGTTGATGGGCACCACGATGACCTGGCTCCCCAATGGGAGGCTGGCAGACAGAGAACATTTATGTCGCTATCACTCAGCCAGGGCATTGATGGTGGGGGCTACACGATGGGATTATCATGCCAGAACAACCCAGCGCAGTCCGGACAGAAAGCGCAGGACATTTCTTTTATGTAAAGTCATGTCTGGCAGCAGAGTGCCAACATCCAGTTTGAGCCCGACTACCCAATAATCACCAGTCACCGAGGTGTTATTACAAGCTGAAGGCCAACTTCCTGGCTTTGCTTTTAAAGCTCACACGATAAGAGGTGCTGGGCCTCTATCTCCCGTCTGCCGCTCTCCGGCTTTCATTGAGTGCAAAAAAAAACAAAACAAAAAAGACTTGATCTTCAGTGTTCATCAGTCCCAGACTAACAAGTGTGGAAACTTCACTTTAATGACACTTCTTAAAACCACTTCTTGTGGTGCGGCAGTAAGTAAACATTCAAGTTACGGAAGGAAAGAGAATATGCTAAATCCACTAAGCAAGACACTAGGGAGGTAATCTGAACAGATCCACCAAAATAGACCTGTATAAAGTCTGCAAGCGCTTTTGCAAAAAGCATAAATTTATCTAAATAAATCTAAATGTAAACGAGCATACAAGTGTATGAATTAAACCCTGTGCACCGAATGCATGCAAGATTTGAAACAATGGTCGCAAACGTGCAACTCCACCCACCTAAGAATGTTCTGACGCACAGTCTGGAACCCAGGGATGTTTTCGTAGTGGATGATGTCAGTGTGTAGGGGGGGCTCTGTCATCAGGTAGGGCCGAGTGAGGGAGGGGTGCATGAGGGTGTATCCTGGAAGACGTGTCACGCACGAGTTTTCACCAGGGAGCACAACAAGCAAGCAACCAATGTGTCAGTCCAAACAATCAAAAGACCCACATCCTTGAAATGAAGAAATTATAAAAGACCAGTGAAGGATATAATTTAAGCAACAGAATCTTCAATTCCTTCATTAAGGCTTTTGATATGGGTCAAGCCACCTTATTAACAGAATACGAACAGCACCGCTGTGGTCCAAACACCCACCTTTGTTGTCTATGAGGAAGGTATAGGAGGCCAAAGAGTCCTGGTAGTATGTGACGTCTTCTAAGATGTAGGCCAGGTTGACGTCAACTCCCACAACACCGAGCAAGAGGTTTCCGAAGTAGCATGGTCGACTTACGGTCATGATAAAACCTATTACAGGGTTAAAATGATGTGAGGTGGCGAAGTATGAGAAACCTACATGCAGCGCCAAACCAGCACGTACGACATTTTAATATAACAATGTTATATTAATATAACATCCGTTATGTCGTCTACATTGACATTCGGCATACTGACCGTCGCCCAGTGGGTCGGTGTAGGGCAGGCTGAACACGGCCACGTCGATCATGCGGTTGGGGAGGTTGATGTAGAAGCGACCCACACTGGTCTCCAGGTTGCTCAGCTGGTTCAGCACCATCATGCTCCCCTTGACCACGGGGAGGGCCGTCCGGTCCGGCATGCCATACTTCACAGAGTTCTGCTCCGCCAGGTCCCTCAGAAAGGCCAGCTCTTTCAGCCCTGTCACCCCTTCTGCTTGGGATGAGGGGACAAATCAGTGAGGCTGCATGATATCACCAAGGAGGCCTACTTTTGCATTTATCTGCAGGCCTCGCCTGCATGCAGCTATTCTGAGATCTTCTGATAATTTCTCTTTCAGACGGGTAGGCGGAAGAATCCTTAAATCAAAGGCAGTTTAATGAGAGCACATAATTCCAGGGAAGAACAGATCACAGCACTTAAATGCTGCGTTAATTACCATCACTGGATTGTAATTACAGAAAACTGCCTGCTATTAATCTTTAATAAGCCTCTGCTGTTCTTGCTTTAATTTTATTTTGAGTAAGAAAAATACATTTCAAAATAAATGGGTCATTGGCACTACTTATAATTAAACACAGACAGGGATCTCTTTCAGATTTCTAATTTGAGAACACAGGTGAAGTACCACACCCCTCCCTCTTTAATCTTGTCTGGCAAACGAGACACCCCCTGATTTACTTCAGTCGCCCTCCACAGTGCTTTGCACGGGTTCTATGCAAAATGCCTTGCTGGCTGCCAACAGTCAACATCCATTAACTATTTAGCAGTCTGGCAGACACGCAAAAGAAAGATCAAGCATTAAAGAAGCATTACTGTCCGCTGCCGTAGTTTAGACCAAGAAGAAAATGACTTCCGCGGAACATGCTAGAACAAATTAAGAGAGCACCACGATGGAAGCAGCAGATGGACTGCAGAACACTGGAGGGATTGCTGAAGCCGCACCATTCATGAGGGCGTAGGTGAGAATCATGACTGAGTTGTTGAGGTGCCGATTTTCATCTTTCACCACACTGAGAGTGGACTTTTTTTCATACTCGGACGAGTGTCTGGAGGTCATGCCGGAAGACAGGTAGATGATCACCATATCTGTGGCTACGAGACAGAGACACACCTCAGTGTTCAGCTCACTTCAGTCAGACAAGGTGAAATATTAGGAGTGTCAGCAAATGCTGAGGTATTAGATGTCGGGGATCTTACTCGTCTGCTGTCGGGTGACGTTGCTGGTGTTCCTGAGGAGTTGAAAGGCCTTCTGGAACCCTAGAGCATGCTGGGTGGAGCTGTCAGAAGCCTTGACATTGCCGATAAAGGAGGCCATCTTCCGTTTGGTCTCGCCGGTGGTGGGGGACAGAAAGCTTTTGTAACACTGGTCCAAGGAGCAGGAGCGAACAGCATCTGCTACGGTCAACACTGAAATCTGAGGAAGACACAAAACACGCACACACCAAGTCCATACAAAGCGTCACTACAAATCGATCTTCGCCACCAGAAAAAAGAAGGGCAGAACACGCTCTCACTCCGGCACACACACCACCAAAAAAATAGTGATGGCGAGGGCTGACCTTGTCATGCTCGTCGATGGAGTTGAGGATGACCAGAGCGGCATCCCGTGCAATCTGAAGCTGGGTCTCGGTGATGGAGGAGCCGTGGTCAATAATCACGACGACGTGCTTGGACTGTGGCCTCACGGCAGAAACATACACAGGCCTGTAGCACCAAATACAGGATCATTCACTGGCCCGTTCTACACAGTGTCCATGTCTGCTTGAGTAATGAGTAGCAAACTGAAGAAGCTTAACACACTTGTTTTGAGGGAAAAGCAGTAGGCAATGTCCTTACCCCACCCCTTAGACCAGTGTTTTACAACCTAGTCTTCGGGGAACACCAGACAGTCTACATTTTTGCTTCCTCTCAGATTCCAGCACACCTGTACCAGGTATTTGGTGTTCCTGATTGGCTGGGAGCTGGGAGGGAGCAAAAACACGGACTGCCCGGGGTCCTCTGAGGACTGGGTTGGGAAACACTGCCTTAGGCAGTTGTCTAAGGCAGGGGTCTCAAACTCTAGTCCTGGAGGGCCGGAGTCCAGTGTAGCTTAATTCTTTCCCTGTTCCATCACAAATGATTGAGCTGAAGAGCTGTGTGGTAATTAGCACAGTGAGTTGAATCAGGTGTGTTAAATGAGGGTAAACACAAAAATGTGCAGGACTCCAACCTTCCAGGACTGGAGGTTGAGACCCCTGTTCTAAAAGATCGATTTCATTTAACACTGTTGAGTTTAGACCATTACAGTGCATGTTGCTGGAAGACATGCCTTTCAGCTGTGCTCTAAGTGAAATATGGATATGAGAGTCCACTGGATCTAAGTTTATATCATTCCACATAATTTATCATGTGTTGTTAAACTGTGTTGGAAAAAACTAAAAAACTAATAACCCATCATGTAATACTCCTGAAAAATCTGGTGCCAGTTTCCCCCATAGGTATCATGTGTAGAACCAGCACTAACACCATTTACATGGACCTAGTTTAAATTAACTATGAATATTGGTCTTTGTTTATTCAAGTAATGGTTTACTTTAAACCTTCTAAAATTCAGGCTTGCAGCCAGTCCCTTCATTGTTAACAGAATGCATTCTCGGGTTCTTGTGAGAAGAGCCTTCATTGTAAAAGTCAAGGGTTAGGTGCTTAGAGTTGGTTTTCTATTAAAGTCTGCAACCAGCGGGCAATCTTATACAAGGAGACCACAGAAGCCACAATACAAGGACTGAGTGTACAGTGTGCTTTCCCTGCCCTGGTTTGGGACTCGAGCATCCGATTCCATTTCTTTTAGGCAAACCCATTGTGTCTTTGAAAATTAAGTCCACTCCAGCAACAAGAGACAATGAGGACCTACACTTAGGTCAACTGGGTATTCTCGGATCAACACTAGCAATTGTGATGCAGCTTACTTTCGTGCGACGTATAAGCTCAGAAATGTAAAGGACACCAGTGTGCTAGACGCAAGAAGGTCATCAAATTCAAGAACTGGTGTTGTGCGGCATGTGTGAGAAACAGACCTTTGGCCAGCATGAAACACAAGATATCAAAGAGTAAAGCAAAAGCTCTGTTGACCTGCTTCTGTGTTCATAGCTCCCCTTGCAGTGGAATTTGTGGGCTGGAAACACTGTAAATATGCCCTCCTCAGAGCTGAAGTACTGCCACTTGATCCCAGGGTTGGATTTGAGGTTGTCCGCAAGCACTGGATAGAGGACAGAACACTTAAGTTAGGCACACAATTACACTAGATGGTGGACGGAACACTCAGGTTAGACGGGACAATCGCAAAACCGACTCTGTACACCCAAAAAAAAAAAAAAAAAAAAGCTAAATACTCAACAATTCTCCCATTAGACCAGAAACTGACAAGAAATCTGTATTGATATACAAAGAAGAAGGCAAAATAATGTGGTCTGTGCCATACCGCACATACTCTAGTAAAACTAGCATTCCGGGAAGAGGTTAGGGTTTAGTTCATTCAGATGGGCGGGGTGGGGGGGAGAGCAGAGACACAGTGTGTCTTGACAGTTTCTGATTACTAATGGAAACAGACACGATGATCTCTAAATGCTGGGGAATGGAGGACAATCAGGAACAGCTTGGGGCTCAAGTGGCTGTGTAATCCCAGGAAAGAGCCTGAACAGCTGGAGTGCGTTAGAGGAAGAGAGGCACTGCAGCCGAGGGAACTAGAGAAAAGGCATCAATTCCATCAACTCCAGGCGGGGGCATAACCATGCGGTCGGGGCTAAACCAAGCCCAAACAAAGACCTTCATTGCAAGTTACGGGGAGTGCAGCCTGGGTCTTATGCCCCATACCAGATTTGGGAAACAACATCAACAATTCGCAATTTAGACCCAACCTCCTGAAAGTCCATCTGAACTTCATGCAGGTGGAATCAAGGCAGCTCCTTCCAGCAACCAAAAACACCAAGCCCAGAAAAACAGAAGGTATCTGAAGAACATCACGATTCACCGGCGCAATCAGCACAATCGAGATTTAGGCCTATGCTCTTCTGTCCAAGACTGCAAAGCAAAACACCATAACGATAAAAGGCACCATGGCAGGGCAGTTATGATTTTTTGGAAGGCTTCGCCGTTCATTAAAAATACATTGGGAGCCATCGCTAGGCCAAACAAACTCCACACACCCATGTTGCGGGATTCCTAAAAACAGATATAAAGCAGGAATGCGAAGTAACGGATTGTGTACGGCTCTCCGGCACAGAGCATTAATCCTCGACATGCAGGAAACCCTGCAGCGCATTTATGACCAAAGGGAACGTATATATTTGCCTAGTTTAATGTTTAAAACAGGGATTACGAGCAACTATGAGAAGAGACACCGGTTAAGCCAACAACTCAGGGAGCCGCCCGACCAACCCTCCAGCCCCCAGCCCATGTGATAAACGATCTGAAAAACAGCAAAGTGCCTGAAACAGAGTGGCTCCCACAGAAATAAACATATTAAGGAGGGATGGCGGCGATGGGCAGGAGTCCACGGTTCCCCGATGAAGAGCAGAGCCCCCGATTACAGGAGAAGCTGGTGGTAGCACACTGGGGTGACTGCATGCCTAGCGAACTCCGTCAGGGCCCGGGGGTCCATCGCTCCACAGGAGGAATGAATATCTACAGACATCTGAAGATCTATTAGTCTGCCTTTCGTGCACGGCAACGTGATTCACGTGCACTAAATGTGGAAAAGGCTTGGCCTGTTATATTCCTACACTACCGCACAACCTTGCAGAAAGAAATGCAGGCTTTTTTTTTTTGGAAAAACAAATGTTAAAGCAGAAGTTTCACAATACGCTCGGGCCCAACCCGACCACAAGTACAAATATTGACTGCAAATTTAATGACCGCGAGAGGAAACTCGGGTTCTGGAATTCTGTTGCCACGGCAACACTTTAGTACGGTAACTATACATCTCCATATTCAGACATAGACAGCATGGATAGAAAACAGGTAAAGGCTGGGGGGAGACGCCCACCTGAATTGAGGTCCCTGCCAGGATTGAAGGCTCGGCTGTTGACAGTAGGGGACAGTCGATCACAGCAGATGGTTTTGGACACATTCGTGTTAAAATTGCCATCAAACCTAAGAAAACACAAAAGCAGCAGTTATGCAGTTTATACAGTATATACAGTACATAGAGTACCACAGCAGAGTACTGACCCCTACTGGTCATTCCATGCTACGTCGCTACAGCTACACAGCAGTCATTCTTCCTTTGCAATGATGCCACTAGTATGCAGTAAGTAATCAAAAGTTCCACATAAGCGTTACCTTTATCTACAATGAGCCGGGCAATTATGGCCTTACGCAACACGGCGCTCTCACTGCCATAAACCCGGCTTTGTGCGGCGGTAGTGTTTTGGAAAGCTCCATATGGTCGCCGGGCCCAACCCGGTCACTCTCAGAGTGTAAATGAAAGGGGTGGCATATTTCTCAGATTGGGGGGAGAATGGAGGAAACTGATTCAATGGACCGAATCAGAAAGTTACAGTTTTTTTGGATGGTGGTGCTTGCTGATGATGTCTTTCAGCTCCCAGCTTCCTGTAGGCTGCCCCACCACCCAGCCCCCCCAGTCTCCCCCAGTCTCCCCCAGTCTGAGCCCAAACCACGCACCAAGCGAGTTTCGGGTTTCTTTCTGTACGTGTGGAGCGCCGCGTCCAAGGGGTGCAGCCAGAACCGGCTGACAGGCAACATCAGCACCCCGCTCCCGGGGACGGTGACAGCCGGCTTTAACGAGCAGCCAATCAAAAGTGCATCCCTCGCTCTTTGATCCCCCTCCCTCCCCCAACAGAGACAGGCTGGGAATTGAAACGGCATCCACAGACTCTCCGTCCGCAGGAGGCATGCCTGGCTGACGGACACACTGATCAACAAGCAGCTTTGAACTCTGGCCACTGCCTGTTCATCCAGCCCCTCGGAGGACCAACCACTCGCCCTCCACACAGCTCAGCCGCCGAGCGCAGAAGCACACTGTGTGACTGAATTTAACATCAAAAGGGGATTTCTTGTGAAAACCAAGACCTTTGGGGACTTCATAAGGGAAACAAAAATAGGGAAATCGGCCTTGTGGTTTAATTCTGACCAATAGCACTCAAAGCCAATGTGGCACGCTCCAGAAGCTTCACTGCCAATGCCTCCAGTCTGAGACAAAGTAAAACTGCCCCCCAGATAGAACCCTAGAACCCAGTGTCGCCTGATGGGTTGACGATCATTGAGACTAACATCACCATTTCCAAAAATCCTGGCATGACAATTGACCCAGTCAATTGACGTGAAAAAACAGCAATCGAAATTTCCCAGGCATTTGGGATGGCAACTTAAGATAATTACTGGGGCCAGGCACTAGGCCAGCATCTCTCAACCAAGTCTTTGGGGACCCCACAGGCAGTCCATGTTCTTGCTTCCTCCCAGCACACATGTACCAGGTACTCTGGGTTCCTGAATGACTGATTGGTTAAGTTGTGTTGGGAGCTGGGAGGGAGCAAAAATGTGGACTGTCTGGGGGTCCCCGAGGACTGGGTTGAAAAACACTGCACTAGATAGATAGAACTTTGGGAAGGTTCCTCCGGGAAATTCAGTAGGCTGGTCACGCAGAAGGTACACAATTGTAATCCTGCTGTGCCCAGATTTCACTGGACTGAATCACAGAAAAGCAGCCCAATATGAGCTGGACTGATTTTCACTGCATTTTGTGGAGATTAAAGACGGTACACTTTGAAACAATAACTTGGCTCTCCCGCCCTTTCAAGCGCCCATCTCTCCCTGCTGGGACTGGCTGCAGAGTAATAATGAAAATTCTGGGACGCATTTCACCATCTGTGGCCACAGCCCTGGCCTTATGGCTTGATTTGTGCGGGCGAGCAACATACAGCTAAACATAACTTGGTCTCAAGACTGGGGACAGCGATAAATAAAAGGAGCAGACATGAATAATGCAGCAGAAAGTGCTCCTGTGAAGATTAGATTGAAGGCACACCTCGTGGAAATGGGCCTCACTTAAACTCATCTCAGAAGATGAGCGGCTACTTTCATGCTGGAAGTTAAAAAGAACAGCCTAAGGTAGGAAAGGCCGACCCCTAACACGTCAGCTAAGAGGTTCATATGCTTCATAGTAAATTAGCTTGGTTGCAAGTTGGACACAAGAGCAGAGAAAACAAAAACACAGCAACAAATTCTACACCTTCCTCCCGATCCAAACAACAGCATACGACAAAAGCTCACAAGCCAAAAACTGTAGTCACTCCCTATGCACCTGACACACACACACACACACACAGAGATCCAAGCGTCAAGGTCTGTGGGACGCCAAACACCGGGCGAGAGATCGGAACCAAATAGCTAGTAAGCCAAAGCAAATAGAACTGCAAGAATAAAACGGGGTGATTCCCTAGCTCAAGGGAAATAACATCCTATTATAAGCCTTGCACCACATAAATATCATGTAGTTTGTATGTGTACATGTACGTTGTACTGTACTCTTCATGTTCTAAGTTATGGGCATTTCTTACTTATGGGCACCCCTTGGTCCCATTCTACCCGGATAAGGGAAGTTCGTTTGTATAAATATGTCTTAGGCAATGTATAAACAAAAGAAATGATCCTGGTACACGTGCACTGGAATAATTCTCTTCAACGGCCCAATCTTGCTGTCCATGAGACACAAATGTGTAGATGAGAGCATGTTTGGGTGTCACAGCAAAGAGTCCTTGCTCAAGGCCTCACAGACACGTGGCTCTGAAGCCGAGGCCGGGGCTCGAACTGGCGACCGTCCCACCACGGGCATGGAGGCTAAATGGCCAGGTTCCGAGTATGCGGCATGATAAGCATGGACTGGTGTCACTGCATACTAGATTCTTTACTGGGGTGGGAACATAGGGCGGAGCTAAGAACAGTAAGGCAGGGCTTATGCAAGATGCACTCAGTGATAGGTGAGGTACAGAAATGGGGGCGTGGCTCACAATGGGGGCGTGGCTACAGAGTGGGACGGTGGAGACACAGTCAGAGCTGTAGTACTTACTCCATCATGGAGGGTGGGATTTTGCAGCAGTCCTGCGTGGCCGTCAAAGGCGAGGTCAGGTGGGCCGTGTACGAGGCCTCCACCACCTGTTTGTTTCTGTTCACCACATCAAGGTAGCGGTTGAACTTTTCGCGTATCTTCTTAGCCAGCTGAAGAGAGAATTGAACAGAGCATCACTCAGAAATCCCAGCAAAGGCTATTAAACCCAGTAACACAAACCTCACATTGTTAATGGAAAGAAAATGGGAAACATACATTATTTGTGTATGTATATACACACATTATATAAACACACATGTATATATATATATATATATATATATATATATATATATATACGGGTTACCACTGATTACTGTCATTGCTACAGCAGTCATTCTTACACTGGATTTAGTTTGTGGTACGAAGGCGTAAACAATCAATCAGCGATGCTGAAAAGAGTCGAGATCCTTTATTAGATTATAAACTGAAACACAACATACGTTCCAAAATGGCTCAAGAACCAACCAGAACAAGGTGCCAACAGAGCGACATCAAATCCATCAAAGCTAAACATTCGGCAGACTGTGGTAGAAAGGACCGCGAGGGTCTGCGCCGCCTGCTGCTTCATAATGTCCAGCTGGCGGAGGGCGGCAAGCAGGCTCCACAGACGGTGAGCGGGGCTCCCTCAGCCGAGCACCTCGACCGGGGCTGCTGGGGGGGGGGGGGTTCTCATTTTTCTGGTGGGGTCCCAGGGGGCTCGTACAGCAGTGCTGCTGCTGGGCCCCAAAATTTTGGCTTTCCCGAACCACGCCCATGCGGCAGAGCTGTTTAAAAGCCCCTTTGCAGCAATGGCTCTTAGAAAATAAAGAAAATCTCTCGCGATTCATAACCACATCCTTTTTACTCTGTCCTGTTACATGCATAAATGTCAACTTTCAGAGTGCATTCTCTCGCATATTGCCGTTATTGCTTATACTGCAGGGACTGAAGAGGCCGGCAACCTCGGTCTGTCGACTCCGGTCACTCACTCATTCTTCATTTCCCTTAAATTCCTCCAAATTTCAGGAGCACAACAAATAGTCTGTAAAAGTCCAGAATGCAGTGCCACCGAGTACAATGGATGGGCCAAAAAAGCAGATTTTATTGTGTGTGTGTATATATAAATTATATCTTTTTATGTGGGGCATTAAAAAAAAAGTCATACACTGTACTGATTTTCCAAAAGGAATTAAAAACAGAAAAAACATTATCCAATGCAAATGTACAAAAAAATCCACAAATTATTCCCAGACTCTTTGCTGGAAGGCCACAGATCTAAAAAACAAATTCAGACAGAAGGAAACGTGTGCACTTAACCAGATGCATATAGGTTCCTGTACATGGAAGGACAATGCCCATGTTGTAATGGAGGTAACACACCGGGGGGGGGGGGCGCAGATCCGTCCCCAGAGTCCCCCCCCCCCCCCCCCCAAAAAAACCAGCGCAAAGAGCCAAGTATTTAAACGCAGAAAAAAAACCCAAAAAAAAAACAAAAAAAAAAAAACACACCA
>JAODKN010000044.1:8173100-8203335 GCA_026774425.1 Petrocephalus zakoni
CTCTTTTACACGAGCACAGTATCATTCTATCACACTGTCACAGTATCATTCTATTACACCGTGACAGTGTCACACTATTACACTTGCACAGTATCACTCTTTTACACTAGCACAGTATCATTCTATCACACAGTATCACACAGAATGACATTATCATTATCATGTAATTGAATGATATTGTGACAGTTTCGCTCTCTTACACTGGCCCAATATCACTAGATCACACTGTTACGGTATCACTCTACTACACTGTCAAAGTACCACTATGGTGAGGCTCATGTCAGAAACGATATTGAGCTGTGGTCTGGTTTAAGCAATAAAATGTTTGATCGTTCGATTTCAGATATAAAGCATCCAATAACAGGACCAGTGGGTGCATCAGAATGGCATCACAGTTTAGTTACTGGGACTTTTAATTAACACCAACTCAGGCCTCACCTGTGGGTCCTGGTATAACTTTTGGGGGTCTTTTTCATAGCTGTCTATGTAAAGCCTGATGGTTGCACCAGCACTGCCCGTCCCACTGAGACGGAAAATGATCCGTGAGCCGTCAGTGAAGCTGATTCGAAGGCCCTGAAAATGACGGCGGTATGTGTGATAGAAATCGTCATTACATGCACGTCAACAGGTTAAATCAAGTGAAGAGACAATTATTAACAGGGTGCGACCCAAATTTCCCCAGGAGCGTAGTCTCATTGCCTGAGAGACAAGAAGTCCTGCTGCATATTTTATCATGTACTTTAGCAACACAAGCTAAGACCCCTTCTGCACAGAGATACAATCACCCTCTGCACAATCACCCTCTGCACAGTTCGCACCAGAGAACATTGCTGACATCGGTCTCACCTGGTTCCTGGACACACTTCCATCCACTGGGTCGCTGTACTCAAAATTGTCTGCTTTGTGCACCTGGTACATTTTGTCTCCCACTGAAAACTGCTGTCCAATGAAGGACTTATCAGACATTACTGCTTCCAGGTCGCTGATCATCTTATTGGCTGAGTCTGCATCTACTTCCTCGTAGTCGTACCTATCAGAGGTACAGAGACATTGCAATACAGTGTCTATCGTGTACAGATCTACATGCAAATTTAGTAATTAACGCATTAGCATCGAAATTGCTCTAAGCGGAGTTAATTCTTTGTTTAAGTATGCGACTTGCCTAGTGCTAACACTGAGCCACCATGGCTGACCTAGTGAAGTAGTTTCGCCCATATTTTTGCCAGTGGTCCTTCACTATCTCCTCAACGCCGTTCTTCCTGATCGCAAGGATGGACAGCCATGCTAGGACAGCCCACAAGCCATCCTTCTCGCGGATGTGGTCGGAGCCTGTCAATAAGGTCAAGGAGAGCTCTTTCTCAGGTCTTGCCATTTCATGTGAAGGGAGCACATGGAGAATCAGATGTCTCCCCCGCGTAATCTTTTTCCGGATGATGTAAAATGGCCCATATACTTTAGAGATATAGGTCTAATGTTATGGCTGAAGACCAAAATGCTTGTTACGATCATTGGATAGCAGTGAACACGTGCTAAAGCACGCATAAATAATCTAATAGTCTTGTGTCATAGAAGATATGCACTAGCTTTGCAAATCTTTGCATCCTCTGGTGGGGAAGCCCCCCACCCACCTCCTAACCTGATTGGTCGTTCTCTCACCGGTACCAAAGCTTTCTTCTCCACAGAGGGACAGCTTGCCCGCATCCATCAAGTTTCCGAAGAATTTCCATCCCGTTGGAGTCTCATGCAGCTGGATCTTGGTGGCCTTAGCTACACTAGGCATCACAAAGAAGGGCGGCATATGATTAGTCTACACCAAGAACACCCCCTAAACGTGCTGGAAAAACAATGGTCCGCCATATTAGACGTTGGTTACGTCCATTGTCAGCATCATGTGACACAACATCCCTGATACTGGTGAAATCTGGGACCAAATATGGACTTTGCTTGCATTTGACGATATGTTAATGGGAAGCCCATCGTGTTGCATTACGCAAATTCAGAGACTCTTGTGGGTATCATAACCAGAGTTATACTTATAGTGGAACTGTGTGTCAAGACTGACAGCTGCCACTCATACAAAACAACACTTACATGTTTTTTTACAAAACTGTACTGTCATGTAGAAGTATTTCTCACTGAAAAAAATGGCGAAAAATCGTTTCCATGACTGTTCTGTGAAGATGACTGTGAGAATATGAGACGAGTATAAAAATGATTGATTTATATTTTGTTTGTATACATCATGTCTGTTAAACTTGAATTAGTGGAATTAGTTGGGTAATTTTGGAAGCCGGACATTTCAGGTAGTGCTTTACCCTAGATGTTAAATCCTGTTTCTGGTTACTGCTGTTTGAACCACCCACCCATCCAGAGTTTGCATGCTTTCCCCGTGCCATCGTGGGCTTTCCTCCGGGGTACTCCGGTTTCTCCCGCCACAGTCCAAAAACCTGCCGCTGTTACTTGGAGTTAGCAGATTGCCCATAGGCATGCATGTGTGACAGAATGGTGTGTGAGTGTGCCCTCTGGGACAGGCTCCAGACTAGCTGCACTTGGACTGTGAGTACCTTGAGTAAACCCACATTATCACCAAGGGAACATGGAAACTCCATAAAACAGAACTGGTGATGGCACCATGCCTCCCTGAGCTGAAGGGACTGGCTTAGTCTTGCCACTCAGAGCGATCGGCGTACTTGTCTAAGGCCCCGCTGGTGGGCATGCTGCGGGCCAGGCCCCTAACCCCGGTTTGCTGAAAGTAGGGGATGCTGAAGGCGTTGGCCGCGATGACAGCGACGGAGTCGGAGGGGTTGACAAAGAAGCCATGCTTCCCGAGGATCATGCTGCGATCCTGAGGACAGACACCAGACTGATGGTTAACACAGCTGGCAGTGACAATTATTGAAATGCAGGACATTACTTAGTTTAATTTTTAGTCATCTGGATTTCGCCAAAAAAAGATTTAGGGCAAGTACCTTATCCATGTGTACTACACCAAAGCCCTTCCAGACACTTTTGGCCACTATTTCTAGCTCTTATTATCCACGAACAATAGCTGCAATACGAAAAAGGTGATTTGGTGCCCTCCTGAGGGCACTTTGGGAAATGGCAAAGACGCTAATCACATACGCCGTCACCGTCAAAGGCTGCTCCAAAATCATACTCCCCGCCCTTCATGGTCTCCACCAGGTCCGCGGCGTACGTCAGGTTGGGGTCGGGGTGATGGCCCCCAAAGTCCTCCCTAGGAACACAGTTGATGGCCGAATTGGCAGGAGAGCCCAGTTCTTCACATATGATCTTCTTCACGTAGGGACCCACCACTGCAACGATACAGACGCTTGGCAACAGGTCACATTACATTCTCTTGTTATGGGCCCTACATTTTAAATATAGGTGCAATATTTCATACTGTTCGATCCACATTAATTTTCAGATTTTTTCTAATAAAAATGTTGTTTTAAGGGCAAAAAAACCGAGAGCAACCATAACAACACTTTAGACACTTTAACATGACTGATGACTAACTAGCTTTGGGTTGTGGAGTGTTCAGCCACTCTTTAATGAGATATATATAGCCCTTACCGCCATGCATGGCGTCCAGCCGGATCCTGATATGATTGGGTCCTGACAGCATCTCCTTCAAGATAGAAAAGTCAAAGATGTTCCTCAGCATGTTGGCGTAGGATTCCACAGGGTCCACAATCTCCACTATGAATGACAGAATCAGTGACGGGTTGTTATTTTTGTAAAACCCAACATTACAAAAAACAGGTTAAACACTGGTACCACAATGGTTCAGTGGTTTTATGGCAATATTGTGACCTAAAATGTTGACTATATACATGTTAGTCCTATGCACATCTAGCAGAATAATATAAAATCAGTATTTAAATAGCAAATAAAATACATTACTAGCTACTGCACATGGTCTGGATTCTGTTCAATTAAATAGTTACTTCAATATTAGTTAAAATAAGAGAACTCGTGGCCATAGCTGGAAATTAGCGGAAGAACATTTCAAACTGGAGTTGAGAAAAAAACTTCTTTACACAGCGTGTAGTTAGATTATGGAATAGTCTTCCTGTTAGCGTAGTGCAAGCTAAAACCTTTGGTTCCTTTAAATCAGAGCCAGATAAGATTTTAACATCTCTGAGCTATGGAATTCTCCCCAAACAAGCTTGATGGGCCGAATAGCCCACAAACTCTCGTTTGTAAACTTCTTATGTTCTTTTATGCTATTCAAGGCAAGAATAGCTTACTGAAATTTGTTATGTTTTGAGACTTTATATACTGGATGCTATGTTTTTCAATTTTTAAAAATTAGTAGTAATACTAATTTACATAATACAAATTTAATAGCACTAATTTACACACAATTGTTTATACATTTAGGAATATAGAAGAGACAATCAGATCAACACTATAATTATTTTGATGGCAACGTTGATATCAACCCAATAAAAAAGTTGATATTTAAAAACATACACTAGAAATAAATTACCAGTTGATAACATGCACATAAAGTGAGGCGTCTGAAATCTGTAGCCTGTAAATGGCCAGTTGTAAACGGATCCTGCCAGCTTTTCAGTATGGTACCTGTGAATGGTTTGAACTTGTTTTCCAGGTCAAAACTCTGTTTGCCAATAGTGGACAGATCAACCCTGAGGTCCGGACAGATGGCATACTCCTCGATAGTTTTGCTGATCTGGAACATGTTGTCTGTTACTGATTCAGGTGCTGGGCCTGCATTAAATCCAAGAGTGATATGAATGAGCAAAGTTTGTATATTGTTAGGCAGGAAGACTGCAGAGCAAGTGAGAGTATGCTTGCAGACAAGCACAGAATAGTGTGTAATATGTGTTAAGAATACATTCACACTCAAAATGTTAAAACTTGTATTTCACATAACTGGTTCCTTCAGAAGATGCATAAGGAATATTTGTGACCAAGAAAGTCTTGAAACGTTGCTTTATGCCTTAAAAATTATGTTTAAAGATGCAAGAAAGCCAAAAACTGTGAGTAAGCCCTTTTCTATATCTATATATCCATGAACAAAGATAAATCCAGATCTAATTACATGTGCCCCCTCTGCTAACCTCCATTTGAAATGTTGAACTTGATTCCAAAGTCTCCACTGGGCCCAGCAGGGTTGTGGCTGGCAGTGAGAATGATGCCCCCAATGGCCCTGATCTTCCTAATGACACAAGACACGGCCGGAGTGGACATGATCCCATTTTGTCCAATCACCAGGCGGCCAATCTGCATGTAAACGCAAGTGGGCCCAAACACGTCTCAATGGGGGGGCTGAAATCAAACTTAAATTTGCATAAACAGCCAGTCTTTGGTATTTCACCCTTTATGAAGATTTTATAACTGGTTTATAATCAAATTATGAATTATGCTGTAACACCATTATTAATCAACAATTAATAGACAATTATAAACAAGTTATAATAAAGCTTTCTTTTTATTAATAAATTACTAACATTTATAAATGATGAAAGAGAGCCTTATGGTAAAGTGGTACCAATTTCTCCACAAAATAGCAAATTCTCCCATTATCATAGCTTTATATTCAATCCATGTCAGTAGGGGAGGGGTGAAAACCAACATATTTCACTGTTAATATGTGTGTTGTTAGTTACATTCATCTTTGCACAGTGTATTGCACCCACATGCTACTTCAATAAAGGCAAGACGTATATAACTGAATGCACAATTAACAGAAAACATTAATAATAAACATATATATATACATATGTATAAATATACATATCTGATTGTCCTTCTCCAACATATGCCAACAATAATTACCTAAACCTATAATTCCTTTTAAGGAGACAGTCTGTAATCAGAGGAGCTCCCAAGCAGCTACTAGAGCAGAGTGGTGCAGGGGAAATGTGCTAGGCCCCTAACCCAGATGTCAATGTATTGAAACCATCCTCTGCTAGAAGGTTCCTTCTTACAGATTTACACATTTTACTTAAAATGCTTCTCAGAAAATGCCCACATGCCTCTTCTTTGAGTTTCTTGTACCACAGCCTTCTTCAAAAGCATTTTTTGTTAACCTTTGTGTCTGGGCCTGGCTAGTTCAGAAGACGCTTAATCTCAGGGGTCGCGAGTTCAAGCCCCATGTTGTACAACAGCATTAGGGTGGTGTGTGACTCAGTTAGGACATGACAGTATACCTATGATCAGAAAGTTGCTGGATCAAACTCCTGGGTCAATGGATTGAATTTACGCAATTAGCTAAAACTTTAATTATGTGCCATCTAGTTATCTTTGGTGGATTAGTTAAAAGGACATGGTGTTAAATACATGCATTGAAGGTTAACATAATGTAAGGCAGGTCGTAATCTAAGTATACATCATAAATTGTGTTGGATGAAACTGTCAGTTAAACTACAGCATTTTTATTTTAATTATGTGTACATTTTATTTATATTTGGGAAAGGGAAAATTTCATTGTAATTGGCTGGACTTATGAAGGTGGATGGCTAACTAATGTATTCATATGGCCCTTTGGTAAAGTTAGTTAAAGCCAGTGAGCATTCATATAAGTGTTAAAGAGTCACAATTGAAATACTGACCCCATTTGCAGCTGCCATTTGCACAATAACCTCTATGGCTGATCTATTAAGATAGCGGCCATCTCCTCCTATCACCAAAGTTGAGCCCTGGCGATCTCTCAGGTCAATGGAGGAGAAAATACTCTGGATGAAATTCTGAAGGTAGTCCCGCTTAGTCTCAAAGACGTGAGTCTTCTTCCGCAGCCCGCTGGTTCCGGGCTTCTGGTCGGCGTATGGGACGGTTGGCAGGGTCAGAACCTGCAGAGGGCTTATGTCCATCGTGAGAAGGTGAGAAAAACAAGAAACATGAGCAAGAGTGCAAAGGGTTACCGGAGACCTCGGACAATGGCTGCAGAACGCGGAGCTGGAGGGCTAATGGCTGGTGAGCTCGACTGGAGGAGTCGGCCACCCAAAAATAGCTCCCCGGCCTTTGCATACAGGCAGCTTGAAACTGAAGAAGCTTCTTTGCACTTGTTCCAAGTGATCAATGCCAGAGCTGTCAACAAAAGCTACTGGGCCTGAAGTAGCTTATTATGCCTGTTTCTGCAACCGATTAAAAAGAGATGCCAGATCCTTATATCAGTAAACCCCCCTTGTCTAATTTGGTTGCATGCCGCAGGTAGGGTACGTCCCCTTCTAAAGAACAACCCAACATGATCGCCATCTCTACTACCCTTACGTATTAAATTATTTACATGGCGGAAGAGCCAGGGAAATGGGACACTGCAGGGCTGATTCAAATGGTGTGGGAGAACATTTAAAGGCCAGAGCTTTGATTTATAGTGTGGTGGGGGGGGGGGAGATGGGGCTGAGAACAGTCATTACACTTATGGGCCGAACAGAAATGCAGAGACTACGGATTACAACGACTGTGGAAGGAAGTCCAGCTTTACAGGCAAAACACACAAAAAATATTTATATGTACATATAAAATATTTAGTATATATATATATATATATATATATATATATAGGTGTGTGTGTGTGTGTATATATACCAGTATTTATATATATATATGGTAAAGACTACACGGTCCACACACACATACTATATATTTATATTTTTATGTATTTATACTGTGTACTGTATACAAACTGTAGGCAGATGTAACACAATAAATATTCACATCAGTACTATTGCCATCCATCCGTTCCATGCCTGCTTGTTCTCTGCAGGGTCATGGAGTTGGACAATATGGGCGGAAGGCAGGGAATGCCCCAGACGTGGCGCCAACCATTCATAGATCAATACTAATGTTCCTGACTTAATAAATTATGATGTAATGTGATAGAAGTGACATATTTGTCTTTCAAATGGGACCCAAAGCTCAAACAACAAGCACATACTATTACCCCTGGATTTTAGAACTGAGTTAAGTGTGAATGCAGAGTTTTCATTGTTCTATGTTTGAAGCCCAGTGTACCTGGAAGGACTTTGGCAGGGAGGTTTCTGAGCAATGGAAGGTCAGAGCCTACATCCCAACACCATTTGTCATTCACACCCCATGCAGGTCATCCACCACGGCCCGCTAGCACAGTGCCTGACAGACAGCCCTCCATTAATGCACCATGTCCTCGAGTTCCTCTGCCATGATCATCTGCTCCCGTGCCACGTTCTCTGGTTTCAGCGCCACAATCCATCAGATCTGGACGTGATTGATGACCTGACAGAGAGGGTGAACAGATCGCATTTACATACATAGTCCGCATGGGTAAAACCACGACAATCATCTCACGGGCAGGATGCCACGTCCCAACATTCAAACGATCTTCTCCATAGGCTCCCATAGCTAGTGTAAGGTATGCCCCTGAAAGAGCCCCTCTTACAGGCAGGGTCTCCATCTCCTTGCCCCAAATATCACTACTCCCTTACCTTTTCCCTACTTAGTAGGAGAAGAATCTACAGGGCCCCTACACCCTCCATTCTACATGTCACAATTGATGATTCTTATCACTCTGCGAAGTTAACACTCACCCTCAAGAACATACTATGCCCCATGAGTGTTTTAAGCAAAGGTGAAAAGTTCCTGTCCAGAAAATACAAATAGAAATACAAATAGAAATACAAAGAATTAAAGACACTGGGATGACCAGCAGCATCTGCTGGCCACTTGTGGAACTGACACAACAAAGGGGCAGGTCCAGCCAGCGATAACTACCCAATGATTAAATAACACTCCATGCACCAAGCTGTAATGATGCTATACACTGTATACCTTGCCCTCTAAAAAAGGACAGGGAACATTAATGTATCACAGCCCACTAATGACTCCTACTCAGTTTGCACGGTGAGTGCAACACTAGTTTTTAGACCTTTACTGGTTTCGTTTCTCTCATTTCAGAAGGTCAGCCTCAGAGAAGGAGGGATTCAGAGCAGATCGACATTCACTCTTCTAAAGGAAAGAGAGTATAAAACACTCCACTTGTTTTGTACCTTCTCTCGCAGAAAGCCTGTCTTAATTAGTGTTAGGCTGACTGGGAAATAGGGCACAGGTGCAACAATGCAGTCACTGGCGGGACCTAGCAGCAATCCAAAGCAGCCAAAAACACGTAACAGACATAGCACTTCAAAACAAACCACAGAAACAGTTAAAACCAAAATCCACTTACAATTCACACAGCACTCCCTTAAGAGAAACATGCACAATATATAAATACACATATTTTTCTCTAAGACTTTTGCCATCTGTGGCCTGTATCAAAAAGCAGGATTTCTTGCATAGCTGGATAACTTGTTGGATTTAAGGTAGTTTGGGCTAAATTCAAGTGAATGAAGAGCAAGTCCATTTAACCTGGGGGACCTTAAATTCACCTACCTGCAGCTTAGATAACAGCTTCAAGAAATGTTAATTCTAATTAATTTTACACATTATTTTTTAATATAACAGGCGATGGAGATGACCCAGGGACAACATTTCACTATGAATGTTTTCACATTTTACCTACCTATACTACCCTTTAACTTTCAACCTTTGCTCAAACGTTTTTGTTTCAACTTTAATCTCAAAACTTTCAATTTCAATCTTAAAGTGTTTTCTGTTTTTTTCTTCCCTTTTAGGTAGCCCCTAACACTGTTAATATTCTTTATTACATTCTGATTTACCCTTTGCTAATAGAATAATTGTATGCTATACATAATAACAATAAAAATTAAGATAAGATACTGGAGAATGTGACTTTGGAAGCCCAGCCTGTTATTTAAAATGTTCCATTTTCTGTGAGTTTGACAAATACCAACAGATGTGGCTATCAAGTGCCAGAAACTTAATTTCACTGCAATAAAGATGGATGAGGTGATGTTTATGTTTCCCATTGTATCATTGTTTCAAAAAAGAATAATGCCACTGTTATCTCAGCGTAACACGTATAAGCATTTCCATGCAGAGACTCAACTTGTTTGGAGTGAAAGCTACAATACTCAGACTGAGCTCTTAGGCAATGACTACACTGTCCTGGAAGTCACATTACAGAACTATACAGGGTTCTTAAATTAGGCCTATAATTATTTCACTGAGATCAAAAATGTGCTTCTCTGCAGATGATCACATGAAAAATGCATGCTCTGAAGAGACACACAGGCTGAAAGATTTAATGCATGGCCACCTAAAAACATAGCAACAGTTGCCAACAACAATGCTGTAAATATATATTTTAATATAGCGTGGAATATTTGGGTGATGTGGATCCTGTACAATCGGGCGTGTCACTGGAAAGCAGTTCCTTCTTCATTCTATGAATACCACAGCATGAATCTAACTCACAGGCTCCCTCCTTGCTCTGCTTTTTTAATTATTTGCTTCTGCCTGCCTATTGTGATTCTATATTTATTATTGTCAGTAAACTCTAACTCGTGCCTAATAATCATTAAACACAACTGAGTTCCTCTTGATTCCCAAAGCAGATTGGCACTGTTATGGCAGGGCGTGGTGTAGGAGAGACGATCCACATAGCGGGCTCAAACAAAACAGGGTTTTATTACACAAATCACAAAAGGAGAAAGGGAGAACAAAGGGACCACGAAGGGTCAAAACTGAACTAAAGCAGCAACACCTAAAGTAGGTAGGAACCCAGGAAGGTACCATAACTAGCATGGGGTAACTACAACTGGTAATCAAACAGTAACACAGGGAAACAGGCACAAGGGCAACACCAAATGGGATGGGCAGCGGGAACTGCTGGCCAAACGGAAACGGCAAATGGGTCAGGGCCCGATGGGCACCGACCCTGACAGGCACATACTCATAATACATAAGGATAATTTGCCCTGTTTTCACCACATTCTCTATAACATTTTTGAGTTCACTAAAAATAATGTTTTTTTCTTACCTAAGACAGCCTTTAATGATATATATTTTACCTATCTGTGTCACTTAAGTTGAAAACAACAGAATAATTTACTTCCCTGTGAAACAATAAATTTTGCCTTCAGGAAACCCCTGGTTGTAGATTTTGGGACCTTTCTTCACATGTCACATAAAATGTGCCAGACAGAACCTCTTTGTATACACCACTGTCAGCGTTGCTCTGCACACATTTTCTAGCATGTTTTTGTTTGCATTCTGCAGTGGACTGATATCCCACAAAGTACCCTGCCATTGTTATTTCTTGAATACACTACAGATTTGTTGATGCTTGTTGCTCAAGCTACTTATATTATGTATGTAATATTTTACTAAATAGCGACAAATGCATTGGATAAATAATAACTGAGAAGGCGGTGACAGAAAATAATCGAATATTGAACTGAGCTAGATAACTGAACAGACTTTAGGATGCCACGAATAATATGCTTACTGCTGTCATTATGATAAAACACAAGTCGCCTAGTTTCTTGTTATAACGAGATACAGCAAACCCCGTCATAACGAGAACGGACAGCGTTCAGACATAAAGATTGTCTCGTTATAACTACATACGAGATTGTCTCATTATAACTAGGTACGAGATTGTCTCGTTATAACCACATACGAGATTGTCTCGTTATAACTAGATACGAGATTGTCTCGTTATGACGAGGTCCGAAAAGAAATCTCGCTAAAACGAGAAAAGCCTATTTTACAACGTAATTTGGGAGTCCGGCCGAGGAACAGCTTAATTCTTACATTATTACATTACATTATTTGCACCAACTGCTCACTTTTGCACATCGTGTATCTCCAGTTTGCACCTCTATCGTTGCATCTTGCCATATTCCTCAGCACAATCATTCTCACCGTACCTCCGTCTGCACCTGGAGCCACGGATTATCTCGTATATTTTGCGCTTATCTGTATTTTATTATAATTTACTGTATTTATATGCCTTTAATTTGCATCTGGTTAGATGTCAGTCAATGAAACCTATATACAGTCATAGCAAATGTATGTGTTTGCCACTGAGCCGTCATGAAACATTTTCCCCGTCGAAATCTCGTAATAACAAGATACTTATCACGTTATTACGAGAAATTGGGGCAAATTTTATTTTTTATGGCGCACCGTGGTGGCAGAATTTTCTTCCAAGCACCATCTCTTTAATGCCCTCTTCTGGTAGCGGCCAGTCAGCCGTCTCACTACTTACATTTATGGTTTAAGTTCTTTATAAAATAACTCAATTTGTTTGGCTGAATAGTGAGGGACGGGAGACCGACAGGTTATGCGGCTAGCGAAGCAGGAAACCCGGCTTCGTGATACGGGCCCTCGGCGCCTGGAAGTGGTGGCGCGAAACGCCTGCTGCTTCCGTCCTAAATCATTTTATATATTTATATATATTTTGCTAGAGATTCGGGACAGCCACCATTCCAGCAACATTAATTAGGAAACAGCCGACTATGCGCGAGTGTTTTCTTCATCACTTTCGCGAATACTGAGGAGGCGGATATTGTATTTAATGGTTTACGTTTCCATCGAAACATGAAAGTTGTCGAAGCACGTAGGGTATTTTATGCAACTATTTTTGATCCTAAGTGGAAATTCCGGCGTAAAGCAGTGGGTGCTGCCCGATGTCCACCCCCATGTGCATATATACATATTAATTAACCATACTTTCAGATATAGTCAGCAAAAGCGCATCAATGTCTTCTGAGAGCTTGCGAGACATGAGTGGTGAAAGATAGAAATCGACTATCAAAGCAGGGGATAAAGCTTTTTAAAGCTCCTCTCGTGTATTTAAGCGTCATATTCCTGATTATGCCCCCACAAAGAACAATATTGTACATGCAATGTAAATATTGCATCGCGAACGAACGTCTGGGAAAACTGTTGTGCTGTAATACTGCTGAGAAATGCAAGTAAAACACCAGACTTTCAGTTGCTTAAATAGCTAAATTCGGAAGCGCTAATATTCATTATGACTTTTGGTGCCCAGCAGTAGGTCGCAATATTGCAGTTTAATGTGATCCCGAATAGGACTATATTTTTTGATATACAGATTTTGCAAAAAAAAGGGGGGGGGGCGTGGAAGAGGCACGTTAATGTTAATAACGTTAAAAACAGAGATTTATTTACAGCGCTATTTACAAGCTGCCCCGCTTTCCTGAGATGACAGTTGGCGGCGCCGTGTAACCCGCGCCGCGCGACAGACGCATTGTCCTCCGCGCGAGGAGGGCGGGGCCTGGGCTCCTTCTCTGTAGTGTTTGGCAGAGAATTATCCCGCCAAAAACGCCACAGCTGCGGCGGCGAGCGCGCGCCGCGCTCGCGCCCGCGGCGGCAGCTGCAGCCCGGGGCTCGCCTCGCGTCCTCCCACGGTGACATTTGCAAAGAGGCGGGATGCTGGTACAAAAGAGCAGCGCTTCGCGACGGCATCGCTGCAAGCTGGCAAAATGTAAAACGCAGACTGACGTTTTGCAGAGAACGGATATGCGTCCTACAACTCCCAAGTGTACAGTTTTATATTAGTCGAGTGTTGACTGCGTTCGCTTATAACTGTCAACACAAAAAAGCCGTCATGTTTTGCTTGAGCAAACGAGAAAGAAACATCTTAATGTTGCGTTTTAGAACGCTCATATCGGAAGTCACAATCCACGGAGAACAGGCTCCCAGGCGACTTCCTCACATTTCTGTGGACTCGGGGTTCATCCTTTGTTGTGAGCATTTGCATATTCTCGCGGAAAACTGCTGGAAATCGGCCAAGGCGCGAGACCAAAGTTTCGCGCGCTGAGCAGAGGCCCCGGTCTGGGCGCTGATTGACGCGGCCCGTAGCCTATCACGCGTGAGAGTGCAAGCGGCACCAACCAATGGCCAGGCGAGATAACTTGAGCAGGCGGGGACACATGCGGTTGAAGAATCTCATTGATTCAAGTCTCCTCATTCCTTATTAACAACGCTGTCACGGTGGGAACTCATCAATTTTAAATACATTTTATATATCGTATTTGTTTTCTTTTTGGAAGAGCTTGAACACAGGTAATATTTCATTATGCGTTTGTTAATTTTAATGCCGTTATAGCGGCATAGTGAGTAACCTAAAGGCATGAAGTTTGATTTAAGGAGGAAAAAAAAAATTAACGGTGGTCTTTTAAAGTTCCGAAAAGGGCTCCGGTGCGGAATCGCTCTCCGGGTGTCAGTAACCGACTAGGCGGTCTGGGAAAGTCACCGTCCGGGACGGCGCTCCTGAGCGGGGAGCGGGGGCTTTTTTTTGTCGCCGAAACCTGGCCGAGTTTTAAGGCGACCCGTCGAAAGTGGGGCTCCCCGGGACACGTGGGGACGGCGCTCCCGGCGGCCGTGCTGGGCGGCCGGAGCCGCGGACTTCGGCGCTGACTCCCCATCGCGGCACTGTAAACAGTCGGGTTCGGTCGCTCACGCTCGTCGGGGAAGTTGCGGGGGGGGGGGGGGCTAGGCGGCTCCCCAACTTCTCGCGGGGTCGGGGATGCTCGCGAAGGCGGCAGCTCTCCTGCCTTTTGTACCGACCGGGCTGCCCGCGGGATAAAATGCTCAAGTTACGGCGAACCTTTTCGGAGGGGGTCACCGGCCGGCCCCAGCCGCTTCCCCGTCCGCCGATCCCCGCCCTATAGGCGTTAAAGCCCGGGCTCGGCGCCGGGCGAAGCTGGAACCACTTGTTGGGCAGCGAGCTGTGCAGCTCAAAATGGAGGAAAGGGCGCTCTGCCTGCCCGGATCGCACCCGATGGGCGAGAGCACGCGTTCCGCCCGGACGTACCGGTGCACGGAGGCAGGCTGCTGCCCTCGAAGGACACTGACACCGGACTGGGGGCTCCGAAAACGCGGGGCGATTAAAGTGCACGATATTTTATTATAAACGGAGAACAAGCTAGATGGCGGTACATACCGTTCTTTGAGTGAGTCATGGGCTTGAAACTATTCTTAACTTTCCCTGACCTCCTCTACTGCCACTGCTGACTGTACTTAACTACTGTATTTAACTTCTAACTCTCATCTGCTCACTTAACATCAAATTGTGATTAAAAATATGTATATTATTGATATGTATTAACATTCTCGCCACCCCAACCAAGCCTTGTTGAATGAACCTGGCTATTTGTTTGTCTAGCTGTCCCATTACACGTATCCTCTCGGGTTTTCTGGTTTTGAGCATTTCTGGTATTGCCTAACACTCAATGAGCTTGTTTTTCCATTCCTGATACAGTACTTACCTTTATATGTTGACTTTAAACTAAAGGTCAATCTGCATCCTGACAGGTGTTTTAACTCCTGTTTTTGTTAAATGAATTTTACTTGAGCCCACTGTGAGCTTGACGTATCCCCATATAAAAGAACTGCAGGAGTGAAAGTCTGAAAAACGAAAATGAAGGCCCCTAGTGGAAAGGTTTTGTACAAGTTCTTCTGAATGCGTTAAGTGATCTGATATACCACAGGAACATTTCCTGTTTCCTTAAGGCTGTGCGGAGGAAGACTCAGGAAACCTGCCACTGTGTGCTTCAGGGGCGCCGTATTGTGCTATTAGACCGTGCCTTTGGCTTCTGACGGCAGATGGCGGTTTCAGTTAATTGGGTGGTTCAAGACAGCTTTTCGTTGTAGCTGCTGATTAATATAGTTTCTTATTGGCCCTTATGTTTCTCGGAGCAGTGTGGAGTCAAGGCTAGGTTTTAATAGTCTGCTGTATAGACCTTGCATATATGCTTTGCGGCAAGAACAGGGTGTCAGTTCTATGAATGCCGTGCTGTTCGTAGTAAACATTGTGGGCGTGTCAAGGTTTGTGTCGGCCATATCTAATACTGTTCTATGTTTGTCTATTATATCCACATATTTTGACTTAAGTGTTTGCGAAACTCTACATTGGTGTAATTCATTTGAAATTATTTATCTTAATATTGGTGTGGAACAGAGTTATATACTCCTGGCATCCAGCATCTGTCAAATGATAGTTATTCAAGGAAATGTTTTCTCCCTTGAACTTTGATACTCCTGTATTGTTGCATGTATAATTGGGTGAGATGCTTCGTTTCAGGGCTGCAGGATGTGGATTCAGGTGCGTACCATGGATGGCAAGGTGACCCACCGAATTGACTCCCTGTCCAAACTCACCAAGGTAGATGAGCTGCGCCTCAAGATCTCTGAGGTCTTTAAGGTGGAGCCACCCATGCAGAGACTTTTCTACAGGGGCAAACAGGTATGGAGGGCAGAAATGTCAACGTCTCAAAGGGCCTTACTGTCTCCTCCTTTCCCTCTTCTCTGAACATTAACTGTTTAGCTGCCCTCTGCCTTCCAGATGGAAGATGGCCACACTATATTTGACTACAACGTGGGCCTGAACGACATCGTGCAGCTGCTGGTCAGGCAGACTCTGCCCCCTGCTGTTCTGCCCAAGGACAAAGAGGCGGAGCTGTCTGACTCGGACTCAGGGTGTGGCTCAGCCCCGAGCGAGTCAGACAAGAGCTCCACGCACGGGGAGACGGAGGGCCAGCTGGCAGGCACCTCAGCCCAGGCCGAGCTGCCCGAACTCGTGTACCCTGGCTTTGGCCTATACAAGGTGGGGATCACCGTGTTTCAGTTCAGCTTCTGAATTCAGTGATCCTGTTTGCTTTACTTCACCACTTTATTTGGCTTGTGATGAACTAAGGGAGTGCGATTTGATGACGATAGATCGTGGACGATTAGAATGTCACCGTGACCTTTGTAGCGAGGTTGTGCACTATAGCACGATACTAGCATTCTATCACTTGGAGTTCTATGATTCATACAGGCATCTAATGTCGTTTTGCCAGCCAAATCTGTTTCGACACATCAGTAAACCGGCAATGGCCATCCGTAGGTAGTGCCTTGGGTTTCTTCCTCTCTCTCTTTCACGCCTGCGTCCCAACATGCAACGCGAAACATGCAATGCTTTCCAAATTTGGCAGTGTAGTGGCATGGACGACATGGAGGAGTTGGTTCCTAAAAAGAATTTGATGTTGGTAATATTTTTTCTTTTAGGTTTGGCCATTTTTTTTTTCTTATTGGAGTACTTAGCTTGGTTGTGCTGATCAGTAACTGTAGTCTAAACCACCCCTGTGGTGAACTCCGTACACAATTATATTCTGTAATACTAAAGATGTGCTCATCACCCCCAAGCAAGTGTACTCTGCTATAGTGCAGTCATTTAGTGCGTAAAAGACGATTTTCATAAATGAGTCATACTAGTTAATGTTAACTCTCTGCAGTTTTAAATTATAACAAATTAAAACATTTGACTTGCATTTCTAAACCTGTGTGAAACTTTCAGTGGCTTGTAGGTGTTGCATATTTACGGGTTAAGATTAGGGCTGACTGATTTTTAAGAAAATATCGAATTGCGATTTGTGATTTGATTAGCATTTTTTTTATACTCAGTTCAGCATTCACTGTGTAAAAAATAAATAAATAAAAACTGAGCACAACCGTACATTGAAATCTGAACTGCGCTAAACATTAATCAAAAGATAAGAATGGAAATGTATGAACTGAATCCAAAATTAATTTATTCTAACAAAAATGATATAGAACATACGCCTGATAAACCATAGAACAGTTCTTAACCCAAACACGATAAAGTGATTGTATTTTTACATGCACATTTTAAGTGCCGCCTTTACAGACGGCACTCAACCGCGTTTTTTTACCCTTAAAGTGCTTCCGGAAAGTCCCATGTACACACGGGTCAAAGCAGAGAACAATGACGCATAAAACTACTATCACAAAAGCTGCGGCTATGTTACGTTAAAGTAATGAAAATGAAACTGTTCCAGTAATAAAAACATTAGGGATCTTCTGATTGGTGAGACTGACTGTCACACAAGGAGGATGAAATGAATTTGCAAAACTATTCTCCCGACGGGTTTAAACCCTGGGTCGGACGTGCTGTATAATGCATATTGTAAATCGCAGGCTTTGCGACTAATTGCCTTGTTTAGAATTTTCATTTTGATTTGAAATCGATAAATCATTTAGCCCTAGTTAAGATCCACCTGTATGTCCTGAATGTAACGCTCCTTTAACTGTTAAATGAGTTTTATTATATTGTCCTTCCTGTACCTCCCTCGGTGTAGTTATTTGACATTACTTTTTACTGTCAGTTTGGTCGCTATGAATTTAGTCCTGGTTGCTGGCATGGTGTTAAATCAATGTAACTAACAAGCTTGTCGTGGTTGCCAGTTAAAGAATGGTGACCGAAGTATCTTGTATGTGGAGTGCAAAAAATGCATTAGCCAAGTTTGTGGGCTGTGTGGTTTCAAGTTTAGAGATGAGGAGTCATGTAGAACATGCTTTCAGTTAAGTAACCACAAGTATACCCTGTCTTCTATAGTTGGTGTTAGGGGTGGGATTCGAAACACGGGTTACAGTTTAGAATCTGTTTTAATTGTCGTGATTCATCGGAATTGCACACCTCCGATGTTATCGATTCCTCCGGACTTTCTGCCGCAACTTGAATTCTACATCATGGAGTGGAAGAAGCGGTCCAAGGCGTGGTTGCATTTCTGTAGGAAAGGCAACCGTTGGGCAGTTTGTAACCAGTGCAAAGCCTTTTAAAATGGCAAGGGTGGTGACACTAGCAACATGCTGACACATTTAAGCTCTCAACACAGCATTCAATTCCAAGAATGCCATGTGTTCCACTCTTAGTGCTCCATGGTCTCCAAAGACGTGGGTAACTTTAACTACGGTGCCTTAACCTACATGCACAAATTTTCTGAAATGTAAACGAATTATGTAGTACATTTCTTTCATCCATTTGTCACAATTTGTCCAAGTCGACAGACAGGGTGACGACAATAGCTCCTCTAAGGCAGCTCCGGAAAGACAAACCCCATTCTTGCTCCCTGTCCGGGCAGCTAAGGCAAACCCCATTCTCGCTCCCTGTCCGGGCAGCAAAGGCAAACCCCATTCACGCTCCCTGTCCGGGCAGCAAAGGCAAACCCCATTCACGCTCCCTGTCCGGGCAGCAAAGGCAAACCCCTTACCCCCTTAGCCGTACCGATTTTTCAGCTCCGTTCAGGGGGTGCAGGGAAGGGTGTAGCAGTCTGTTATCCTACTGAAAAGGGGAAAGGTGTAGAAGGGTTTTGAAAGGTCATTTTAATATTTATCTAGCTTGTGTGATGGTCAAAACAATGACCATGCGACTGAAATTCAAGTGGTACATTATTGCTGGGAGAGTTTGGGCGGTCAAGCTAATTTGGACAGAACTCATGCCGTTAGTTTTGGCACACATGCCTTATGTTGTGCATGCATGGCATTTCAGATAAATGAGTTTGTGGATGCCCGGGACCTGAATATGGGGGCCTGGTTTGAGGCCCAGATCGTGAATGTGACGAGAGAGAACAGGACCCCCTCGGAAGGAGATGAGGGAAAGCCGGACCAGGACGGCATAGTCTACCACGTCAAATACGAAGAGTGAGTCATAAGCCGTCAGCATCTGGAATGTTTAAAATGCAACTCGAATGGCTGGAAATTTGTGATTTGATGTCTTGTTGATCCCAGGAGTAGGTTCTTTTTAAACATGGCACATCTTTGAAACATTGAGTTGATCTTTCATGGAACCTCAGCTCTGAACAGCCTGTGGGAGCATTGTTGTTTTTTCTTTAGAGTGTTGATGTTAGGGTATTTTTTTTTTCTTTTCCCCCCAGCTACCCAGAAAACGGTGTGGTGCAGCTGCGGGGGAAGGATGTGCGGCCACGTGCTCGCACCGTGTACCAGTGGCACCAGCTGGAGGAGGGTATGGTGGTCATGGTGAACTACAACCCCGACGAGCCCAAAGAGCGTGGCTACTGGTACGACGCCCAGATCCAGAGGAAGCGGGAGACACGCACCGCCCGGGAGGTCTACGGCCGGATACTGCTTGGGTACTGCTCTTTCCTTCACAGTATACATTCTTCCTCTCCTGCACCTGGTCCCGGTAGCCTACTGTGTGTTTGCTGTAATTACTATTGGGTTTTTAATTACACCTGATTTTAAGTTGTTTCCAGATGACTCACTAATGATCTTGTAGTTTGGCTGTTGTTTGTAGTGGCAAATCTGGAAAAGTCATGGTAGTCATAATACTGTTAAACTTTTATGTTATGTAACCTCTGAATAACTGTATTTATGTATATGCAAATGCTGTAAGTTTGAGTCCATGGCCAATATTCTGTGCATTATAAGTTGAGTTGTAAAATTCATGACCAGTTAACTGCTTAGTTGGAACAAAAGCTGGCATGTACAGCGGATTGCCTGGACTGGGGGGCATGGCTTAGTCTGACAGTGAACTAACTGGTTAATTATCATTTCAACCAAAGTATCCCCTTAAGTTCTCAGTCTGGTAATGGTATTATTTTGCAAGTCTTCAAGGTTTCAAACTTCTGTGTGGGTTATTTTTTGAGACATGGGTATGAATTCATGGACAATGTACATGTCATTGTTGTCCAGAAAAAATGTACATCGCCGTTGTTTCAAGGAAGTGGGGAAAAGCATTTTCTCATCAAATACAACAAAATAAACAGCCATGTAATGTAAACCCTTGCCAAAAGTAGAGACCTATCTTTACACTGTCATGAATGAACGGTTTAAAATGCATTTACATGTACTGTTGTCAGTGAGGCAAATATGTCACTATACATCGCTTTCTATTAGGAATTAACCAATTCAGAACTGGCCATAAATATTATTACATTTGTCATATAAAGCAATCCGTGCAAACAACCATCATGAGTATGCATGTTAACTAGTTGAAACATTAATACTAGTTGAACATAACTTCATAAAACAATTTTTGGTCAACTAATGTGAAATGCCATCAGTAGACAGGACAATGGGTACATTCCATCTATAGTAAAAAGTTGCGATCATCAAAAAGTGAACGTGAAGTTTTCATTGGACAGTGACTGTACGTGAGTAATTGCTGTGGGCTCTAGCTTGAGTTGAATTGATGATGTAATCTTATGTTTCGGCAGAGATGCTGGTGATTCATTGAACGATTGCCGTATCATGTTTGTGACTGAAATATACAAGATAGAAGAGCCTGGAAGCACAGATGAGTCAGGAGCTACATGTGAAAGCCCATTGAAAAGTAAGTCACCTGCTGCTGAGGCTTACTGAGTGTCAACTTGACCCAACCTTGATATTTTAATTATGAAATTGGGCTTCAGCTGGAAATGTTGCCATACTCTTGATTCAGCTGCATAAACTGATTATGTGAGTTTGAAGATTAGATTGAATTCTGTGTAGTTTTTGAACATGTTACTTAAGTAGCAATATGCAGATGTTCGAGCCAGGTGTTAAGTTGCCACTTGTATTTCACTGATTACATCTCTAACACCAGGTGGACATAGACCCAATCCCAATGTCTTCAGTAGAAAGAAATCTGTTAGGTCCTGTGGCTGGACCAGTGTTGGGGAAGTTACTCGCAAAAGTAGTTCCGGTCCATAAAGTACAAATCCAGACTGAAGTTTTGTTTCAGCCAACCAATGGAGTATAGATTGTCCCAGTCAGAGTACTCAACTGGTTGGCTGTAACACAACCTTGGTCGGGATTTGTACTTTATGGACCTGAGCACGTCTGTTGGATTACTTTTGTGAGTAACTTCCATAATACTGTGCTGGACCCACTTCCTACATTTGAGGTTTGGATTTCTGTACATTTTCCAGGGCCGAATGGGCCGGAGTGTAAACACTGCAAGGACGACCCAGCCAAGAACTGCCGCATGTGCAACTGCCACGTGTGCGGTGTGAAACAGGACCCGGATAAGCAGCTGCTGTGCGACGAGTGCGACATGGCCTTCCATACCTACTGCCTCAATCCACCGCTTACCACCATTCCAGAGGATGAGGACTGGTCAGTCTCTTGGATGATGGTCTTGGAGATGGGTTCATCGCTTTAGTTGACTAAGATGTGACGACTCTAGGCTTAACTTGTATCTTTTTGGCAAATGACAATATGCCTATCTGCAGGTACTGCCCAAGTTGCCGGAATGATGTGAATGAGGTGGTGTTGGCTGGAGAGAAGCTCAAAGAGAGTAAAAAGAAAGCAAAGATGGCATCTGCAAGCTCCTCCAGCCAAAGAGATTGGGGGAAGGTAGGGGCCTCATTCTGACGCACTGGTGTGTTTTGGCCAATGTTTTTACTCACGCAGGAACAGTGTTCTCTGTTGAAGATTTGACATGATGTAAGAGAATAGAAGAGACTAATGGGACAGGCATCATGTATTCCTCTTGTAAAAGTGTCTGACATTCCTCGGTCAACCTTCTCTTGTGTTTCCATCCCAGGGTATGGCTTGTGTTGGCCGAACAAAACAGTGCACAATTGTTCCCTCTAACCACTATGGACCAGTGCCTGGGGTGCCGGTTGGCTCCCTGTGGAAATTCCGAGTTCAGGTTAGCCATGATGTCTTGGATTATCTGCTGTTACTGTTGTCTTGTTTCCTTGTCTTGAAATTCGTCCCATCTGCCTCTGCTGCATACATGTTCGGAGTAGAAATGTGTACCATGGGAAATGACAGCTGAACTTTGGGACTGACTGCTTGGGTCTTTCATTGGGCTCATTTGGGTGTGATTTTACAGGTCAGCGAGTCAGGGGTACACAGACCCCATGTGGCTGGGATTCATGGTCGAAGCAATGATGGCGCTTACTCCCTGGTGTTGGCAGGGGGTTACGAGGATGACGTGGTGGGTTGAGTTGCCGCAACCCCTTCCCACTACACGTGCTTAAGGCGTGTGCACCATTACTATGGTGGGCATTTTCAGTCCCAGTTAGTTTGGCTTTTACTAATTTCTACTCTCTGCCCACCCATTCCTTCCAGGATGATGGAAATGAGTTCACCTACACTGGTTCTGGTGGGCGAGATTTATCAGGGAACAAGAGAACTGCTGAGCAGTCATGTGACCAGAAACTTACCAACATGAACAGGTAGCTGAGCATGGTCTCATGAAAAACGGATGGCGCTCCTTTGGGTATATTGCTGTCTGGACAGTTGTCATGGCTTTGTCTGATCTTGTTGCTTGATGTCATATATAGAGCTTTGGCTCTGAACTGCAATGCCGCGATTAACGACAAGGATGGAGCGGAAGCAAAGAACTGGAAAGCGGGGAAACCAGTGAGGGTCGTGCGTAGCTCCAAAGGACGTAAACACAGCAAATACTGCCCTGAGGATGGCAACAGATACGACGGCATTTACAAGGTATGTGTGTGTGTCTTCGTGTGCTGTTACGTTTATCCTCTTTGTTGTGACCTCAGGTTGCTAACGATCATGTTCCTCGAAGGTGGTGAAGTACTGGCCAGAGAAGGGAAAGTCTGGCTTCTTGGTGTGGAGGTATCTTTTGAAGCGTAATGATGACGAGGCAGCACCTTGGACCCGAGAGGGCAAGGACCGGATCAAAAAGCTGGGTCTCGCCATGCAGGTACGTCTTGTCTAACGCTCGAGTTGTTGGTTGCTAGACAGCTGTGTATTTATGGTGGATTATCTACCTCATTTGTAAATCATTGTAGACAAAAAAAAATCTAAATGTTTCTTGAAGGAACACACCATTGAAGATACTGAGGATTTTTGGGAGCATTTTTATTTTTTCTATAGACTACTGGCATTCTTTGATATTTCCAGTTGAGAGACTATCTCTATTTAGAGACTGTATTTTATGATATGGCGCTCATATTAACACTGGTCGAAGAAGGAAAGTGTATCTACTGTGTTCATCTTTCTCTCTGGTTAGTATCCTGAGGGTTACCTGGAGGCTGTTGCTGCCAAGGAGAAGGAGAAGGAGAATAAGATGGAAGAAGAAGATGTGACCGACACACCCAGCAAGGGGAAGAGGAAACGGAAGTCTCAAGGTGGTGTGTAGGAAATTATTGGAAGAGAAAATCATATGCGTATTTAGAGAAATTTACTTTAAGAATTGTGTGGCACTGTATACTTGTTTACTGTGCTATGTTAAGCTTAGCCTTGCCCCATGTGTGATGGTCTCCTTGTAGGAGAGAAGCAATCTCCAGCCAAGAGCCCTCCAAAGAAGCTGAAAGTGGAGACCTACAAGTTAACGGCGGAGCAGAAAGCTCTGATAAAGGATGATGAGCTCAACAAGAAGCTGTGGGACGAGGCCATGCAGAGCCTGTCACAGGGGCCGGTATGTTCTGCCCACACCTGATTTAAACACGATACTGGAATATAATGGATTGTATGACGTGGGACGTGTGGGCATATAACATCTTCTGTCCATCCCTGTAGAAATTCCTGAACAAAGTTGAGGAGGTGTTCTTATGCATATGCTGCCAGGAAGTGGTGTATCAGCCAATCACTACAGAATGTCAACACAACGTGTGTCGGGTGAGTGAGCTCTTTGTCCGTTTCATAGATCTACTGCAAAACTTGTATGTTTTTTTTGTATGGTCTGGTGTAACCCTTGTTTTATAAAGAGGACACTCAGTGGATGGCTATGCAACCTGATTTGCCCAATTTCTTTGTTATACAATTGGGTTAATAGTGGATGACTTTGCAAGCGGATCCTGCCCATTGCTAGTCCGAAAGCTTCATTTCTAATTACATTTTATGTAGGTTTGTCCATGCTTGGGGCGATTGAAGCTGAGTATTGAACATTGGGTTCATTTTACAGGAATGTCTGCAGCGTTCCTTCAAGGCAGAAGTGTACACATGCCCAGCTTGCAGACATGACCTGGGGAAGAACAACCCCATGACAGTCAACAAGTCCCTCCAAGCCATTCTAAACCTGTTCTTTCCTGGATACAGCAGTGGCCGGTGATAACTTCCTGCTCTGCCCAAAACTGCTGCTTTCCTCTCTCGGACAGAATCGACATGAACTATGAGCTGTAGTTTAGCAGTAAACAATTAAGACAAAGTTATTGATTTTTAATATATTGAACATGAACAATTTCATCTGGTAGTTGGGTGACAAAGATGCCCCCCCACCTCTGTTTATATATATAAAATCTAGATGTTTAGCATTGGTTGATGATAATTCAGTCAGTCTTGTGTTGAACTGCTAGCATGTGGGTCGGCTGCTGCCTTTTAAAATGCATTTAATTGGTCACATATGGAGTTAAACTATATCACATCAAATGGTGGGGAGCAGCTCTAAGTCAGTACTTCACTCTGGTATAATTTTTTGACCTGTTATAGCACCCTTCAGGCATGTATTTTCTTTGGAATAACAGGCTATGTATTTAAAGTCTTAGAATAGTTACCCCAAAGGCATCTATATTTTATGTATTAATTTTTTCTGTAGTTTGCTGTGTTCAATCTGTCATCCATTGGACGGTTTCAACAGGTTTTTCCCTCACTACAGTATCATTAAACTGGCCAGTGCAGTAGTTTTGTGTGAGCTTAAATGTATAACGGAATACAGTGTAATCCGTTACCACGTGTCCTATGGTAGATTGGTTTGAACTTCTTTAAAGGTTCTAAATTAACCTTTGATTTCCCTCATTCTTTGTCTGATTAACATCAATGTCTCCAATAAGCCAAAGGCAGCTGGCAACTCATGTTGGTAATGCCTTTAAATATGACCATAATTGTAAGCATACTGGAATTTTGTACATTTTCAGAAGTTGTATATTTTTAGCATAAGTTTAGTCATTTTGTTTCGTTAGTTTGTTCTTGTATTCTGCCTCTTAATGCAGATTTTTTTTTTTTTTAAAGTCAAATAAAATACATTTTTGAAGTCCTTGTATACAGTATGTTGATGTGCAAAGCAGGCCCCGACCTGTGCCTGTGACGCACGGGGTCAGGCGGTGGGCATCCACCTGCTTCGTGCAGCATCCACAACCCCGACAATGGCTGACCTCTGCATGACAGAAAACGTCCTTGTTTGTAAGTCCCCCACGTTGCACTGAGGAGGGCTCGTCTCTCTGGGCAGCTGGCAATTATTGGTGTATTGACTAATAAATGCATTTGTCGGCATAGTTTACCGTAACGTGCCCTTTACATTTTAAATGCAGGTGCAGTGGGGTGTTCTGCACGCGTCGAGGTTTTTTTTTTCTTCATATGCAATTGCCCAGATCCCAGCTACCCGCCCAGAGTGTATACATTAGATCGCAATGCTGCACATTTGCTATTTTTCCGCTGCCCATGCAACGGTTGCATATTACGGAGGCCACCATATTCCGTGACCCGCAGCCCCCACAGCCGACTTCCGTGCGGTGGTAGCAGCAGTAGCAGCACGCTACAGCGCATAATTAAGATGGTGATGTGAGGGAGCGCACGTACTCCACGTCGGCGCGCTGGGAAGCTGGATAGCGCCGTCAGAGACGGAGCGGGCGTGAAACGCGGCATCTGTAGCCAGGCTCTGCCTCCACTCGGCATCGGACGAATGCACTGCGGATTTCCCTGCACCTCCTTTTTGGCGATATATGCATGGGAAGAGTAACCCCGTTTCAGCTGGATTATTTTTTTTCTTCTCATTTCTACAGCCCAAAAGCTAAGATTTGTATCTCGTACCAAGCTGCGGACAGGGAAAGGTAAATATCTAATTGTAAGGTCCTCCTATGACGGCTTTGCCGATTCCGGGTGATCCTATTGACGGAGTGTGCCGTCAATCAAAGCAGAACGCCAATCAGCAAGGCTGTAGTCCAGCACCGGTGGTTTCTAGCCAATCACAGAATTGGATATTTAAAAGTGGGGGTGAGGCCGAGCTTTTCCGTGCTAGATCCCGTATTCACAGATAATCGATCGAGAGGATTCAGGGAGCGAGAGGAATCGAATACGAAAAATATAAAGGTCAGGAGAGACACAAAGCAGGAGGTAAATGCGACGCAAAGCATGCACCGCCATCTGTAGGAACCTTGCCCCGCGTATTAAGCGCTAAAACAGTCTTTGTTCTTGCTCGCCGTGGTGTTTTGTTGACTTTTACCGGAGAAATGGTCGTCGCGGGGTGCTTTAAATTCACCGAAACACCCGATGAACTTGCGTCTTAATTGTGCCCTTAATGATACGCCCGTCTTGCTTTAGTGAAGTCGCTCCGTTCGATATGCGTCGAAGGGAACCAAAAAGATGCATGGAAGTCTCGCTAATTTGCAGTGGCTTGGTTGGTAATTGTTCGCATGAACGAGCTAGTGGGTTGGGGGGTGGGTGGGTGATGACACAAGCCGGATACGGTGCAAGTGCAATTAATTGACAACTGAAATGTCTCCATTGCGAGCATGCATCGTCCTGTGCGGGTGAACTTGGTCAGCATTGCGGAGCGCGAGCACTGGCATTGTTCTGCGTGACTCGGAGCATGGCTCCTAAAAGGCCAGTGTGCTGCTTTTCATATACAAAGCAATAACCATGTCGGGCAAATTGCTCTCGGCGTACGGCTTCATGCAGTGCCGAGGAGGGGGTGGCTTATAACTTGATGGGTATTAGTGACTCCCCCGTGCCTGACGTGCTGCCGGCTTGCTCTCACTTCCTTTGCAAAGTCGCACGAGACGTTTCCTCCGAACTTCGACAGTCGCGTGGACATTCGCCCCATTTTGCACGCACGCTTCGTTTCGGGGCGCAGTGTGTCAGAATACGCGCTGATAAGAGCACTTTGCCACAGATGCATGATGTTTTATTTATTTATTTGGTTTTTGTTCTAGGTCTGCTATTAGTTAATGTCAGAATTTGGAATATAATTGCAAGTTTTTTTTGTTTTTTTTTTTGGTGGAGAAACCTCCTTTTATGGCTGACTATTTTTGGGGGATTTTTAAATAGTGTACTGGATGAATGGGTATTTCGGTTTCGGTTCCTTTTGAATGAATGGACTTTTTTCTTTAGATGTTGCTATGCAATGAAGTACATCTTGCTCTCTCCCCCCGTTGTTAGCGCAAATACTATTTTTATATAGAAACTGCAGGAAATTTAATATTTTACTGTACCGCTTAAAGCCCTAAAGTTAATGTATAGGTTTATGATTGGGATGTGACGTCATGACTTATGAAGAACTGTGGAGTTATGACGCAAAGCATCTGTCAAAGTTTGTCTATGAATACATGCGTGCAAATGCATTCCTAGAGATGTTTGTGTCCAAGATTGCCATGTTTCTAGAATAATGGTAGGAAAAAGGACATCTGTGATATTTTATCATCGCCTGTTTTGGTAGTTGCAAGTCTGTGTCTCTGTAGATTACAGGACATGGTTAGTTTATCAACATCAGCTTCAAACCAGAGGAGCAGATACCTTGTAGATACCATTTTGAGTTCAGACTAAGGAAACCTACATGCATGCTATTTATCAATCTGATTAATGAGGCTCTGTGAGACTGACTTCCCTTCATTTGGGTCCTGTTTCTTTGTACATAACTTTAAATATAATGATCCTGATAAGATGCTTATTTTCCGACCTTAAAATTAACTGGATATGAAACTTTCATGATATTCTGTATGCAGTGAGCTTAGTGAATGTGCTCACATTAATTGAAAATAGTTAAAATGGTGATGGAGTCAACAGCTGATAGCCAGGGTACTGAAGCAGGTTTATGGCAGCTGTGATAACAAAAAATATTTGCTTCTCATGCCTGAGCTGTGGATGGCCATTTGAGGTCAGCTCTGCCACTTAGCTTTTGGTTGTATATGTGTGTAGTGGGTGCTGCCTGCAGATGGATAAAGTGAAGTGTATTGGCTGAGTGGTTTAAATAAAAGGGGTCTTATGTGATTCCCAAGCGCTGGAATTTGAACAAAGGTCAGGTATAAGCTGTGGTCAGCTTAGGGTAAATGGTTACAACACACTGTTGTAACATCCTGTTGTCTCCAAAAGACAATGATAGGATTCATTGTGCAACTAGTCAGGGAACATCACTGCATGCACTGTGAGGCTCATTAAGAACTTGGAAAATGGCATCACCATGTATCAATGTGTACATTTTTGTTCCCCAGTGTATACACCAAATAAAAATATAATGAAAACCTGGGGGAAAGCTTTACACTATGCTTATATGACCATATCAATTTAAACATCCTCTATACTACGTTGTTAGCTGCCAGGCAATTAGACTAGACACCAGTTCTGCTTCAGTAGATGTTTGCATTGAAATATCATCTGTATAGACAGTGAAACTCATAGATGGATAAAATGATTTGTTAGGCTGCCCCCCTCCCCCATACTTTTAGGGTATTTCTTGGGTGTGTCTGTTTTCTGATTTGTGGCATATGGCAAAAAACAGCTGAGTGATTTTATGTAACATGCGCACATGATGCTAGAGTTACGCTGTATTGTTGATGTTTATCTGGCACAGACACATCGCCCATTAGCTTAAATAGAGTTCATGGCTCTGTTTTCTGGGTATGAGGCCTTATTTGATCATATTTATGCATCTGAATCTGGCCTTTCCGAATGGCTAAGTTCATAAACAATTTCTGTTAAGTTGTTTTCCGTTGGAACAGAACTAAATCCTGAATCCCGTGATACTGTTTTCAATTTATTCGTTTTTTTGTGGCACTAAAGCAGTTTTGTCGAGTAGTATTTATAGAGAGCCAACGGTCATGGTTAGTAGATTATGGTATTACCCAGATGGGTAATGTATTTGTTTTTTTGGCCAGTATGCTGTTGCCAGCGACACTTATTCGGGTCAATTTATCCCATTAGTGAGATGACTCAAAGTATTTGACAGAATTCCACAGAAACTCTGTATAGGGCAAAAGTCTGGAAGTTGATTTTTTTTTTTTAATAGACGAATCACACCAACTGCAGTGTAACGCCACCCAGTGGTGGCAAAGGGAAGGGTGATGGCATAGGAACATGACATTGTGGAAGTGATGTCAAAAAGTATACGACGGAACTAATCATTCAGCAGAAACATGTTAAAGATGATGATCTGCGACTGGTTTCCTTTTGAGACCGATTACATCAGAACTGAATCGGCAGCAATGAGCCGCACCAAAGGAAGCATTTGCAGACGACACTAAATCTTGTGAACAGAACTCTGTTTGATGGGTCTATTTCAGATCTCAGATCATTGTGTATGGAAAAAAACAGTAAAAAATTATAAAAAAAAACACCATCCACATGAAAAAACACACTGGCAAGAGCATGCCAAACCAACAGGCAGCGACATAACTCTGTTAAGTCTTTTTGGCCAATCGGAAGCCTTATTACCAGTTCCGCTAAGCTGAAAACGGCAAATGTAAACGGCAAACGGCGCACACACTCTGACATCAAACAAAATTCATAACGGGCTACACTTTGACATTCAAGGCCAAAAACTCTCTTCCCTGTCTACATGTTGATGTTGAAAACAGAAGTTCTGAGAATCGTCATCATGGACAGAGTTATACAAAAGCTCAGTTTTCAGTGCCCTAAAACACCGTTTGTGTGTGGACTTGGCATCACCTGG
>JAODKN010000044.1:8210423-8221326 GCA_026774425.1 Petrocephalus zakoni
CCCCCCCCCCCCCCCCCCCCCCCCCCCCCCCCCCCCCCCCCCCCCCCCCCCCCCCCCCCCCCCCCCCCCCCCGGTAAGCTGCTTATCCTCCTGCCACACGTCGCGACACTAATTCATACAGAACGGCCACCCTTATCAGCCAATGACAGTGTTTTGAATTGGTGAGTGACCCAATCAGTTTTCAGCTGGAGCCAGTGCACCTCAGTGCACACGTCAGTCGTCGATGCCTGTTATGGTACAGTGGGGAAAAAAGAGGACGTGTGTCCCGCCAGTGTGAATGTACCGCATTGTCTCTCCGACTGACAAGAACAATGGGAACATTGGTGTATTCTGCTTTTCTGTTTGGTGGATAAAACTGTCCTACTGCAAATTTAATCCTGATACAATCATAACTGGATCATGTGTACTCTAGATCCCAAACAACTCCGGCCCACGTCAAAAGAAATTTAACTAACAAATTAGTTAAACATAAGTGAAAGTTTACAGTTTTCCATTGGCCATCTGTGCTATTCTCAAACTCCTTTATTGGTCCGAGTTATATTGTGTTTTTTTTAATTAAAACTCCTTTTTAATCATTAGAACTAATTACTTGTATTATTGTGGAACATCTGTCCGGAGAATTGGTCAGTTACAGCTTGTCATTTTGGCTTTCAGTGTGAGCCATGTTTGTCTACGTTTTTGGGGCTTCTGTTTCATCTCGCACTGTTGGCAGAAGCTGTGGTCAGAGTGCTAGTTATGCTGCATTGTCGCCATCTGGTGGTGAAATTCTGTACTGCGTTCTTCAAGTGTCCTGACAAGGCTTCATGTCACAAGTGGATTTTTATAAGACCGCACTAACCAATTCTGACCATGACATTTATTTTTGTGAGTCACCTCAGGTTTTTTGTTGTTCGTACTCATTCCTCTGCCTTATAAATTAGTGTAAAAGTTAAATGCTTTTCAGACCTGTTGTATTGTTTGTGCTGTTGTCATTGAGCTAAGCTGGGAGAGGGGACAGTTCTGATGGAGTGACAGGAAAAAGCCCCCCCCCCCATGTCCCTGTAGGACATCGCAGAGTGGAACATCGGCCACCTGAACACCCTGCTGGACATGGTGGAGCAGGAGTGCGGCATCGTGATCGAGGGGGTCAACACGCCCTACCTCTACTTTGGCATGTGGAAGACCACCTTCGCCTGGCACACGGAGGACATGGACCTCTACAGCATCAACTACCTGCACTTCGGGGAGCCCAAGTCCTGGTCAGTGACCCCCCCCACCCCTCAGTCCCCTCCTTAAAGCCGTTCACCTCTTTAGTTTGTTCTTCTTTGTGTTGTCCTTCCTTCTGTCCATTTTGAACGAATGAATGAGAGTTATATAGTGCTTTACAGAGGGGCCACTTCAGCCTCCACCACTGTGTGGCACCTCCCTGGATCTCCTCCATCTTCCTCTCTCGGTCTGTCTCTTCTTAATTTTTTATCTTCTCTGGTCTGTGATTCAGGAGTTTATGGTCATACTCACAGTAAACCGCCAGCCACAGCATGCAATGGCACTCTTACTCTGCATCTCTTTCCAGCCAATTTTAACAATTAATGGGCAGGAACGGTGCAATGCAGACATAATGGAAATATTGCGAAGGAGGAGATGAGCAAGAGGTAGGTAACTGGCCAGGCCTAGGTGCCAGACTTTTTGGGGGAAAAAAAACAGCACCTGATTGGCTGGAGGTGGATTATACCACAGAATTGGGGGGGGGGGCAGTGTGTGAGAGTCATTCACAAGCCTGATGTCCTGCGGGTAGAAGGTATTCTGCACTCTTGTGGACCGTAATGTCACACTCCTGCGGCATGTGAAATTCCCCCTTTCATTTGCTCCTGATAAAGGTTGTAAGTAGCGGGGGGAAGATGCAGCAGAGTCGCTGTGTGAATCTGAAGTGCTGTTGTAAATGTGTGTCCGCCCTGCCTCTCACTGTGCAGGTTCTGGGGTCATGCTCCCGTTGACAGGATTCAGCTGCATTTCACCTGTTCGTGTGAAGTCTCTCTTCCGCTTTTGGTTGTGTGTCAGAGTGGCTCCTCTGTCTCTGTGTATCCTGGTAACAGGCCCGAATGGTGTTGCTTAATTTGGCGTGCTGCCTTTTCATTGGTCGGGGTGCTTCTTTGATGACAACATGCACCCTTTTAGCGTGGGGTTTGCACATCCGGTGTTCAGGTTCTAATGCGATACTGCACAGGTAGTGGACTCTTGGAGCTGTATAGTTTTTGCCTTTTTTAGTGTCGAAATGAGCTTACAGTGCAACATTTAGAATGACACAGGAAGTGTGTGGATTCTGGTGAAGTGTGACCAGCAGGGGTCGCTAGAGTGCTGCGTGAATTCCTGCACAATGCCGTCGCCTCTAGCTGTAGGCATCGTCTTGCTTTATTAACGGTGCTATATTGGGTGGGGGGGGGATGTGGAGTGTCGTCAGGCAGGAAGTTGTTAGGAGGTTAATATGCATGACGTGCCTCAGAATCGTGCCCCAATTTGGTCACGTAACCAGGTCATTCTGCAAACCGGTAGGAGGTGGGGGTTAAAGGCATGCAAGGCGGTAAGAACGCGCGTCTCCTTTTGTTAGTGGCTTATATGTGTCTCCTGATTGGTGGGTCTTGGTCACATGGTGTGTGTGCGCGGGTAGGAGTGGGATGGCGGTAAGCCGAGCGGGGCACATGGCCACAGCACCCTACAGTGACCAGGAAGTCCGGTGTGCTGCATCTCCCAGATCTGTAGCCGCCCTTCCGTCTGCCCCTTCCTCCGTCCGCGTGGGGCCTCCTCCACACACCTCCTGCTTCTGGCGTCCCGTTCGGAGCACCTCCCCTTGCAGCTTATCTAGAACGTGTCTCTGCATCGTCTGTATTTCTGGGGAGTCATACCTTGTAAGATCACGTTATTTTGTAGCCTCTCTGTGATCGGTCAGAGGAAAATGTGCTACATTTACGTGCTCGGCAGACATTTTTGTTTGAAGCAATGTACAAGTGTCGTAAATGGGCACATTGCAAACACAAGTATCAAGGAGTCGACTAGCTAATCCGAGCTTCCGGCAACTGCCCGGGTGCGAGTGTAAGCAGAACTGGAGCAGGTGTTTCAAACAAAGCAGGAACCCTGGAAGACCAGAAGTGCAACATAGGAACATTCAGGGACCGTAACGAGGCATCAGCGTAGTAGAGGACGTTGTTTGGTTACAAATTCGGAGTGAATTTTACTAAGTTCTGTATGACTTAAAATAAATAGCCAGCTTCTCGCTGTAATTACACTGCTGCACCATCCCTTCACCTTAATATTTTTCTAAATTAATTGTAGGTTTGCAATATGAGCCTGAATGTAATATCCCTCACTGATCAGATAACAACTAATTTAGCTACTCGAGTAACCGAGGAATGGTTTGCCGTCGTGTTAGGGAAGTGTCGGAGAGGGCAATCATTTTTTGAGGCACGGTGGGTTATTTGGCAGTTGGGCGCCCCCTAGTCGGGGCTCTGGATGGGAGCAAGCCTCCCCCTTCTGTGCCCCCATCTCCTCTTTCATTCTGTCCCTGTTTTCTGCTCCTACTCTTCGCTCACATGCCATCTGCCGTCGCCCCCCCCCCACCCCCCCCATACAAACTCACAGAGACCACTTTGTGTGTGTTCCTGCACACGTGCGTCTCGTTCAAAGCGACTTGGCGTGATGCAAATCAGATATGAAAAGATAAATTTAGCATTCCGCATTAAAAAGAAAACCGTTAATGGATAGCATTCAGAAAAGGTGCATTGACTGAACGTGCGGCGTCTCCATGGCATCTGTGCATAATTCGGTCTCATTAAAAGTGACAGTTCACAGTGTCTGTCTTTATGAAGCTGGGTGTTTTCATTAGGTGATGCGCGATTATCCGTTTTGGCCCTGATTAAATTGACAGTCGCCTGATGAGACGAGAGTCGATGGCAGGTGCAGATCAAGCCGCCTACTTGTGTCCCATCATCCAGAGTTTCTGGTTGGGTGAAAACTCCAGGCGGATGGATTTAAGGAATGTCAGGAGGCATGGTACCCCAATACTCATTTGTGTCCGATGACTCTACGAGTGATCTGCGTGGAGAAGGTCGGGTAGCGTAGGTGGTGTCCTACGCCTGTCACCGCCGACTAATCCGTCAGCATGTCACTGCCCTGACGCCGCTCTGTTTTACCGTCCGCTCCTCCTCCCCCTAGTTCAGGGCTGCTGGTTGTCATGGATACCTCTGTTGCTTTTTAATTGGACCCCGATCGGATGCCCGGGCGCCCACACTGCCTTTATTTATAGATGGATTATTAGTGCGGGACATCTCCTAGCCACTGCCTGGAGATGGCTGCAAAATCTCTCTGTCCGTGTTCGGCCTGGAGTAGTGAGAGGGAAGCTCTGTCAGGTCACCCCCGTACTCGTCGCCACCTCCGAGCTTTGGACGTCACCGCAGCGGCCTCGCTGGGCTGTTCAGGGGACTCTGTCTAGTTGATGGCTTAATTAAGATGGAGGTGAGTAGAGTAGCATTTTGGTTAAGGAAGTACACGTAAAATGTGAAGGTTACCCAGAAGTCTCACTGAGGCCCTCTTTATAGCAGAGAGCTTAACCTGGCCGTAAATGTAAACTGCACTCAAGGGGGTGACGTCCTCTGTGGTTCAGACCCACTGCTAAAATGGCCGGGGTCAGTAATTCTCATGGGGCAAAGGACTGGTTCTGTTCCGGTTTCCTAACCAGTTCCGTTCAAAACCAGGCACCAACCGGGAACCAGTCCACGGTTCCCGCAGTTAGCCCGTTACATCATTGGTGGGTGTTTACATTCTCTGTATCTTATTATTTATCTTATTTGATCCCGCGTTCCTCCTCACATGATCAGCCTTTGCTAACTCTTCCGCCAACTCGGCATAGTTTGCTCTTCCTAGTAGTACTTTCAAATTTAGTTTGGAATTGAGTTTGAGTTTTTCGCACCTGTAGGTAGACTTGTACGCACCCATTCATTAAGTCATTGCAGTTCCCCCTCAGTTACCAACCATTTCTTGCTTCTCAATGTGAACTGTTTTTTTTTTTATTTGGAACCTGGAACCTTATTTTGGTAGAAATGCGTGGTTTGTGAACTAGAGCTGAACAGATTGTCGGTTGAAAAGCGGTATGGTCAGAAAACATGCTGAGGTTACTTGGAGTTGACAATTTGCCTGGAGTCAGTTTTTTTTTGTTGTTGTTGTTGTTGTTGTTTTGAAGACTAGCGGGGATCCACACACTCTAGCTGAAGCAGACAGATGCAATTACTGGACTGTCGACCTTTTTCTGTTTGTCTCCAATTTTTCCCTCTTAAGAGTACAGGATTGTTTAAAGCATTTTTATTTTAATCTCGCATGTTTTACTTCATGGACTGTATCATTTGTGTTTAGCCACTGCATATCCATTGTCAAAAAAGCCATTCTCTGGTTACCACATCCACATAAACCCAGCGTCTTTTTGATTGTTGAGAATGGTAGGCGGGTAGAAAATTCTCCTTTTCTCAGTAGGCTGCCTTTTAAACCCTTTCCACTGCGCATTATTGACCAGCGAAATCCGCCATTCTGTCGGAAATGCACTGGGAATTCACCTGGAAGGGCAGCACAAGAGAGACCGGGTTCGAGGTAAAACATGACCTGGTCCATAACTCTAACCTGCTGGATGTCTGCTTCTCTGGGCAGCTTTCAGAACTGGACGCTTGCCATTTTCCCATAATGCCCTCCTTTGTTCCTTATGGCAATCCTTAAATTGATTATTATAATCTTGCAGTACTATACACCAACTTACCTAACCTTAGCCAACTATATGAAATCATTATTGCAGCATCTGCAAAAATGTTGTGCAAATTTTCAGAAAATACTCTCTGCCACAGGGAAAGGCTTTGTTGGTTTATATGGAAATAAAACAATAAAGATATGACTAGTACCTTAGTTAATTGCGTTATAACTGTCTGATTTCACCGAATATCAAAACACTGTATTGTATCAAATACGACAGCTGTTGGTGGTTCTAAAACCCATGGATGTATTCCCCTGGGGGGTCAATAAAGTATTTTTTTATTCATATACAGATTATCCAGACACACAGTGTATGTTAATAAGGCACCAGTACCATGGGGTGTGCTGGACCCCCTCTCCAAGTCTGATGCAGTACTTGTCCAGCTCTATGGGGCTCCCTAGACAGGCTTTACCGCCATCCGCCCCCCGTCTGCCTCAGTGAAACTGGCATGCTAAGTCGGCTTCCCACCAGTAGATGGCGCCCTAGGCTGCTGCCTGTGTTGCTTAAGGGGTAACCGGCACTAGAAAGGAGTGTACTGTATATAGACCAAAACATTCTTGCATGCCAACGGCAAGCATTAAAGGCTCGGTATTAATGAAGCGTTTAGGAGGCGTGGAGATGTGTAAGGACATCGTTTCAGTCCAAGCCGTGAGCAGAGTAACCCCACGTCGCTTCCAATTAGCGGCCATGCTTTATTAAATTATCATGATACTGTGAGCACTGTTCATTATACTGCGGTTATAGTAGTGCCGTGGCTGTAAATTGGCCCCGAGGCCTGGGCTGTGTGTCGGAGAGGATTTGGCTCAATCAGCGCTTCATTACCGCTCCTGTCTGCCTCGGCCGGCTGTTTGTCTTGTACCGCTATCTGACATGGAACGTTTATATGCTGGATTCTTTCTTATGCTTACAAGGGTGGTTTTCATTAATTCTGAGCCTCGGGCCTCGACAGCAAGCAGAGATGTATATTTTTGTGAGTCCTGCTCACGGGGGGTGTGCCGGATGACTTGCTTACTGCCAGTAATCCCCCCCCCCCCCCCCTTTGAGGCGTGCTTGTCTGCCGTCATCATACTTCTGTCGGCTTGCACCCTCCCGCCAGTTTCCGCGTTTCATCTCGTTTGGCGCGCCGATGCATGTCGTCGGCAGGAATATATTTCGAATTCCGGATTGTGGTGTTCAGGCAGGAGCCTGTCGAAGTTTATGTTCAGTTTATTGTGGGATAAGAGGACGGCAGTGACTGGCAGGGACCCGGCGAGACGCAGCCGTTTTCCGTAAGGGACTCTGGAAGGCAGGAAGGCCGCTTAGCCCAGTCAGCGTGCAGTTTGTGGGAATGGCATCCATCTCCATTTTCCCACAATTGTTTATCTAATGTAGGGTTGCAGTGGGGGGTGTGACTCTGGGGAGTCCGTGGCTTATAACGAGCATCATACAAAATCTGACCCTCGCACGCCGGCAGTGCGCGTCCCTGAGAAAAGGGCGGGTTGGTGACATACCCACTCGGCAAAAGGCCCCAGCTCACTGCGGACCGCTCTCCTGACTATGGCGGCTGGTGGCCCAGAGGCCTTCACTCTGGCAGCACTTTACGGCGGGCGGCACAGCGTGGCGTAACCCCCCCTCAGATTAGCTTCTAGCGCTGCCTGCTGCTTCCCAGGGTGTTTTCACCAAGTCACCTGCAGATTGAATCCAGCTAAATAATTACGCAGAACAAAAATTTTTAATGGATCTAGTAAGTTATGTATTTTTGCATCAGTTTGAGTTATTTTACGTTATTATAGTGATGGGTAGTATACAGCCTGCCAGTGTCTTGTCTGAACCACGTGTAGCAATTAACACTGTGAGTGTGTGCATATGTTTGGCTCTTAATGTGTTGCTCTGCAGTGCCTTTGGGTCCCTTCCATGGTATGCTTGGTGTATCTGTATTGATAAGATTCTTTCCCCCCCTGTTGTTCACATTTCCTCCTGTTGATGGCAGTGGTTGTCCATCTCAAAATCCCAGGTGTGAGCATGTGTTTAAATTCAGGGAGTGTAAAAATGGCTTCGCGACGTTAAGGGTAAAATTTACATCTCCGCCAAATCAGGGCTGTGGGCTGGGGCTGAGGTTGGCGTGGTAGATGAAATAATTATGGCGGTAATTATGCCGCTAATGAGGTTAAATGTTGAGCTTTGTGGCGTCACGGAAGGCCTGCTGGCCAGTTCGATCGCTTTATTGTTATAATGAGATGAATCTTAAAATGATTAACAGCGATGGTTGTCACCTCGGAGCAGCTGTCGGTGAGGTGTCACTAGGCTGCTCCTCGTCAGATCCTCCGTCTGTTTGCCGCCGGGGTGAAACAGTGGTGTGTGTGTAATCGGCTGCCCCCCCCCACCTGTACTGACTCTGCTCTCTGCATCCGCCCAGGTACACCATCCCCCCAGAGCATGGCAAGCGGCTCGAGAGGCTGGCCAAAGGTAAGTCGTCCCCCCCCCGATCCCTTTATTGATTCACCTCAACCCCCCAGGGGCTGCTCTGGTGAATAATTGGTCTCTGTGACGTTTCCCTGCCGCCCAGTAGGTAACTGTGGGCTGCCTTTAAGTAAAAAGACCAGAAATTCCAGAGTAACATTAAACAGCAGCTGCTGACTCGTCAAAGGGGGGGGGGGACGCGCACGCATGCTGAAAGTTCAGAGGATGCGCTCCGCTCCGCGCGGATTCCGTTTCCGCAGCAACGGTATCTAAGTGCAGAATATCTAACCTTGGGGTGTGTGACTCTATGACATCACTGTCTGGCTCCCATGTGTGGCGCCGGCGTGGGGGATCGGGAGGGGGGGGCACGGCGGGCAGGAATAAATAGCGTGCTGACTAGCGCGTCTGCCGGGCCATGGGAGGCTCTCGGGCGATAGTGTGCCCCCAGAACCAGAGCACATTTCTATCAATTACCGCCAAGGCCTTCCTGGCAGGAGGCGTCGGTGTAGAAATCTCGCACGGTTTCCGTGGCTACTGCGCTGACCCCAGCAGCTGGTGGCGGGAGCGCGTTTGATTTCCTGGTCTATGAAAACCAAGAGCCGCAGATCCGTAGCCGGGCTTAGAGACACGAGGCTGAGGGACTCATGGCCTGACCTGGAGTTTCTCAACCCAGTCCTTGGGGACCCCCGTACAATCTACATTTGTGCTCCCTCCCAGATCCCAAGACACCTGTGACCGGGTCTTTGGTGTTCTTTGTTGTAGGTCTGGTGTTGGGAGCTGGAGTGGAGCGAAAATGTAAACTGTGCAGGAGACCCTGTGGACTGTGTAGAGAAACGCTGACCTAGACAGGGGATGTGTCCCTGGTTGACTGTGGTATACCATAAGCTCCGCCTCCTGGCATTCACCAATCCTACCTTTCCTGGATGCTGTGACTTGGGGCAAACCTGTTGTTGTTACTATTTTTTTTGTATTTATTCCTTTATCGGGCTGTGATCGTTGCACCTCGAGCCCGTGACTACCTCTGAGGTGGCTTTGCGGTGATATGCCCTTCTCTCTGCCTCCGCTATTGATATTATCGTCTCCCTGATTATTTTTTTCCCTGGGAGCATTGCTGGCTGTTGCTGAAAGAAGTAACTGGAGCGAGATCTTAATGACGCTTTGAGGGATTGATCCGCTGCGCGTTCCCTGCGTTACTGAGGATTAATAAGCAGCCCCGTTCTCCGTCAAGGGCTTCGGCGGCTAGGCGTTCCCAGTCCTCATCCGCTCCAGAGCTTCTAGATGCAGCCACATGCTGTTTTATTTTCCCGCTTACACTCCTGTGCCTCTAGGGGGCGCCCTCGCCGCACGGCGCACCGTCTTTATTAGGGGGAGCTGGTGTGGCTCAGAGAAGCACGGACCCGTAGAGGCCCTCAGACGGCAGCTGGCTCGCACCCCTGGAAGGAGGCCCCTTACATCACTGGTTACTGAGAGCGTTACCGTAGCTACCCTCGGAAAGATATTTAGTTTTTCATTCGTTGCCCCAAAAAACAAACCATTGTACTTAAATTAAGCTGTGTTGCCCCCCCCCCCCAATCTTAAACTCTCTCCTACGCCATTGCCCCTACGACAGCAGTTATTGAAAGCGTTGCCCTACTTACTGTAACTGATGACTAATAAAAGATTAGCGGGGGGACTGGGAACAGCTGGTGAAAGGGGTTGTTGAGCAGACTTCTAACACATTTCAACAGTCAGCCCCAGCTATATATCCCTCCATTTCTGCTAGCTTAAGCCTCCAGGCAGCAACTGACGCCTAGGAAACATGCCATACTAGAAGTACCCTGATTTAATAAGTAAATGGATACCTGATTCGATTCAGCAATTGTCTGAGGTCCCCCCCTATTCGTCTGGCTGAGAAGGTCTGGCCAGTTCTGTGTCGATGAGTCTGCGGGTGGTCGTTCGTTTAGTTGTGCCTGACTGCGACCTAGTGGGCTTCAGCAGGTCTGACTGAAAGTTGCTTGTTCACCCTCTTGAAATCGTGATATCTGCTATACGTCGTAGTCCCTGCCGCCCCCTTCTCCCTTTGCCACGCAGCATCAGCATCTTCTCCCGTGAATCCTGTCCTCATTTAAGTGACTAAAGTGCCCCAGCCCATTTTACTGTCAGTCCTTCCGGTGAACAGTATAGCTTTTATTTCCCTGGGGTTTAACTAACTTGCAAAAGTTTAAGCAGCCAAATAATTTCTCTTTTTTTTTTTTTTTGTCGTCATGGGCAATACCTGACTGGTCTGGTGCTGGTGTCACTTTGTCTCCTCCTCCAATCACAGGCTTCTTCCCCGGAAGTTCCCAAGGCTGTGATGCTTTCCTGCGCCACAAGATGACGCTGATTTCTCCGTCCATCCTAAAGAAGTATGGCATCCCATTTGACCGGGTATGGCTTCAGGTGGAATAGGCAGGGTGTGGGAGGGTGGAATCGGTGCTCATCAGCAATGGCTCGTATGTGATTTTTTTTTTGCACTGGGACTGTAGGGGGCGCCACATGGAGATTAGTGATCCAAGAAGGATTGCGTGGTGTGGTCCTCGTCCTCTTTGTTCGTAAAACTTTCATGGGGGGGGGGGGCGGAGAGGGGGAAAATAAAAACATACATACACACACACACACACTCACACTCGCCCACACTCAGACACACACTCACACACACACTCACACACACCCAGTCTCGGC
>JAODKN010000044.1:8221426-8233421 GCA_026774425.1 Petrocephalus zakoni
CACACACACACACACACACACACACACACACACACACACACACACACACACACACACACACACACACACACACATCCTGATCTGGTCAGTTGCCAATAGTAACACCAAGCAGCTTCTTATTGAACTGCCCAGTCAACCGTAAGAGTGTGAGATTATTGCTTATTGATCCACGGTTTGAAAATTGAAAATAAATCCTCTTTTATGAGCAGAAAAAGAAGACGGATTTGTTCCGAGCTGGCTTTACATCCAGAGCTCTTTCTCTGCATTTGCACCTGCTGTGTCTCGCTCCTTTGGACTCATTAACAGCACGGCTGAATTGATGCATCCCACAGTCGCATGAAAAGGAACCAAAGAGTGGTTAGCTGAAACACAGCCAAGGGCATTGTGGCTCCAAGTAGTGAGGGCCGACAGGCAAAGAGAGACTAGGAGAGTACTTGGAGAGGGAGAGAAAACACACCCTGTTCAGTGGCTTTGAGCCCCCTGGAAGGGTATTTTGTTTGGAGAGAACGCATGTGAACCTCCAGATCGACCATGATGATCGAGCATGAACATCATTGGCCGGGATAAATCAGGCTTGCGATGGCACGGTGGTGGGCTGGGGCATCACGACCTGCCAGTTGCTGACTTTTTTAAAGCCCACCCCTCCCTGTCGGCTTGAGAGACGGAGTCAGAAACTGGTATGTAGCTACCGGCTGCTGGCAGAGTCATCTGTATGGCTGATGAGTGGGGTGGGTTTTGACGCGGTAGCTCCGCAAGTGCTTAAACGAGTTTCTAAACATAGCCTGCTGACGTGATGAAGCTTAGTGAGTTTAATTATCTAGTAATGGAAGGAAAGGTTTCCCTACCCAAACTGGATCACTGTTCCACGCAATTTAACTATTTTTGGAAACCCGGTAGCAACCAATAAAAAATATAATGGAAAGTGAATGTGACCACGCTAGAAGCTCCTGGTCCTGGAGCTCCTGGTCCTGAAGCTCCACTTGATCATCAGCATTGATTCCCTCTGTCATTTCACCTCCAAATACTTCTCCTTTTCCTAAATATGGGTCTATGAATGTGCATTTATTTGGCAGTACCTCTCATCCAAAGTGACGTAGATTTTCCTGAGATAGCAGGGTCAGTCAATTCCTAGACCACATGGAGTTAAAGGCCTCACTCGAGGGCCCAACTGTGACATCACTCTGCTGACCACGGGATTTAAAGCGCTGACCTTTCGATGAACTTGGTGCGATCCGGGAAAATTTTGTTTCTCCCTGCGTATGATGCATTTCAATATCTCCTCTTGTCCAGATCACTCAGGAGGAGGGAGAGTTCATGATAACATTCCCATACGGCTACCACGCCGGCTTCAACCATGGCTTCAACTGCGCCGAGTCCACCAACTTCGCCACACTGCGCTGGATCGACTACGGGAAGATGGCCACTCAGGTTGGGAATGATGATTCACACCCGGACACACAATTCCTATACAGTTATTTGTCGCTTGGCGTCCCGCACAACGTCGGCCAATCAGTTGGCAAAGGCTTCAGATGCAGTATATATGCTGTTTTCATAGCGTCTGAGTCGGGAGTGGTCATATAAGGCTGTTGTGTTTGTGGGTTCTCGCTGCAACTCTGTAATTAGGTTACTAATTAGAGGTCTGATTGGCTGAAGAGTCGTCAAACCTGGGTTTGAACAGCTGTTCTAAAGATTATCCCGAAAACCTGCATACACACCGGCCCTTTGAGGATAAGACTGCCCACCCCTGGTCTGCCTATATCAGGCAGGATGTAACCCAGACATTAAACGATGCATGCCTATAATTATGTCAAAAGTTTTTCTGTCAGTTTGTCCAGGTTAGCAAGTTAGGAAGTTGAATTGGATACAGTGAACCAAGCAAGACTCTTTTCTCTGGCAGCCAGTGTTTCAGCTCCTCTACAAACCTACATGCATTATGTTACAGTGGAGCGACAGGCATAATCTTAATGGACGTAAGATGCTGTGAGCCTAGCGATAGGGTTTTCCATCTCCCGTCTCATTCGGCCTCCCTGCTCGCCGACTCCAAGCGTACCTGAAAGCCCCTGTCTTGTTTTCACTCTTCACTGCAAATGCGAAAATTACTGTGTGTAATCGGGTAAAACGCTCCACGCTTTTTCACTCTGATTTGCTGCTGAGACACAAATCGGGAACGTTTGTATGAAGAGAAGTGCTTAGCCTCTTAAAACGCAGGAGTAGTGCTTTTCTTAAAGGGTTTCGATACTTTAGCACAGATTATTCAAATCCTGCGCTGTCTTGATGTCATTACCTCAGAGTTGACGACAGCCTCCTAAAATCCTGTCTGACTGATTGCAAGACTCGGCAGTTTCTTTGTTTCCTCTGAAACACTCGTCCTTTTGCTTTTGCAACTTCAGCATCGAAAAATGTAATGTTTTGGTACTAGATCTGGGCCGTAACGTGCTAAGCATGCTAATGCTAACCGTTGATCGGGAATGAGACGTCTGATTTATGAGGCGGGGGCCGCCTTTGAAGGTCTTGATAGACCCCTGAGTTATTTAAATGCCCCCTCCTTTCAGAACGGATCGGGCGCTTAATTTCTCTCGTTTACCCCAGACAGAGTCGTGTGGCCGCGACAGTGTGTGTCGTACACACACAAGTTTCATGAGCAGCACCGGCAGTAACTGCTGCAATGATCTATTGATTTTTTTTTTTCTTCATTTTCATTTTTTTTTTTACCTTCCCACCTCTGAAATGTTTAGATTTATTGGATTAATTCTGCCAAGCTGTTGGGCTGACGAGGCTTTATTTCGAAGCGTGTTTTGATGTATGGCGGTTGTATGTGGAGAGCATGCCGGATTCAGTGGGAGAGTGTAAGATCGTTACAGGGGAATAGAAGGAACTCTATAATACAGGGGAAAGGGTGTGTTTCACTTACTATAATACAGGGGAAAGGGTGTGTTTCACTTACTATAATACAGGGGAAAGGGTGTGTTTCACTTAAAGCCCACCTCCAGTACCTGACCACCCCCCATCCTCTAGTTTCCATTCTCAGCTGGTCTCTGTCTAGGCGTCTTCAGGCGACCCTTTCCCCTTACGGGTCCGGGGCATCCTTTCCAGACTGAGCCTCTGTCCTTATCCTCAGACCACTGTGAATTAGTGGCTGCCCGGGCTGGGGTGTGTGCTTTTCGGCGGACTCCGAAGCAAACTCGTTAGGCACCTTATGCCATGACGAGCTGAACAGAATGCGAAAGATTATTGGGGTGGTGCATTCCATTTGCCTTGGGATCCGAATTTCGGTTGCCAAGATTACGTCACATCCACTGAAAACTCGGATGCGTTCCATTTGCCACAGAAGCTAGAACTCGGATAAGGTTAAAGCTAGGCATACCCTAACGCATCTACACTTTTTATCGGAATTTTTTGGCTCGAGTCGCAGATCCTGCAAACCTATGGTTCCACTAGTCATCTGTTTGCCACATGGACCAAACAATTCTTTAGCATTGCCAGGAGAACGACACATAATGCGTTATTTTATGTATAACGTGACTGTAGCAACACATCTATCGACTACAATAAGTCTGTATGGTGTACACAGCTTACGAAGTTGTCTCAAACAGCACTAAAGGATACTCTGGGCTGCTCCGAGATATTTCTCGGATCTCTGAGAAACGGGAGCGCGCATGTCGTCTTTTCCGGCTTCAAAATCGGAATCCGAGGGCAAATGGAACGCACCATAGGCTGATCAGGGGACTCTGATGCTGGCCTCGCTGGACTGCCCCCCTCTTTCTGAGCAAAATGGAGCAAACGAGAGAGAGGGACACACACGCAACAACATGGTCTTTGGATGAGTCCATGTGTCCTGGGCTGGGGTGGGCATCTTCCCAAAAAATCTTTATAACATACATTCGCAATCCCAGATCTGAATTGTGAACTTTCTTCTAAATTTTTATTCTTCAGAACACCCTTAAGTACTCTTAAGAATACCCTGACTCCAGCAAGCCGAATGATTTATGTATTTAGCCATTTAAAACACAATATTGTTTTGTGCTGGATACTTCCGTTTTAAGATGCTTGAATCCCTTTGTCATATTACACATACCCGATCTGCACCTCGCACATATGCACACGCGCAGCACTACACTTTACGGCATATTTTACAACAGTGCCCAATCTGTGCCTCTTTGTCTCGTGAAATTTTCACAACCCGGCCTGATCTCCGTAATACCTTTCTGCACTACCTCCGATTCATTTTACAGGCTCCTTGTGAGTGATCTCGACCAGCCCAGAATGGGCTGTTAAGCCAGATATCTTGTTTTTGGATTTTCTCGTCCTCTCTGGCTGTTTAATAAAAGTTCCGCATTGCACCTGCACTTGTGTCCTGAGTGCGTGTTTATGGGTCTGTTTAGGTACCCCAGTCACGACGGGGTGGCCGGATGTGTCCCTTCAGTTCAGTGTGACCCGGAGCTATCAGTATACCAAAATACCATATCGCTGCACAGCAGCAATTTCAACTGATGGAGATATAAACTAAAATTTCAGATAAGGGACGTTTAGGCAATTGTGTTGATCCAAAAACTGGAACTAGACTACCAGAGTGGACACGTCAGCAGATTCATTAACAGCAGCTCACGCGAATCAGTGAAGCATCAACTGTTGTTTGCTGTAAATTAAAGACAATGTGGTTTTCTGTAAAACTGCTTGATGAATGGATCAGAAAATATAATGGATGTAAAAGTGAGGTACAATTCGGGCAGGTGGGCACCGATCAGACAGCTACACATTTGATCCTCGCTACGTTCACAAGCCAACTATGGGGGCGTTCGACATGGGCTTACGGCTGTCTGCAGCTGACGTGACGTAGCGCGAGATCTGCACACGGCCTCGGGGGTGGAGAACAAACTCGGACAACTGTCACTGCTCCTAGTGCGCGAGACCTGACTGCAGTGCTCAAGCTCACTGCATTGCTGTTTTCACTGTCATATGTACAAAGTACAGAGTACAATGCAATTCTTACTTAAATGCCGTCTTCACAGACCAGACAATTAGACAAAGTGCAACAATGCAGTAACTATCAATAAACGAACAACTAACAAGTAACGGGCACTATTGAAGTTGGCGTTTCTTTGATTTATTATATTTTATTGTATTATTTATTTGTTTTGTTTTATTTCAGCTTTATTTTGCCAGGTAGATTAAATGAAAACCAGTTCTCACTGCTTCGCAGTTCTTTTTGGGAGAAATGGCAGATAACGTATGGGAACTTCTTGGGATACAAACATCACACGTCAAGCGTGTCACAAAACTCTTCAGCCAATAAATGCACAGTCGTCACAGGGGCGGTTCCCAGGCTGTGCAGCCGGACGACAGGCGCTGCACGATCTGTCTTAAATGGTCTTGGTTACACCAGGTGAGGATGTGTGGTACAGATAGGGTAGTGACATGCGGTATTACTGGCCGTCAAAGTTTTATGTGAAGGTTGGAGGTAATAGAAGGAGGACATAACGGATCGCAATCTCTACAGTTTGCATGAATGGATGTACAATTGTCAAGATGACCCACTCCTAGCTTGCTGGTCTTGGAGCACTGTGGGGCTTAATAGCAGCTTTTCCTTAAGTTCTGCTGCCGAGACAGTTTGCGCCCTTATAGTTTAATGGCAGCGGCCCACGGTGCCAGCCAAGACTCCCCCGTTCTCACATTGCCATGGAAGATTTATGGTCTGGAGAACATAATGGAACGGGCTCCCCGCCCAATTCTGTGGTGTCCCATCTCATATGGGGGGGTTGGGTGAGTGAGGATGGGCTGCAAAATTGGTTTTGCAGCTTAGAGGGCAGTTTTAAGCACAGATTTTACGTTTGACAATTGGGTAGCTATGGACTAGGAGGTTGGTCATGGATGGTGTGAGTCTTCTTGGCCTGGAGGACGGGGTGCAATATCTGCTGAGATACTTATGGTTGGTGACCTTAGCAGTGATGGTGCCCTTCTGTCCTGCACAGTGTACCTGCCGCAAGGACATGGTGAAGATCTCCATGGACGTCTTCGTCCGCTGCCTGCAGCCCGAGCGGTACGAGCAGTGGAAGCAGGGCCGTGACCTCACCGTGCTAGATCACCTGAAGCCCACCAGCTTGACCAGTCCCGAGCTGGAGTGCTGGAGACACAATCGGGTTCTCTACCGGGAGAAGCTGCTTCGCAGGTGAGGACCTCAGTGGTCTGACCTTCAGTGACGGTGCCAGCTGCATTCCTAAAAGCTGCCTGTCCACCTTCCTGCCACTCTTTCTCTCCCCATCCCCCTTCCTGTCTTCCTGTTCCTGTCCCCCTTCCTCCCTCTCTTTCTCTCCCCATCCCCCTTCCTGTCTTCCTGTTCCTGTCCCCCTCCCTGTCTTCCTCTCCCCATCCCTCTTCCTGTCTTCCTCTTCCTGTCCCCCCTCCCCCCCATCTCCGTCGCTGGCCTCAAATGTCCCTCTCCTGATCCCCAGGGCCCTGCAGAAGAAGAAGCAGCTGCGGAGGTTGAACTTGGAGGAGGTGAAGGTTCTGGCAGAGCAGGGCATCGAGCTGGACCCGGTGGAGTACCTGCGGCAGGTGGAGGAGAGGAAGGCCCAGAGGCTGATGGAGCGTGCGGAGCGGGAGGCGCGGGCTGCCTTGGAGGCCATGGAGAAGGAAGAGGAGCAGCAGGCGGGGGGCGAGGTGGGCAGCGATGCCACAACGGCGGGTGAGTGGGGGCTCCTGGCAGCCGCATTAGGGCTCCACCATGCCTGCGTTTACACCCACGTGAAAGGATGCCTTCCGTTCCGATTCAGGTCCCAGCACGACTACAAAGAAGAAGAAGAAGAAGAAGAAGGTGGCCAAGGCCGGGGACGACTCGACACTGCCACCCGCAGGCGAGGAGGACGGGCAGGCGGACGAGACCCGGACGGTGGTGCCCACGGTATTCGTCGTGCCCGCCCCCAAGAAGGTGGTCTTTGACAAAGAACGCATGTCATGCCAGGAGGCCTTCGAGCAGTTTGCCAAGAATGATGAGCCTGCAGGGAGCAGGCCTGAGAAGATGATCCCGGTGAGTCTAGTTGCCCCTTGGAGATTTTATGGAACTTGACATTTAGTAAGCTAGAGGAGTGCAGCCTCACCCTTCCTTTTGCGGAAGCAACAATTTAATGATTAGATTTGTATGGATTTTGTGAAATGTCCTGCCGTGCATGGTGTGTGTCTGTACCTTTAAACCATAAATGTTTAGCAAAGTGTCAGTGTTTGCTGGGCCCACTGAGTTTTTCAGTGGAGGCCTATCACATTGTGGCTCTGGAATATCGTGACCCTATCACATGCCCTGTGGCATGTCCGGCTATCCGATTGGCTGTCCGTGGTAAGAGAATGTGACTGTTGGCTTGTGTGTCCCTCCCAGGCTAGCCCAGCCTCCTATGCGAAGATGAAGATGGGCGTGGAGGTGAAGAAGAGCCGCCGACACCCCATCAGCAAACCCCCGAGGCGCTCGCCCCTCTCAATCGTCAAGCAGGAGGCCACCAGTGATGAAGGTGAGCCCAGTAATAGGCAGGAGTTGGCTCAGACCGTCCCATTAGCATTAAATGCGCAGTTAGCAGAATGCTGTGGCTCTGAAAGGCCCATTTCTGCCTTTATTATGGGGAAGGCCTCTCCCTTGCCCCTGTCCATGCTGGGTGAATAGAGGCGCCATCCTCATTATTTATAATACAGGGAGTTTGTTGGGTAGGTCCAGCCCAGTTCTGGGTCCTGCTGGATTCTATTGTATTTCAGTTGAATTTAGTTGAGTAATCTGGTTGAGAATGAAAGTTACATGGGCCGCCTTTTTAAGGGTCAGTCAATTACTGACTGATAAGTGGGCCCCTCAAGACAGCCATTCCTGAGTGAAAGCACACAGACTTTTTGGCCTTTTATGCCGTATAATTGGGCACCGGTACCAGGAAGCAGGATCAGCTTTGGGGGGGTTAATGAGATTTAAAGGTGACTTCATGACAGGTTCTCAGAAGACTTCTGCTTAACTATCTTTTATTTTTCTTCTAGAGCTGTTCTCGCCTCTACCAGGAGGGGGCGAGAATGAGCAGGAGGAGGAGAAGGCCATGACGCAGTGTCACCTGTGGCAGAACCGCTCGCCGAACTTCCTAGCGGAGCGCCGCTTCAACGCGGCTGTGGCTACCATCGAACCGTACTGTGCCATCTGTACCTTGTTCTCCCCGTACTTAGTGGTGAGTCTGACACGCTGTCCCCACACACTCGCACGCACACTCACAGAAGTGTGCACTCACTCCGCTTGTTGAGGGGGAAGGTTGTTGGGTCTAATCCCAGGGTGTTTTGTGCCATCCCCCAGCCCCACAAGGATCCAGCACTCACGGCAGACATCCAGCCCCCACGTAGCGGCAGCCGCACCCGCCCCATCGTCCCGGAGGTGTGCTTCAGCTCGGGGCCCGAGAACATGGAGCCGCTACCCGCCAACTCACACATCGGGGAGGACGGCACCAGCGTGCTGCTCTGCTGTTCCAGCTGCTGTCTGCAGGTCCACGCCAGTGAGTCCGGCTCCGCCCCCCCACTCCACACACGCACTCACCTGGAAACTTCCGCTGACGCGCGGGCTCGTACGTGTTCCTGTCGTGCGTCAGATCAAAATGTGTTGTCCCCTCTCCCTCTCTCGTTGGAGTTGGTGGTGTTTCACGACAGAAATAACACTGGGACTGGGCTATTCTCAGTCAGTCTTGCAGGCCCGCTCTCTCCTGGCCATAACCGCATACCCAGTCAGCCCTTGTCAGAGCATCTTCGTGTTCCTGGGAGCGAGAGCTTTTTTTATGGGGGCGGGACCCCTTCCGTTGTCGTGGGTGACTGCGTGTGCTGCAGAGGTGGATATCTGGATATTAAATGGCTGGAACCCCCCCCCATGTCTGCCGCCTGGCCCCATATCTGGGCACCATCAGTGACTGCTTATTCCAAAGGGTGGTCCTCAGTTTCCTGGTTGTCCATGTGTCACGGCAAAATCCCCCGGGAGGAGATGTACCCTGTCTTGCCCCAGCTGCAGGCTCCACTCCCTGCCTACTCCGATTTCCTTGGCGACACAGAGAAGCTGACTTTCTTGGCTTCCGTGTCACTGATGGAAGGTCCCCATTTTTCGGATAGAAACGCCCGCCGGCCTCGTGGTAATTAAGGAGCTTCTCCTGGAATTTTCTCCTCGTCGGCGGGTTCCGGGGCTGGGGTGTGGGAGGCTGTGAGCGCACTGCTGTAATCGTGCGCTCCCAGAGGCTACCTCCAGGGGGCGGCAGTCTTGGCATTCGCCCGTCATCCAGAGCTCTGGTGATTGTTGCACGTTTGCGATATAATCGCGATATTGCCCAGCCCTAATATATTTTATTCGTATATTCTAAGGCCAACTTCGGTTTCTATAGCAACACCATGCAGCTGGTGTATACCCATGTGTATCAGGTATAGCTGGAGGTTGCATGATGTACCATGGTCTTTCTGGTGGAAGAATGGATGCATGGCTGCAGCTGGAGACTGGATGTAGCTTCTGGGTGGCGCAGTGGCTTTCCAGCAGGGGCCGCTGTCTGTGTTTTGCTCGAAGTTTCGGATTTGAAGACTAATTTTATCTTAAACTATCTTGTTAATTCCAGAGCTGGGCTGAGTCACGGGAGGCGGGAAGGGTGCCGGGGGGAAGATATTTGTTATCCAGACAAGGTGTGGCCCAAGCCAGTGTGCCTGGGATGCCGATAATGGGAGCAGGAATCAAAGGAGCAGCTGGGATAATGCTGGGATATGTGCTGCTCTCCCCTGCTCTGTAGGCGTTTGCCCAAGAAAACCAGTCGTTAGGGTGCCTGCTTGCTTCCTCAGAATTTCAGTACTTAAGTCTTCCCAGTTTGTGCGTCAGATTGGACCTCACCTGGAATAGGTGTGCTGCTGAGGCCCTGTTAGGTCTAGTGTCTCCTTGGATTGTCATGTCATTGAATGTGTGGGTGACGTGATGGGGTCTCTTAACTGCTGATGGTCGCGTTGGTGATGTAACACCTCCAGGCCTGTAGGGGCCAGTGCCAAGTTGAGGGTATGCCTTTTCGCTGAGCGCCGTCTCTTCCTCAGGCTGTTACGGCGTCCAGCCAGATGAGCTAACTGGGGACTGGATGTGTTCTCGCTGTGTGGCTATGGCATGGACAGTGGTAAGTCTCTCTCCCCCCCCCCCCCCAAAATCGCCCATCACTTTAACTCTTTCTGTGTCATAACCAGTTGGATTTCACCTTGGCTCTGCTTGTCTCTACAGGACTGCTGCTTGTGTAATTTGCGAGGGGGGGCTTTGAAGAAGACCACGGAGGGGAGGTCAGTGTCCACAGCTCCCTCACTCCCCAGTGTTGGCTCTCGTGTACAGTCTGTGTTACTGCGACCACATGGTCATGGACGGGATGCTAATGGCTTCTCTTGCTCTTGACAGCAGATTTGTCAAGCTTAAATTTTTAATGTTGCGATCAGGCAGTGTTTTTCCTTTGGGACGGCGCTGTAACGTACCAGGTGCCACGTCTGAAAATGAGCTAGAGGCCATGAGCTGAGATTTTAGTGTTTCCTTTGTGTTGTTTGTTAATGAGAGAGGCTAAGCGCTGTATTTGTGCAGCTGCAAGGACTCCCATGTCTACCCGCATACGTGACCATGTTGCTGGGGACTCTTCGCAGGTGGGTGCACGTGATCTGTGCCATCGCTGTCCCCGAGGCGCGCTTTGTCAACGCCCTCGAGAGGGAGCCGGTGGACGTCAGCGCCATCCCGGAGCCGCGGAAGAACCTGGTGAGCCCCCGTGTCGCCATGTGTGTCATGCAACCTGCTGCCACTAGGGGTGCATCTGAGACACGGATTCCAGTAAGAGCAGTTTAAGAGCACAGACTGGGGTGGATGAGGTGGAAATCGCATCTCCATGGGTGTAGCCCGAAAGTTGGGTCAGGCCAGGTAAACTAGGAAACTGGTCTTAAACATAGCACTGTGGTATGTGCTTCTAAGTCAGATGGCCAATGCAGACTTTCATTGCATTGGACTGTTAAGCATGGTTGGTTCACTCCATCTGTTATTAAGCCTTGATTATTCTTAATGAAGGCTAATGGTTTAATCGTTTGCACAAGCGCTATACCTAGTTGATTTGTTCTAGTCTGTTGCTGATGATTTAGTGTTTGCTTTGCGACGGTAATGAAACGGCTGTGTTTGGAGGGGTGGCCCTGGAGTTGTATCTTAGTATGCATGTTCCCTGCTGGCACTTCTACTAAAAGCCACCAAGTTGCTGGGCACAGATGCGGTGCCTGACCATCAGAGTCTGTCCCCGCCGTCGGCAGGTGCACCCGGACAGCGCGGAGCACCGAGCGTGAAGGGTTTTATCGCGGCTCTGTGTGTTTCACTCGCAACCCTGTATCTGCAGAAATAGGAAAGGGAGACTGAGATCATGGATAGATGGCATAAATAACGCTAATAAATCCCTGTGTGCCACCTCGCCTCAGCCACTTTTCCTCGGGTCCGCCTAGTGAGCGTGCTTCTCCATCTCCGCCCCTGACGAGGGAGCTTTCTTTGTTACTCATTTCCAAAGGGCATGCCGGTCCGTGTGCATGGCGATCCGCGTGGCATGATTGCAATGCAGTCTGCTGTCCCTCGTCTCACTATACAGAAGCCATTCCTTGGAACAGTTAAAAACACACAGCATGCTATTTCCAAACTGAGCTACATTTTCCCAGATGGTTTTTCTGTCTTATGGCTCGCTCCCTCTCTCTCTCTCTCTCCCCCGTCTTCCCCTTTTCCCAGTTCCTTGTGCTCTTCTGTATAAATGTTGTAGTAATGGGTTGCTGCACGCACCCTTTCCAGGCACTTTGAGGTCAGTTTTTGTATAAGTAGTAGCACTGTGAAGCCACTCCGCTGGTTACCATGGCAGTGATCATCCCGTCTTTGCTGGGGGCCCCCCCCCCCCCCCCCCGGCGGGGGGGGCGCGACCACCACCAACCCACCCCCCGCCGCCCCCAACCCCGCGCCAACCAGAACACAGACACGCCAAGCCACCAG
>JAODKN010000044.1:8241955-8252530 GCA_026774425.1 Petrocephalus zakoni
CCTGCTGCTGGGCTCTTAATCGTTTTTTTTTTCCCACCTTCCGGCCCGCTGTAAGCTTCCCCCACATTACCGGTTTTTTGCATTAAACCCCCCCCCCCCCCCCCCCCACGGGGCCGACAGCGCTGGAAATGGAGCCTGGCCACCCAGCACATCGGCATTTTGAATCGTCGGGTACCTGAGCTGTGGATTAAATGAGCCCCCCCCCCGCAGTGAAGAGGCGGCCTCCCTCTTTGCCCGCTGGCCCCCTTCCCCACCTCTGTTCTTCCTGCTCGCTTCCCTCTGGCTGCCGCGTCCGTAGACTAATAAACGAAAGGAACGCCTGCGTACGAGACGCGCGGCACAATATAAGCGAGGCCGCGGATCATTTCTGTCGCTGCTGCGGTTATTGGAGAGGGCAGTCAAGTCGGCTTTTACCGGCGTGAAATGGGCGCGGGCCGCTGACTGCTCTTTACGGCTGTAATATACCACTCAATGGGAGACTCTGCGACTCAGACAGGAGCCTGGACAGAGTCCCTCAGCCTCCCACCAATGAAAGCCGCCCCCCTCCTCTACTAATTGCATTGTTAAAACTTGTCCTGGGGCTTCTCTTTTTATGTTAGCGCTGCTTGTAATGTTTTATTTCGGATTCACAGCGCTAGCTTCAAATGTTCTTTTTGCATTTGACCTTCAAGGCTGACTTTAAAATTAGTGACACTCGTGCTATTATACAGGCACAAGCACTGTCACCCAGAGCCATCAGCTCAGTCCCTCCCCCGTCTCGCGTCCAGATTCCCAGTGTCTTCGAACAACGGCACTTCCAAGGTGAATTTGAGGCTCCCTCTGTCACCTGTCACTCTTAAAGCCACTTCCTATAATAACTACACAGAACTACACACAGACGACAAATTCTTATTAATGTTTGGAACATTCAGTTCAGTAATACATCTGTTTGTTGTTGACAAACCTGTATGAAGTATCCATTCAGTTAATTTTATAGGAGAGAGTTTGATATTGGGGGGGGGGCACAATTTAATAATTCAGATACAAAGGTCTGTTAATTGGCAGGGGATGAATAAAACCAAATTAAATATTTGGGGGAACATGACCCCCCCACCCATCCCCCCCAGTTGCCAGTGTGTCCTGTATTTCCTACAGGTTACCACGTGCAAGGTGAGAGGTGCCATTTATGGGCGGCGCCATGTTGGGACGGCCTTGTTCATGCATGTCCAGCACGTGGTGCCATGAACCTTGTTGGGATTGCCTGCCTGGCATGGCAGTAAATGGGGTCTCATGCTAACTGTCTGAAGCAAGGATATAACAGTTCTGCTTTTTTCATTAGTTCTTATTATTTCATGTTCACATTTTATCAATTTGTTTAATTTTTATTTAGTTCTTAAAGAAAGGCTGCTGTTTTTTTTTTGACAATGCTTAGTGCTTATTAGTTTTAGTTTTTTTTGCAATATAAGGTATTTGTGAGTTGTGGAAAAGTATTGTGTAAGAGAAACTCAACAAAATATACTATTTTCAAAAATGTATTCACCTGACAGATGAGCGACCATCCATGAAAAGGTGTCAACTATAAAAGATGTCAGTCAGTGGTATGTATGTATATGTGTGTGTGTGAGTGAGAGAGAGATGGATGGATGGATGGATGGATGGATGGATGGATGGACCGAATTCAGTCGTGCAACAATTTTTTGTAGATCTCCCAGAAAACAATTGGGCACTTTCTCCCGACTGGCTCTTGCGGCCGCCATGGTAGATGGAAAAATTGATAACTTGGACTCTCTTCCACCGTGCCAGGTGCATCGTGCATTTGGTACATTGTGAAAATTCCAAATGTACGGCACTTTGAGGTGCTGGTTTTACACTGGCGTAAAGATCAGTACCAGTGCTGAATGACTGCACAATATGTGGCAGGGTATTTTGTACTGGATTCGAAAACTGACTAGTATATCATATACATTGCTAGTCAGACAGACTGAGATCAGGCTTTTTCATAGTTTAATACTGTATGGACATTGTAATGCAGGGGGGTTAAAGTTTCACTAAAACATTTTTACTCTGGCATAAGGTAAAAAGGTTACCTCAGATTAAACTGATTTTCAAACATATATTGGATAAAGTTTCCCTGCCCTGCCTTTGCCTGAGCCACGGCATGCATTCTCTGAGACAATCATTTTCATCCTCGCTGTTAAACATCCCTCCTGGACATGTGGTGTTGGTGGCGGGAGGAACGACCCATTGTGCAGGCTGCGGTGGTTGAACCCCTCCAAGGGACGTTTGTTGGTGGGATAGGGGAAACACGGGAGCCGAGAACAACAGACAGCATTTGACAATAAGCGACAGGGGTAACTGGACTAAAGGGGAGAACATCAATGAACAAATGTAAGGCAGGTGTGCTGGGCTAACGAGGGGATTGGAACACGAGGCAAAGCTCAACGAGGCTCAGGTGAGGCTAATTAAGCCACGTCTGAGGGGAACACTGGGGAAACAGACATGCGGGGCGGGGATGATCATGACAAGAGGGGTTTTTGGCACAAAATTTATGTTCAACTCCTTTTTGCTTTATAAATAACCCAATATTAATTACAACACAATCACAACGCTATGTTTGGAGAAATTCCAATACCTTTTCTGAGTGTTTCAGAGGCAGACTGTTTGCATAACTGATACTGAAAGTGTTTCAACTCCAAGTACCAAATAAGTACCATTGTTTGCACGTGTAAAACTGGCAGAAATCATCCACCTAGAGTTATGTATAAAACAATTTTGACAACGAAAACTGAAGACATTTTCCATGTAACCGTAGCTTGTTTTATAAACATAAATTAGTTTGTTAGTTGCCTCTTTTTTTTGTTTTTGACGTTTAGTTTTCATTATATTGTTAGTTTCTGTTAATGATAATAACCTTGGTCTGAAAGTCAGGTGTGCCAGCTGACCTTTTGGACGCCTGTATCACTGTATTGGGTGAATGTCTCTGACTGTGGTCACCTATTTACGCTATAAATTGCAGCATAAAAGCCTGTTTTTTTGGGCACCGGAACCACATTCCAGCAGGCACAGAAATTTATCTCCACCTGTCTCTGAAATTAATTATACCCAACTGAAATGCTGACTGAATTCTGACCCTGGCATTACAAATGGATCTTTTTGGAAGGCAAGACATGCAAGCCCTGAATAAATTGACCGTGTCTAATTTTTTGAGTACTTGAAGCACATTCAAAATTAAGTGATTAAATGATTACTGAATACCACTGAAAAACAATACACCAGACACAATGCTTCACATTGACTTAAAATGCACCATGACGAACACTTTGGCACTTGTACCAGTGAACCTGCACTCATTAAGGATGTAGTGGGGGGAAAAAATAACATCACACCCAAGTCAATCTCTTGGGTTTCTCTTGTATGGCTTGTATCTGATACCCTCCCCCCCCCATGCGTGTAATTCTGTGTGCTATGCTATCTACCCCCAAACTCAGCATCACCAGGCTGTTCAGGTGAGACGCATCCCCTGCTGCAGCCAGCCAATGAGATTCAGGTTCGCCTCGTTAGCGGTACGGCAGTGCCTCGCCATGGAAACCTCCAGCCGAAGTAGCTGCTGCACCGGCTTTAACGAACCTAAATAAAGGGTACGTTCACAAGTAGCACTTTATAAAGCTATAAAAAAAAACCTCCTGAGTTAAATAAAATAGAAAATGGGTCCTGTTAAGACACAGAAAACTGCGCTATTGTGCATCTGTGAGACTGGCTATGATAATAAGCAGACTGGGGAATTTTCTCTGTACCTGCCACATCTCACCTCCCAGGCCCTGTGAAAAATCACATTTGCTGCTTTTTTTCCCCGTTCCTGCCGTGGTGGGGGATGGGGATTCACCTGAAATTACAGCCCAAAGTTTGGCCCCTGACGCCAGGTCTGGCCCAAGGCATTTGAGAACTAAGGCTACTTAGGGCCCAGTGGCCGGTGGTCTGATCAGCATGCAGTGTGTGTTAGGGCAAGGGGCCCTGAAAAAGTTTGGCCTGGTCATGCCTGATGCCAAGAAGGGACAGACAGCAGTAAGATGCATTAACTATTGCTGGTCGATTTACCTGGGGGGATACCTTGTATCCCGCTGCATCCCGCCTACTTCCTGCCTGTATCCCCACCTGTATTCCGCCTGAATCCTACCTGTATCCTGCCTACTTCCTGCCTGTATCCTACGTGTATCCTGCCTGCATCCTGCCTTTACCCCACCTGTATCCTGCCTACATCCTGCCTGTATCCCGCCTGCATCCCACCTACATCCTGCCTGTATCCTGCCTGCATCCCTCCTGAATCCCACCTACATCCTGCCTGTACCCCGCCTGTATCCTTCCTGCATCCCATTATCCTCACTGCTCATCGCCGGCCCACTTTCGCCCAAAGTGTGGCAGATGTTTAACGGCCGCATAGATGGAAATTACGGTTAATTACTTTTGTGTTTTACATGCCGTCTCCCTTAATTTACCTCCTGTACGCTCCTCGAGCAAATCTCATTTACATACAACTGCGACAGACTCTGTCTGGTGCCGCTGCTGAACCCTATAACATTTACCGAGGCAACCCTTTAGACAATATGAATGACACAGTGCTTAGCCCCTCTCAGGCTTTTCCCAAGCCTGCCTGAGTCACTGTGTTGATGCGTACAGCCAGTGAAGGGCGATATCCGTTCCCATCCCGAGGAGAGATTATTAGTGGCTCTCAGTAAGAGCCAGACCGAGGATCCAATTCATTAATCGCCCTTTGATGTGGAGAGCCACCGACTAAAAAGCACGTTGAGATATTCAAAGGCCTCTGAGTATGCTTTCTGAATGAGCAGTTTTCTTTTAACGAGGTTTTGTTGATTTGCAGACAGAGTGCATCACCCAGTTTGCCTGCGAAATGAGACTTTGATGACTTGTCTTTAAAAAGAGGCAGCTACTGTTTGCCTTTGCGTAAACAAACCGTGATATTTACCGTTCAGCTCTTTCACAAATTGAACTAAAGGAATTACATAACCCTAATATACGTAGAACAGACATTCCTGAAGAACAGCTGTAGTTCTGCACTGTTTTCCGTGTGTGACGGGCTGCCGTCTTCACCACCGTAATACAATGCCATTTGGACGCTGTCAATCATAATGTAGCTTAGGTGACATGCTGTCTAGGGGCTGCAGAGCAGCTATGGATCCAGTTGCCTAGCTGCCCAAATCTCGGGATGTGCCAATGCAGAGAGAAAACGGGGGGGGAGTGGCTGACAAAAGCCCTCGTTTGTATGCAAATCAGCCTCAGCAGTGCTGGTGATTTATATCACGCTGAAGGCAGGCTGGAAACCTAGGAAGTGTTATGAGTTTAGTCCAGAGCTATAAAGGGGGACTTTCTGTCGCATGAAATTTTGGGACTAACTGATATAGGGGCCATAGTCAGGCGAGGACTGGGCAGGAAATGAGCAATTTCGAATGCTGTAATCTTGTCCGTCGCTACGATAATTGGAAGCAGAACTTTTATAATTTGCTGCAAGTGCGGGCGATGTAGAAATGTAAAAATGGCACTTTGGGAAATAGCCAAGCTTGAGCTTGTGGGCAGCATTCGGTCTGAATCTTAACAGGGTTCTCCTACCTCTCCTTGGACACCCCCTGGCTATTCCATACATTTGTTCCTGTCTGCCAAATGAGCATCTGATTCAACTAATAATTAATTAATTGGCTTTATGAGGAGTTACTCAATTGGCAGGTGCTGAATACAGAATGAAAATGGCTTGGGGAACCCAAGGGGCTTTGAGGGTCACCAAAATGGCTGTGTCCCTACCAAGCTGCCGGGATGTTCAGTAAAATGCACTCCCTGTCTGTCAGCACAGTTCTGTCTCCTTGCTGGTCCTATGTGTGTGGAGCACGTCAGGAAAAAAAAATGAAAGCCTTGGGGCTCCGCCCCCTCCTAGTGGATACTGTGTGGCTACATACGATACGTGTGATTCAGCTGGAGGACCAGTGGGTTTATTGGTAAGCTATTGAGGTACTTTATTTCTGCCCAGTTGACACTAGGTGGCACTCTTTCCACTGATTCCAAATCGGCAGCCGGATCTATGTAGAAATGCATGATGTCTTGCATCACCCACATCTTGATTTCCATCCAGCCATCTTCAGGGTGGCTGTTGGAAGAATTGAGCAAAGGTGTAATACACAGTCATGTAAAACAAGAATAGACTGAGTTTTTTTTTATACATATGCATAATCCTTGGGGAGACTGCGTCTATGAAAGTTTAGCAGTTAGCAACTCCTGGCTGAAGACTATGTGACAATTTCAAGCGCCGATTAGAACGTAACCCAGAGAAGATAATTCCCAGCACTTGCATCGTGTCAAATCAGTAGCGGCTGAGTGCCAGCGCAACAGCTGGGCTGCGATTTACCGGCACGCCTCCTGCCCGCAAGAGCCTGCCCACCATGCTGCACTGCCAACATTGTTAAGACCCGTAGTCCCGCTGACAAATCACTCTGAGGGAAACTATTTGTATCACCGTCGTCTTCCTACTTCATGCGCACAGCTGTGGGTCGTTTCTTTTTTATATGGAGCTTACAGCCCAACTATACTTCCAGTACCTACGAAAATGAAACTGGCTGTTCATAGAATTGGTAGGCAAACACTCAAGAGGATACAGCATATTAAGAAGTAAGGCCCAGTTCCACAAATAGTCCAGAGCGAATTTGGCCCATACAATCACAAGCCTTGCCTGTCCCAAGGCTCAACAAATGTCAACCAGTCACTACTGTTATATATACAATAGAAAAGATGCATTGTTTAAAGATGCTCTTTTTAAGCTCTTACATCCAAACATGCCCCAGCCCCTCCAGAGAATCCTGGGATCCGCCTCAAACTTATACCCAAGCAATACTTGTCAGACTACATAATTTATTAATCAAGGAAAGCCAACACCTCATTTTTATTGTGGGATAGAGATCGCACTGTGTATTTTTGTCTGAATTTCAGAGAGGACCCAGAATGAACGCTGCAAAGATGAGGGTATTTGTGGTGCAATAAACCTTCATGCTTCAAGGACGAACCCTCCAAACCGCAGTCAGTTGACAGGTTGCCTGCCTTAGAGGTCTAATCTGTATTGGAAAAATAAGTCATTGAAACCCACAGTGCGTGAGATTACTACAACTTCCTGGTTGGGGCAATGGGATGTGGGTTCACCCAATCTGTGAGTGATGGCACACAAGTACGCCATCTACTGGGCATTGGAAATCTGTACAGGTAAGGCAGTCAAATGCAGGAGTCCATTACGTTTCCCACACAAGAAACTGAAGCATGGATGAGGAATTCCATATGATTGGAGAGATGCCCACTACAATGAAATTTGATAATTTAATGCCCAGTATGTTCCTAAGAGTCCTACAGAGCTCATATAAACACTGTACTTTAAATTAGGACTGCCAGATTTGTGGTGTGTGAAGGTAAACAGTAACGCCTTCTAACGCCTAGTTGTGACTTACATTAGAAAAAAATCTAATTGATTTACTTACAGATGTGTTTACTTAAAGCTACTAGGTTGCAGTTTTAGATTTAAGATTTAGATTTTTAGATTTATTTGAACATCTTCCCGAGTAACCCACGGGAAAATACATATATAAATAGCTGAGCTGAATTTTACAGAGACCAATTGTAAATTAATATCTTGCCATTTATTTGCATTTTTTTTTTACAATTTAGCTCAGCTATTTATATATGTATTTTTCCGTAGGGTTACTCGGTTGAATCTTTTTAATAGGTAGAATTATTTATAAATATGCAGTCTTGCCAACTGTCACGTATCTGGTGTGACACTCACGCTTTCAGACTCCCACATGAGAAATCCTACAACAAATCTATATTATTCCATTATAAACATAAAATTAGACACATCAAAAGAATTGGGGTAGTTTGCAAACCCTGCAGACTATTAACATTGTAACAAAGCATACATGTAAATGAGTGTGCAGACTTGAATTGAAAATCACACGCCAGCCAGTTAACCAAAGTTATCAATCCTGAATATGTTTTAGTTTCTCACCCTTAATGGCAAATTCACTTTTCCCTTTTCAAGAATTCCCTCAGGAAATTAGTGATTTGCTACAACATGTAAATGCGTGCTATATCAAACTGTGATCGATTAATTGATTGATTGATTAATGATTGCTCAGGAATACAAACAGGTTTACTGTCCTGCTCCTCTAACCTGCACAGCCATAATTAAGCTGCTAGCAAACATCATTATTCGTGGTAAAAGGATCATGTTTTGTTCTCAGATCGCGGAGAAAAGCTGAAGTTATTCCGTTTTCTCCCCGTCTCATGTTATAACTCATGTTATGGCGCTGGGAATACCCATCGGGCAGCGCGGCGGCCTGCTGGACCGGTGCCACTGGTGTAAACGCATCGCAAATAGCTCCGTGAATTAATTTTTGTGTTGTATATTAATGTTTTGTGTAGCGTTAGTTAATAACGATAGCATTAATTAATAATTGTGAATAGTGGCATGTATACGCCCACCATGTATGAGTAGTCGGACGGTGAGCATGATCATATATATATATATATATATATATCGGAAGAATCCAATTTATTTACGTCATTAAAGTCGTTTTTAGAATTTCCCGCGCTCGATATAAAGTTTATTTATAGTCGCTGTCACCGTGAGCTGATACCGGCATCTCAATATTATCGCAATAAGGCTCTGTGCATTTTCTTAAGTTAATTGTAAGTTAATAGCACGCTAAACTCTTAATTATATGTGTGATAATATCTCTTTAAAACAATATGAAAGGTTTGATTTTTGTTTCTTATGTGAGAGTTCTGACGTACAGTCGGTGGGGGAAAAATCCTGGCACCAAGCATATTATTATATGGCTGCGATGCCTAACTCGGCCTCCTCCTCCTAAAAGATGACTTGCCCTTTTACCAGTGACTGTCTAACATCGACGGACACTGGTGCCACGCCATCGTTTTAATTTTAATTAAAAAAAGGAGCTTTATCGTCGGACGCTCGGCAGAAATAATCTTGTGGGAGGCGGGCGGGCGCAATATTGCGGTTTCGCGCCGCGGGGGTGATGTGAGGAAATCAGCCTTCAGCGCCTGTGTTTGTATACAAAAAAAGATTACAGAGTTTTTTATTTTCTTTCGGATCCGAGCTGGGGATTTAGGAAAGAGGACTTGTTTCATTATGGCGCTGGCTATCGGAAATAAGGCGGGAAAATGCCAAAAGTAATGTCAGGCTACGGCAGAGGTGGTAATTTCAGGTCCAGAAAGTCCAGCTCAACCAGTCAGTTGAGCATAAAGAGTCGCAGTCACAGAGTAGCTCAACTAGTTGGTTGAAACAAAATCTTGGTCTGGATTTGTACTTTCTGGACCTGAAATTGACACCTCTGGGCTACGGTAATGTCACAATTTTCATTAGGTATGGCTCAGAGGTGCCGCAGGTCCTTGCCCAAAGATGGATAGCAGCTCGGTGTTTCCATAAAATATGAAAAAGTCAGACCAGTCACTCCTTCCATCCATCCATCCATCCATCCTCCAAATGGAGTGTATCATGGGCTGACCAGGTGTATGTATCCTCCAATTTTAGTACCTGTTTTAGCCTGGAAATTAATAGCTGACCATAGTAACCGTTCATTACAAAAGCGTTGTACAATGGAAGAATCTTACAAATTCGTACTGGAGAACACACACATCTGTACTACTACGTGATATTCCACTCTTTTGATGGTAGAATTGCAGCGTGCATAGCAGATTTTGGTACCCATTCATTATATTAGACAGCATTAGCAGTGTCTCGAGTGGAATTAGATGTCTAAAGGTCGATTCTAAAGACTATTCTCATAAAATCTGTGTAACAGGCCTGCTGCGAGTATCATAAGGTTTAATTTTGGCACCCTTTGTTTACTGCTGTGATTGACTCTAAAGTGACAAATTATGTTGAAACACTCGGTGGAAAACAGTGCAATTAATTATGTGTGATGGCCTCTTTTCTTTATGCCGTTCTTTAATGTGTTCCATTTGTCTTGAAATAACTTAAGTACAATATGCATGCACTGCTCTGAGGGATTTAGTGAGGGTAATTAACTGCCGTCCAGCCTGCTGATAATGTTGACAATTGACAGAGACTCACCGGAGACGTGACCCCAGCCACAATGGCTGGTATGGCGACAGTGGCTTGGTAGTCATCATTTGAAGTCAGCTGAGGCCTGTGTGACTTTATGGATGAGGCATAGCGTGATTATTGACACACAGTGTGCAGTTGAATAATGCTTTTAGAATGCTTGTGCCGTGACAAAATGGAGTATCTGTACCTTTTTTTACACCCCCTCTCTCCCAAAATTATCTTTCCACATTGCGTTGTTTGAACTTTATAATTTGAATGTCAGCTACTCCTCCAACAAAGACCCTCCAAGAAAGACCGTATACTGGTCCTGTTTTTTTTTTGCACTATTCTGTATGGTTTTTCCCTGTCTAGTCTTTAGACTTTTGTAACCGAGTGAAGCTGAATGTACAAGCATTCCAGTGCACTTGTTGCATATGGCCAATAAAGATCTTGAATCTCTCATTATGTTTGAAAGGTAGGAT
>JAODKN010000044.1:8254247-8265793 GCA_026774425.1 Petrocephalus zakoni
CACAGGTTGCATGGAGTGACCATCTCACTGAGAGTTAAATTTTGCTTAGTGGTGCCAGAGAAGCATTCATCCAGATTTTATGCGGACTTACTTTCACCAGATAACCCCCCACCACCAACGGGGGGGCCAGTGATGATGAAACCGTGACAAATTGCATGATATGTAGGTTCACCAGCTAAATTAGCGTCGCTAGGCATTGACTCTCACATTTGAGTTTTATTTATTCTTCACACTGTTTCCTTGATTGGCAACACAGCCCTTGCAGCTCAGTTTCAGCTTCCCATATAGACAAAGAATGTTCAATAATACCTCAGACAGTATCATATATTTCTGTTATATTTTGGGACTTTTGCAAGTTTCCATGTAAAACTGACTTTGCAGCTTTGAATGGCTGCAGTCAATCAGGAAAATAGTGGGTACGAAAGCTGTCACGCAAACGCATCAGATCACATGTTAGATCGCAGGCAGTGGGATTGGGCCCTGGGGACCACAAGCGTCACTTTTCTTTTGCCTCACCCCTCCTTCCTCTATCATTCTCCAAGACGGCTGTCGTAGTCCCTCTGAGGATTGGCTGCAGGCTTCCGTCAACCATTTATCTCTCTCTCGCTCTTCCTGCCCCTAATGCCGCCGTCTGGCTGAGGGGCCGTAGCCCTGTGCCGGGCGTGCCCTGTCTCGATATTGCGCTCATGCTCTTGCCTACGCATCCATGTGTGCACTCGGACACTGAAACAAACACAAACGTGAGCAGAAACATCCCCAGCGTGTCCCATACATCATCTAGCCTACGGTGCTTAAAGACGTCCTCTGCTATCTCGTATCGGGAGTGCCAGCGCTTATTAAGATGTGAGGATAGGGCTGCTGTGATGGATCGCTTCTTGCCTGGTCCCCTTTTCTGTGCCTGGAATGGAGATGGAATGTTTTCAGCACTGTGTAATGTTTTCAGTGCATTCCATAGATGATGGGCTTTTCAGATAAATTAGGCACATCTGCACCTTCTGTTATTGAAGGGCTACTGGGAAGGGAAGGGATAGCCCGGTAAATATATGTTTAAATAAAATCTGACCCGATGGATGAAAGCTGTCAGATTTGGCAGGAAATGACTGCTATTTCTAACTGCAGTTTCATTGGGCTAACTGGAGGTGTAATATTTGCATATTGTCTCGTATTATCCCCCCCGCAAGCCTTTGAACACGCCAGGATTTTGGTGGTGCAAATCTCACTTCATCTCTGTAAACTCCCCTGACCTTTTCGGCGAGTGATGGATCTGCCAATCCGTCTGCGCGGCCTCACATCCGGAAAGCGGGAGTGCGAAGACTCACTCCCGTGTGTCTCCGAGCAGGGTCTGCGTGGGCTTAGCCTGGTGTTTATAGTGAAGGCCGACGCCATTTTCGCACACGCCCGTGTGTGTTTACCGAACCAAATGCATATCTATAAACAGATTTTCACATATACAAGTATCGACCGGCTTCTGATTTTAATGAGTGTAGTCAAGAGCACAGAATTACTGTTAATTATAAACTGGGGGTGGGAGGATGGGGGCGGATTGAATGTTTATTTAGAGACTTGTGACATCAAGGTAGATCTATGTTTCAGAGCATTCAGGCAATGCTTTTTATTCTTCAGTAATTAAAATGAATATGCAATTCTGTAAGTAGGTTATGCAGTGTTTACAGTCCAGGTTAACTGTTGGACTCAAAAAGAAAAAAAAAATCACAGTTTAACATCACCTAATTCTAACAGGTCATTTTAGCTAATGACATTGCAGGAAGATAACCAAAAAACCATGTGTCTTTTTTCGGTCTTGCAGTCTCATGCACCCAATGTGTTGTGGTTCATGTTGCTGTTACTACAATCTTAATCCAAACTTAACCTTTTACAGAGAAGAAAACACAACCAGCACTACATTCCATGGGTTATACATTCCTACTGCTTTCCTTCTGTCCTTCTTAAAACTTTCCCTCCTTCAGTTGTTTGATGGCAATGCCGGCATTGTTTCCATGGAAACTTGTATCTATGGTTCCTGCCACCCCATCCCTATTTCTGAAGGCTAGGCTCCGCCTGACGCGATCGGGGTGCTGAGAGAGCCGTGACTGCCTGGGTAGCACATGGCGATGGGGCTCTCGGGCTGGTGGACTATGCGGACTGACTGTCCAGAAAAAGACCTCCCCTCTAAAATATTCACGAGGTTTCTCAGTCGCAGGCACCTGCCAGAAACATCAAACGCTCCTCGCCAATTGGCATTCTGCTAAAATGACTTTCGGCACTAATTTTAGCCGTCAGAGGTCCGCCTCCAATTATGGTAATGAACTGTAATGTCAGATATAATCCCTCGTCTGCCGGATGTGGGGAAGGGTGACTTTCTGGTCAGGCTAGATGTATGACAGGGGTTGTACACAGGTGTGTGTGTGTGTCAGGGAAAACTGAGGTGTGGCGTGAGTTATTGTGAGACATTGGGGGGAGGGGGGCTGGTTGCAAGTGACCTGCATGTCATTGTTCGTTTACTGGAGATTGGTGGTGACCAGTACTGGAGTGGAGGGCAGTGACAGTAAATGATTGCGTGTGACCCTGGTCAGTAGTAGCGTCTTTGCTGCAATAATGGCTGATGGTTGGGGTGGGAATTGTAGTGCTGTGGATCAGACAGGTGTGAGTCAGTCTCCCTGGGGACACCCTGGGGTTCTTAGGCCTTGCTGTCTTTTGAATGGGCTGGGGGGGTCTTTATCCAGTCATGTGACTGGACAGCTTCTGTTTTGCATGTCCCCAACTGTGATTCCTGGCCCTTAGATGGACACCTCTCTACTTCTAAAGAGTGAGGGGGTGCAGCCCTGTTGACTCTCAGTTGTCCTGTCCCCTCCTTCCTTTCTGGAAGCCCAGTGACAGCCCCCGTTTCTGCTGGCACTTTCGGAAGCCGGGCAGTGACTATAGATGCTCTTCATGCCCGTGGTTATGAATAGACTTTGAAATATGTGCAGTGATCCATCGCAGCTTTGCAATCTCAGTTCTCTTCCATCATGATGTAGTCGCATGGTGATATGCAGAAATAAGTGTTTGGCAGAGGTGTAGAAGGGACTTTTAATTATTTATTAGCTATAACTATTGGATACCATTCTGTAATGAGACTGCCAATTAAAAACAGAATAAGGCAATCTACTTTTTAAAATGAAATATGCCCTTATTATTGTTATTTCAGTTTTACCCCTGATGGCTGTGATATCCCCATTGCAAAACATGTCAGCAGAGGAAATATTAAATTTCTGGGTTTCAAATTAACCTAGGCTAATGACAACCCTTCTGAGAACAATTATATTGTTTGTCCGTAAGACAAATATTATAATTGCCAATCGAGGACAAATATGTTTTGTTCAGCTGCAGAGAGCACTTTAAGTCACTTGTTAAGGACCCTGCTTCTCCGCCTTTTGGTGATGGAAAGGCTATAGCCACTCTGCTACCTGTGGCCCGTGCGTAAGGGAAATAGGTTGGATAAAAACACGAACTTTCCTCACGGACGGGTTTGGGCAGACACAGAGGGCTACGCTGATTCAATTGCCGTTCATTTGTGTTCGGATGGAACGGGTAATTTATGTTCCGGATTTCATCTGTGGCTTCGAAAAAGCCGGCAGCTGATGAAATAGGAAAGGGAGACGCCGCTTTCTCCTGTGAATCTGTCATTTATTGTAAATTGTTTACCTAAACCCAATATGAGCTGCAGTATTGGAGACTGATATACATTTAAAGTGACTTCAGCCAAAGGCAAATGCATCTTGTGGCCTTTGGGACCTAAAAAGTAATCAGCTTTTCAAACGCCACTTCAGGAACTGTTCTTTTTTATAGTTTATCTGGTTCAGCATGCACTGCTGTAATTTCCTCCTTTTCGTTTGTGATTTCCTCGAAATTTTCAGCCCGATCCTCCGTCTGTTTGGTCGCCCAGGCACCGAGGGAGGCGTGCGGTAAGAGATGATCTCATCAGCTCGCCAAAAGTGGAAACGTAACCCGCCTGTAAATAATCATACCCCAGACGGCCGAGTCACCCCCATCTGACGGCCAGAGAGGTTGAGGTCTCCCGCGTAGGTGGGCCAGACGTAAAGGGCAGAAGGCTTCAGCGAGCCAGCGTTGTTATTACGGGAGAAAACTGTACATGAACTTGTCGTCCACCCCTTGGACTGACCGCCAGTACAAAGTGCTGGAAACTAATTAAGAATTAATCAGAGATCCTATATGTATAGAAACGGTGGAAAGCTCAGACCCCTGGAAGCATGTCTTATTTCTCTGTCTTCTGCTTACTTATAATTCACCCCCTTTTCTTTTTAAATCACTAAAGTGTAAATCAGGGGGGGCCCAATTTTTTTAAATGTCCCTCCCCCCCGTTGCTACTCGGTAGCTCATTAGAGTGTTATCTTTGTCAAAGTAGCTCTGTCTGTGTCACTGTAAAAAAGATTTGGCAAATGAAGTAGGGGCAGGGTGGAGTATTTGCAGGTATCCATCGACGTACATCTAAGTTTCATCCGGGAAGCAAGGGGGTAAGTCAGTCTGGACTTATCCCTTTCATTATAGGAGAGAGGTCAAATGTGCTATATCACATAAGATACAATATCACACACATTTAGCTCAACCTTTACAGTAGCAGCGCAGTTGGTTTGTTCTGGTTCTAACCACATGCCGCACACGGGGTGAAATACGTCCACTACATCTGCTTCGGACATCTCATAAATTTTATCAAGGCTCCCTTGGGATGCAAGTACGATTGATGTTACTTGGAAGTCGACGGGGGATTGTATACTGCTTTTTTGCTTTACTATACTCCTCTGAGGTATAGTAGTAGTATAGCAGTACTGTGTAGTAGTGTCCAGTATAGTACCTGGTCTAGCGAGTATTAACGGTACAGGGCAGGGTCCATGAAGGTGCTGTGAAGGGCAATCAGCAGAGGTGACAAAACGTGATGGCCTGCCTTCAGGTAGACAGTTGTTCGGGTGAGCATGAAAACTGCCACCCAAAAAAAATCACCTGCCTGATGACCTGCCTGTATGATGTCTTCCATTCAGAATCAGTGACTTTCAAAGGTCATAGACTATGGGGACACTGCCATCAAGGAGAGTAGCTCCTAAAAACACTTTTGAGATGTCACTTTATATAGTTTCATATTTCTTTTTCATTTCATTTTAACAATCCATCTTTGAACCACAAATCCCTGTTAGGATCATGGGGCATTCATTTCATTGAAATTCAGCTAAAAAACCTTCTGTGAAACTATATCCTACAGTAAATATTCTCCTTTTCAAAGCAGCTTCTGCGGTTGACGTTCTCAGTATTGTTCATGGAACTTCCTTTGTTAGCAATGTAATGCATATCTGCCAGGTACCAGCATGCCCAAGTTAAAATTGTCCTGAAATATCTCTAGTGTGTGTGTGCAAGTTTGCAGCAATGGGAAAACTGAGACTTCAGTGTCACACACTGGTTTGACTCCCTTCCCACTGGGTAAAACCAGGCAGTGGTTGATAACATGCAGTAATCCTCCACGCTGTCGATTTCGTAATCTGATTTCTCACAACACTAGTTCTAATTTTACTTCAGCACTTAACTACTAAGTTATTAAGACCCACTTTTACAGTGCAAGCCCTGTAGCCAATCCCAGACGTACTGAGTAGGAGATACCCTGCCTGGTCACCACCACATGTCCACACTAGGGTGCATCAAAACCATAGAAACTATTTATTTTTATTTCGAGCCGTCTGTGTTTCCATTGTGTGTGGCTATACACAAAGAGAAAAAGTGACAAATATTTTTCAAATCAAACTATATTTGGAGGTCTCACAGCTTATTTAAACCTTCTAGTACATGTCGCAAACACATTGTTAAGAAATAAAGAACTCTTGTTCATCTGCCACAACGTTAAGCAATCACTACAAAAACTGGTGCACAACAGTTGAAGAAACAGTCTAGTCTTTCAGATGGCAATATATGTGCTTTGTTGACTAATCAATTAAAGAAGAAAAAATAAGCCAAGGAATTGAAATTTTTTGATAAAAATAAAGTTTTTGTTAAACCACGTTCATAACTGGTGCTCAGCCAATGCTATTGTCAAAACTACGTAATGATGGTACATCAATATACTTTCAACAGCAGTTTCAGAAAGTCTCAAATTACTTTCTTTTCCAATGTCAAATGTTCACTTGCTTGTTTTTGACTCTCTGGAGTTTTCTTTCGGTTGTTTTCCACAACTTGCGAGATCTGGAAGCGTTCGTCTGATTGAGCCGTGCCAATAAAATCAGACGCCGGTTTAACGCTGCATTCGGTAGCATCGTTCATGGCATTTACTGCTTCGACATTTTGGGATTGCTGAGGTAGGCATTGTTAGTTTCCCGGTCAGCAGCAGGTACTGTAGATGGGGGAAGCTGCTGTTGATCTGGTGATTAAACCTCGTGAACCATGAGTCAGTGTCAACAAGGTCACTCAACTGTTTGGATTGATTAATCAATGATGGGAAAGGTGGCTATCCCCATCCAGAACCAAAGCCATACACATACACATTTTACCCATAATTTTAAAAATACTTGTTTTAATTTACAAATACTGGTCAAAAACATCATTTACTTATCCTCCCCTTCTTTTATATTAACCCTTTAAATATTATTAGGAAAGATTTCCATCTTCGTACAGAGGGAATTCTTTGGCTCTGTTTGGTAACCTCTGAATAAGCTTCAACAAAGAAAATATTTTTGTACAAGTAATACATAAACAAATAGTGCAATAGTGTAACAAAACCAGACGGCTTGATTCTCAAATATTTTTGGTGCACCATAATCCACACACTACGGACATTTTACAGACTGCAATTCACATGGCTTTGGACTGCAGGAGAACACCTACATGAACACTGAGGGAACAGCCCAAAGCCCTCAGGAATCTGGACGGGAACTGCACCCCCAACCCTGGACATGTAAGACGCAAGTCCTCAGAGCTAGCCAATGAGCCTCCACTCCTCAGTAATAGTTATTATGGTATAATACATTCACGCTATGCTGTTAAACCTTTATCAGCCTTCTCTGCAGCTGTTAGGAGGTTAAATCTGATCGGGAAACCTGCACACACACACACCGGCCTACAACACCGAAGGCTGCTTTGACCCCGTCACCCCAGCTTAAATTGTCGTGCCCGGTTGCTTTACAGGAAAAGGCTGAGATGTGTCCTGATATCGCTACCCCCTCAGCAACCCAGTCTAATAATTAGTTTCCTCGCTGACTCCGAGCTCTAGACTGACGAGCAGTCTACCTGGCTGCATGATTGTGGCCTTCCGTTGTTGCTCTCCGGGGTACCGATTCTGCCAGCGGGAGCGCGCAAACGGTGTTTTTATTTTCCCGTGTTTAAGAGCTGGGCAGGGCATAAAAGGAAACTGGGGAGAATCGGCCAGCCCGTTCTCTGACAGATGGATCGCAGACTTTTCTTATTTTGTCCTTCTCTCTCTCAGTGTATCTGTTTCGTTTTCATTTCCAGGGTGGCGATTGGATTTCACCTCTTTTTTTAGCTCTCCCGCCGCCTCGCCTCATATTCCCACTCTTTCCCGCAGACTCCTCGGGGAGACTTGCAGTGTCCTCCTCTTGTCGTGGGCTTGGCTCCGCCTCAGGGCCCGAGAGTCGCGGCGTGTGGCGTCGACCGGCATGTTAGAGATGTCGCCCTGACCGCCAGCGCTGGGACAGTTTGGCGGCGTGAGCGATGAGTCAGTCTCTGTCGGTAACTGGTCTGCCATGTGTCTGCATCAGTCTCCTCTAAGTGACTTCAGATTCTGGGTTCAGCTGCTCTACTTGTATAAGTATTATTGGGAATGATTCTTTTCGCAAATCCCATCATGCTCTCCTCTGGGACACGCACGCACATATATACAGGCGGGAGCAAAGCCTGGGATCTGAGGATGTGGCCTTCTTCTGGTGGCCTAGGAGCATTTTTCGGGGTAGGGAGTTAAGGGCCTTGCTCAAGGGCCCAACATGCAACCATTCTGCCAAGGATGTGACTGGAACTGGCAACCTTCTGAAAACGGGCACAGAAGCCTAACGTACTGTAGTAAGCTACGTGCCGCCTTGTGGTGTCGTGCTGCTAGCAGGATAGAGCTGCATGGGGCTAGTAGAGAAACCTGTTGTTCCTTGGCGTTGTCTGGCTCTGCAGTGCCTCATGGGCAGACAGCGGGAAGGACGTATCCCTGTCCACTGGCAGCCTGGAGCTGGTTACTGGCACCTTCTCTTCCCCAGAGCTTAGTGATCACCAGCTCATCCATAACTGTACGGGAAAGAAGTTTATCTGCCAGAGTTCCACTGAGTTTTAAATTGGTCCTCAGAACCTGACAGATGTTTCCTCCTCACTTCCTGTGTCAATGCTGTGTTGGGTATCGTGTCCTCTTTCCTCTGCCTTCCTTGATAAACCATGCAGCCTTGTGGTGATCAGCAAGATGAACAATTAGGAGAATCCTGTTGTCATGCCAGTATGGCAGAATGTGGCTAACCATCGCCAAAGTGTATTTTTGTAATGTTTTTTGGGGGCGGGGGTTTACTGTGATTGTGGTTTCCGAGGAGATGTATTTTTTTCGTATGTTTCTGAAAGCTTTGCAGCCTTTAAATTGCTTTTTCTCTTGTGAATTCAATGAAAACATGGAGAGCCATGGTGATTTTTGCATTAGTCTTCCCATGCTCGGGGAAATTGTTGTTCAGTCCTTCGCTCGATTGTTTTGTCTCGACTCCCCCTGCCTCTCTTCCCCGTCTTACACCTTTCTGAGCTTTGTACCATGCTCCCTAGGAGATTTGGGATCTGCAAATCTGCCTGTTTGGACTCTAATCATAATTCATCATGGGTACTGCTCTGAGTGTGAGTTGCACATACAGATGGATCAAATTAGGAAATCCAAGTGTATATATTTCATATTTTCCAGCGCTCTGATCTGTTTTTTTCAAATTACACTACACCTTGCTCTCTGGCTCCTGCTACCAAACCTATTTTTTTTCTTAACAAAATCTTGATAGAGGAAAAGGGTTGTGTGTGTGTGTGTGTGCGCGTGTTTTTTTCCCAGAATTCTTTGCTGAGGCTCTGTTGTTTACTGATTGCGACCATCTTTTATATCCCACTGTGTCCTGTAAATACAGGACAGTGTGCCACCTGCTTTTTTCAGCCTCCAGCCGTATGTCTAATTGGCTGTTTTTTAAAGCATTTGACACCTATTTATAGATGTGTCAGAAACAACAAAATGCAGGTTCTAGATGAAGGGTTTTTGTCTGAATTACCAAATCAACGGGGCCAACATCTGTTACACAGCAAACGTCTGGGTGTCACCAGTTCTGCGTGATGCTGACAACTGATCATATTTAAATTCTTATATTTGGTGGCGGGGGTGTCCAGCTCCCAGATACCTGGTAAAGACACAGCTAGGTTTTACAGGGTATATTATGTTCTGATTCCTATAATGTGAGAACTATGGCTGGGCGATATGATGATATTATCAGTAATCAACGATATCAGACAAGTAACCCGTAGTGAACATCTTACAGGACTAACTTAGATTTTGTCGGAGTGGTAAGATTAGGCTACACACCTAGCAAGATTTATGATTTGGCTTTCAGTGGCGCCTTCTAGCCTGTGAAAAATAACATAATTATCATTATCATTATTTGATATTATATATCTGTGGGCTGTGTTTGTTGACTCAGTGCTATCATTTATTTTGATATTTTTTTGTTAAAATATTTCAAATTCTATTTTTTACATCTCACTCAGCCCTAGTGGGTACTGGTCAGTTTGAGAGTTTGAGAGTGGGAGAAATGTCCCCAGTTGGTAACTGGTTGGCTACAAACTGGAGGGGGAAGGGCACCATTTTAACAGGTTATGCATCACATTCCTACATGTGGTGGAATTAGAAAGTAACGCAATTTTAATTATTTAGGTAATTAATTTGACCAAGGCAGATTTGCCAGTATTACAAATTACAAATTCCATTTTCTAAATTGCAACAGACGTGAAATGCTGCATCAATGGTTATAAATAGTGGTGCCAGTGACAGCATTCGCTACTCGCCGTTGAAGCCGAAGCCTGGCTTTGGCATTAGCATTCGGGTGCTAGCATGCTAACATGCCTCGCACTAGCCGTCAGAAGCGTGGCGTGTAATGTGATTAGCGTCCCGGTGCCTGTGGGGACACTCCGGAGTGGTGGGCACGCCATGATTGTGCACAGGATGCTTTTTTCTTTCTTTCTCTGCTCTCCCATCATCTTGGTCAGTTTCGCATCCACCTCGCGCATTTAGATGAAACGCTAGTATGGACTTGCCCCATCCCCCCCCCCCCCCCCAGTCCGTTGCCGTGACAGCGGGAGGCCAGGTGGGAGGTCGGCCGCGTAGAAAGTGTTTCATTTACAGTTGTCTCCTCCCATCCATGCCAGACACCCCCCCACAGGCTGGGCAACGCCACAGGCTCAGGACGCGGGGGCGATAATTAGGACTGAGAGCCACTCTGCTACGACTTGGGGGGGAATGGGATTTGGCGACTAACCAGGAAAAAATGAGGGGTGAAGGAGGGACAGCCATAAAAAATTTGGAGTGTTTGAAATGTGGAGATTTAAGGAGATCCACCGTGGTGCTCTGGATTGTAATGGCAGTGCAAATTATGATGATGGTGTAGTTTTGTGGGCTCAAGATCAAGATTCTTGATTTTTTTGCTCATCAACTTCATCAGACCATCCAGTTAGTAAGACATGGCATTCAACAGGATTAGATGGTACAAAACAAGACCAAGGCACTGGCAAACATCAGAGTAGACATATGACTAGGTACTGTAGAGCAGCGTTCCTCAACCCGTTCCTTGGAGACCCCCAGACAGTCTGTTCCCTCCCGGCTCCTGGTAGATAAACATCATCAATACAGCTTAACTCTGCCGTCATGCGTACATTGCACTTCTACAGCTACAAAGAAAATTACAATACATAACATTGCTCAGCTGTTCTTTTTGCCATATGCCTCAGATTAGACGGACACACTCAAGAAACACTTTAGAAGTATGGGGAAAAAAACTGCCTAATAGGTAATTTTATGCTTCTGTGAGTTTCACTGTCTATACAGAGGATATTTAAATGCAGACCTCAACTCAAGCAGAACTAGTGTCCAGTCTTATTGTCTTGCTGCTAACAATGTAGTATAGAGCTTCTCCAACCGGTCTTCGGGGACCCCCAGACGGTGGGAGGGAACAAATACATGGACTGTCCTGGGGTCCCCAAGAACCGGGGTGAGAAACACTGCTGTAGAGGCATGCACTTATAAAAAATAAAATTTAATAAAAGAAATGGCTGTAACAGAATATGGCCAAGTAAATTACACTGTACATTTCCATGGCAGTACTGTTATTATAGTACGGTTAGAACTGGGTTTGAGGATAATGCTAAAAAAAATGTTAAATGCTAAGAATGGGGTGTCGCACATCAGTATTGGAATTCATGGTGTCACTATACAAGGTTAGCCCTCTTCAGAGTGGCGTGTTGTTGTGATGACGGGTCCAATGAGAGCTCACACCATGCCACTTTAATGGCCT
>JAODKN010000044.1:8265893-8293288 GCA_026774425.1 Petrocephalus zakoni
GTTAGCCCTCTTCAGAGTGGCGTGTTGTTGTGATGACGGGTCCAATGAGAGCTCACACCATGCCACTTTAATGGCCTCCTTCGACTGCGAAGGCTGCCAATCCCTATAAACTACTGTAATTATATTGACATTACTTCACGCTAAGGCCTCCAACCTTGAGTCACAAGCTGTTAACCGTGAGGTCGCCACCTAGCATCACGCCTGTGTAATTGCGGCTGCTTGTTCAAAATGTCCTGGCCTGGTACCTTCCACAGATGATCACCTTGCAATTCATCTAATGAGATGGACGCCGCCAGTTATCCCCCTCGTTTGCTATATATAACACGGCAAATCTGACCTCGCTCGACAGCAGCGCGGCTTAATTGTAAGGAACGCCGGGGTTTCGGTGTACGTAACGAGCTTCGGCTTTCCTAAAGCCCTTTCATCCCCGGTACAAACGAGCGCTTAAATGATGGCCAGATTCCCCAGCTCAAACGATGCAAACTTTCTCCCTTTTGGACTACAGACACTTCAAAAGTGAACGAGACAGAGCTGCTGTAAACAAAGTGAGAAAGATTATGCCAGTCATTGATAGTGCTTACGATAAAATTAAATTGCGTTTTATTTGCCATGTCTTTTGGCGTATCCCACCTTGCTGTCCCTTTAGAGATAGAGAGTTGAGAGCAAATCTTGGGGTCTTAGTGTAGGGTCAGGTCATTTACCCAGCACCCGTAAAGCATTCCAGGGGCTTAAAGCCCTTGCTCAAAGGCCGATGCAACTGAGGCTTCTCAGGCTTGAACTGGCAGTCTTCAAATTATAAGCACAGATAACCAGCCCACTGAGCTCAACTGAGAGATAACCAATCAGATCTTGCGTCAGATGTTACAATAATCAAGATGCCTTGGGCCCATCTCCTCTAGTTGTTTAGACCTGCCTCCTCTACATTCTTATTGAGCATCATTCTGAACCGGTCATTTTGCAAAAGGAAAACTCCCATGAGTGTTTAAAAGTGCAGGACCTTTAAGGATCTAGCATCACTATGTGCCTCAAAAACCTTTTGTTTCCAAACCATAAATTACATTTTGTTCTTGCCTGTTTACATTTAATTTTCTTTAATTCCAGTATTTGTGATGATGGTGTTGCTTTTGAAGCAGCCTTTCATGTTCCCGGTACATAGTATGGTACGGTATAGTGTAGCATTGTGTAGTTTAGTGTAGAGTAGTGTAGTATAGTATAGTGATACTTTATTCATCCCCATGGGGAAATTGGCTAGTTTCTGCATATTGCTCTCCACGAGATTCACAGACATGATAACGGCCACAGATGTGACCTCACGATCACAAAAAAATTCTACTAGCCAACCTCAGAAAGAGGGTAGTGCTGTGTCATTGCCAGGACCTTATTTCAAGTACAGCATGGGCCAAAGCAAATGGTTAGCATCTCTCCTTGAATATCTTGCCTGTGAGCTCACTATTGATCTCAGCTACTCCAACATTTCCATAGCAACCGAATGTTCTTCACAGTTCCTGTTGCCAAGGTCCCTCTTCTCTCCTCCTCCTATGCCCTACTTATTTATTTCATTTAGAAATGTTCTTACACATTGGGCTATGAGGATCTATTTGCTTTAACTTTAGATTGATAAATGTCTTGTATTTCTTTACTTAAGCGGGAAATCTGCTGCCAGTAAACTTTTCATTTTTGTTATCTTGGACTACAGCTTGAAGGTTCTGTGACATCCCCCCACATTGTTATTATGCTTAGTATAATTATTATCAGCAAATGCAAGGAATGAAGTTCCACTTTACAAGCATTAGCCTGGACTACTGTCAGATGTTTATGTTGGCAGGTCGATGACTGCTTCTGCAGGTCTGTTGGCTTGTGTTAGACAATTGATTCTTCAGACATGGCTCTTCTCATCATCAGGGCTTCTAAACCCAAGATACCTTTGCTCTTTTGAACTCCAATTCAAGATTATTTTAATACCCTATTGAAACCCCTCTAAAGATAGACAGTTTAATGGAATTTTATAGTGACCGTCAGAGGAATCTGGCAGAGCAGCACAAAGACAAATCTCACCGGAACAGTGCCACGCGTTCTCAGCACTGGATCCACCTTGTTCTTCATTACGCAGTAACATTTGTCATGCACCAGCTGTTTCTCATTGAATTTGCCCATCTCATTTGGTAGCAATTAGTTAGCTATGATGAGTTAGCTCACTGTGGCAAGTAGTGAGATACAGTGCCCACAATGATCTGGAAAGCGATGACATTTTGATGACTTACTTGAGATTAAAGGAACGAGGGCTCGTAGCCAGCTCTGCACCTCTACACTGGACACTGGGAGCTCGTTTCCTGTGTAGCTGCTCTTTCTCCAAGTCTTTTATTGTGGCAGGGGGGCTCGTTCGACATTAATGTTCTCTGTACCTTTGGGGGCCACAGTCTCCTTTTACTCCTGTGGGGGTATTAGTCCCTCGATGTTCAACAGCCTTGACCCATGATGACCTGAGGGTTTACTACCCAGTAAAATGAAAGCACCCATCTCTGGGCTTTTTATTCGACACCCCCCCCCCAAGCTCACTAGTCTGTTATGAACAGTCCTGTGCCCCTAGCAGCTGTAATATGATCTGAGGTGCGAGAGATATTGTGGGCATTTGTTTTGTGTTGCTGAGTCTTCTTAAGCGACACCACCAGAATTTATTCCGTACATTCATCCCCAGGAGAAAATCTAACAGCATGAACAGCAATATCGCGGGTCTGCCCTAGGTGTTAATATCGCATGAACAATGTCGGACCTCTGCAGAGCTGGGATGTCTAAGCATCGTGAAGGCAGGCCGCTAACTATATGTGTGTATTTGATTACAATATCTGCTGCGGTTTGTGGCTGAGAAGGGGCCGTCCTTTTGCTTCAAAGCAGCGTGTGTGCAGAGAATAGATGCTGTGTGTTGTTCGGCAGCGATATTCGGATTCTGAGCAGGTTGTTGGGCTGGGTTTCAGAGGCTAATGTAACGAACTGTGGGACTGCTTAACATTGTTGGCTCCAAAGTAGAACATCCTGTTTGTCGCTACACAGAGAAGTACTTGGCATTCACACCAGACATGCTCTTGGTAAGCCTTTGGAAGATCAGAAGGAATTCTTTAGGAGTTTTCTCCCTGGATGAGATGTCCACGGCAATTCGCAAACATCTGACGTTAGCCGAGCAAGCTTGAGTGGGGCTATAATCTGAAAGTACTGCAGGGCGGCCTTAATCAGGTAGAATGTGTTACGTGGGATTATCCCAATTAAGCCATAGTAATTTGACTGAATATGTCAATTTCTTTGCATGAGGTTATTTGGCTTTGTGAAAGGTTGTACATTACACACACAATTATGCACAAACAGCGAGAAGGCTTATCACCTTAGTATAACCAGTCATAGTCTTGTACAAAGTCATGTTTATTCATTTGGCCTAGAGGAAAAGAGGAAAGGGAATGATTAAATTCTAATTACCCCGTTATCACATTTTAGTGGAGCCCATTATGATGTCAATCACTCCGGCCTGATATCAGTTGGGAGGGGGGGGCGGGGTGGTTCTGGAGGAGGATGTCTGAGGTGGCCCAATGTGATTTTCGCTTGCTCGTTTGTCTGGTCTCTTGACAGAATAAGGTGTTCATTTGCATAGACTTCTGCAGACTTGTGGGAAAGGGCAGGCTGGGGTTGGGGGGGGGGACTGGAGGGTGCCCCATGTGACAGGAAGTAGAAGGAGCCATGAGAGATGCCGGGCTATCTTGGAAGAGCATACACCTTCGCGAGTCACACGCCCAGTGCACACGCTGGGGATGAGTGCCTGCACAGATCGTCACTGTTGCCATGGTGAAACGGGGAGAGTAAAACGTGCGTTTCCAACTTACATGCGGCAGAGGACAATATTTCTCAATAAAACTGAAAACATGTAGAAATGAGTTGTCCTGCATGATATTATTTTCATGTGGCCCATATACTATATTGTTCATATTTCTGGATCTCATATACTGATATTTGTTACACTAACATAATGCCCAGTTTCTGCGTGTGCAGTGGATGCATTTTTTCTTTTGTGTCGTGTTAGTTGCTTTGTAAGGAGGTGGCTTGTCTCCTCTGCCGCCTCTGCTATTTCTGAGTCATTTTGGCATTCTGCTTGTACTTAACCATAAAATTCCTCTCTTCTGTTTAAAAAGTGATTAAAATCAGCTGCATGATCTATTGACTTAATTGCTTGGTTGATAATCTTTTTGAAAATAACTGACATGTTTTACCAATTTATGTAATGGCATAACTGAGTGAGGTAATTTGGCAAAAACTGAATTTAGAGGTATTACAACAATATAAACACATGCAGTATACAATGTAGGCAAATGCAACAAGGTCAAGGTTTAAGAATAAGTGTCAGGCAAGTAACTATACAACACAGTTCAACTAGCAGTAGTGCAGTATAGCATAGCGCAATAAAGTTTCACCAAAATTAGTACAACAGCAACATTGATGCAATGGAATTATTGCACCCCAAGGACGGAATTGAATGGATGTGTTGTGAATTCGGCTGGGAAGTTCTAAGCAGGGATTTATGTCTAGGTGAGTTTGTTGAGGAGCCAGAGATCTTCTGGGAAGAAGTTGAGTAGGTGGCATGTCGTCTGAATGGCAATGGACTTGGCTGAAGGGTAGTTTGGCAAGGAGCTGGCTGCTGGGGTGGGTGGCCTGGCAGCAGAGGTCTTTCATAGAAGATAGCCGACAGGCAGTAATATTCTCAGTGGAGCAGACCACCTGCTGCAGTCTAGTCTTGGAGAAAGACGACGTGGAGGGGAACCAGGCGGTAACAGATGATGGGAAATGAGATGTTCAGCTTCCTGGGTTGGCACACGAAGGACAGTCTCTGCTGGGCTTTTCTAATGATGGAGGTGATGCAAATGTCTCATTTTACGGTACTGGTCGTCTCTGGAGTTTTGACTGACTCAACCATGGGGGATTGGCCATTGGCTTCCATGTAGAGGTATACAGGAGGATGTCTATGGAAGGCCACTATCATTTCCACCATCTTGACAGTGTCGAGCTTGAGGTTTTGATGAGTGCACCATCTAAAGGTGGTCAGCCTCTCCTCAGCAGAATGTCTCATCACTGTGTCAATTGTGTGTTTTAGGATTTTTGTTGATTTGTGTATAGAGATGCATTCGTTTTTGTAAAGAGAGCACAGGAGGGGGAAGAGAACACGGCTCTGAATAGAATCTGATGGGTGGGGGTCCCAGCCTCACATTCTGTCTCTTCCCTGTCAGTAAGTCTGTTATGCACTGACGTGCCGGGGAGGCGGGGCGGCGTTTGGTCAGCAGGGCTAGTTTGCTGTGGAGCAGATTCAGGTCAGTGGCGTTAAAGGCTGGGCTGAAATCCGCATACGCGATTCCATTAACATTTGTGCTCAGATAGTTCCGGTGTCAGTGGATGTGGTGGAAGTACAGGTTAACTCACTGAGAGATTTGCCCTGAACAAAAACTGTAGAGGGCTGAGAATGGAATCAGGAATGTGCTGGAGGTATGCCAGATTCAGCCCTTCAAATATTTTCATGATCACTGATGTCAGCTCTTGGCCTGTATTTGTTAATCCCTGTGATATTACCTTTCGTGAGGATTGGGTCAATGGTGGCAGCTTTAAAACAGTTCGGGACCCAGAGTGCTTAAAGGCACCAGCTGATCTGCACTGGGTCTCACGGCTCCCAGTGAGATGCCATCAGCCCCCTTCACCATCTTCTGCTTACATGCCTTATTTTAAGCAGGGCCTTTCCTGATAAATGAGCTGGAACTCTTTGGGCTTTGATCCCTGAGGTCTTTAACCCCTGCCTAGTCTGCTAAAAATAACGTTAATAATAAATACGTGCCCTGCCACGAACTGACATCTCACCCAGCGTATCCTATAGTGTGCCAATGTACTTCCTGGAATACTGTTTGGACTGTTTGGAACTGTTTGGAATATGGATCGATTTATGGGTAAAGATTAGGCTATTATAGGGACACCTTATCAGACACCTTTCTTCTTAAAGATTCCACTGCTGCAGCATTGACCATGTATTGTGTATTTACTCAGTCCTCTAGTTTTGTCATTTATAAAGAGTGAGCGGAAGCTGGTGCTGTCACCTCGGGTTTTACAGCTCGGCGCCCCCTCTCTTTCAGGAGGAGCCGTGCAGTGCGATGTGGAGGCAAGCCAGCAGCAAACTCTGAGCTCAAGGTTGGCACGAGGTCACCAGTCCGGGCCATAGGCAGCGGGGGTGGGGGGGCAGGAGGGGGTGTGAGCCCAGCCGCCAATACATATTAATTATCACAGCGACTTTTACTATTTCTGAAATGTACGAGTGGTTAAAAAAAATTGAATGGGAGGGGGGTGTTAGTCCATGTCTGTAGCTTGGGAACCATTTTTCTGAGTCCCTCGCTGAGAGAGTAGCCATATATCCATCATTCTTTTGCTATTCAGAAACAGAAATATGAATGTGCACTTAAGGAAAATATTTGCATCATTAGGGACAACACCGTCTGGGAGACCTGAACTGGACTGGTGAAATATTTACTGTCCCCAACTGGGAAATATGTATTTACTGTTTTGTAGTGGGGCTGATGGTACAGTGAGGCGGCAATAAGCAATTTGCCATTTGAAGGTAAAAATAACTTTTCTCTCCTGACTGTGAAACACAAAAGCACACAGATGACCAAACTTATGCTTCATACGTGTTCCTGGTGGACCGAGAAATCCACCTTCAGGGCAAGGAATCTGTCTTCAGATGGCTATGAATTATACTCATGCTTAACCAGGTTTAAAAAAAAAGGCCGGTGCTTTGAGTATTAATTATACTGAGAATAATTCATCGCTTTATGGAAATTTAATTTTAAGTCTAATTTTGGCTCAGTGTCTGCTACTTTCACCTCTGTGGTACTTGGCCCATTTAAAAATGTTTCCTTCTGTACTTGTGCCTGATCCAGGATGACTGGACTGGTCTGTATTGTACATGCCTCTGTGCCCTCAACATGAGCACATGGGGGTGGGTATGCAATCTGATCTTCATCAAAATATGCTTGTAGGTCTTTACTATTGTGTGTCTTTACCTGCAAAGCACAATCACTGCAGGTGATAATGCGGCTGTTGAAATGGGTGAAATCATCTTCCATGGGTAATCATTTTCTCTGGATAAGGCCTTTCTAAGCAGCCGTAATGCGTCTCCGTGAATAATCTCAGTTTCTCGCATCAGGAGAGTGGTCTGGGTGAGGAGAAAGCCCTGTGAAGCCTCCTTCCCTGGCAGCTCCCTTGTTACAGTATCCCCCGTCCCCAAAAACCCACACACAGACCCCCCCATCGCCACAGACACACAAACAGACCCCCCCCCCCTTACTGTCACAGACCACCCATTACAACACAAAAACACAGACCACCTGCCACCAACACGCACACACACAGTCCCTCCCCCACTGCCCTAGACACACACAGACATGTAGGAAGTTCATCCAACTCCTCGATAAGACCTCCTCCTCCTGAACTGTATAAATCATGTTATTGCAAATACCAAGCACGCATCTGTGGATGGAGTTACCACACCGGGGAAAAGGGCAGGCATGCAAGGACACACACACATACAGAGACACACGTAACCAGAGACACGCACATACATATACAGAGACATGCACAAGTCTCATGCACACAGAGACACGTACACATACAGAGACACACGTAACCAGAGACACGCACATACATATACAGAGACATGCACAAGTCTCATGCACACAGAGACACGTACACACATACAGAGAGACATGCAAAGGTGTCATGCACACAGATAAATGCACACACAGAGAGACATGCACACATACAGATACACAAACAGAGACATGCGCACACACACAGACATGCACAGGCCTCACACACGCACAGAGACACGCACACACATACAGAGAGACATGCACACATACAGATACACAAACAGAGACATGTGCACACACACAGACATGCACAGGCCTCACGCACACAGAGACACGCACAGGCCTCCCCATGCAGCGACACACGCACACACAGACACACACAGACATACTTTTGTAAAGGGCTGTACAAAGTGCTTCAGTCTCCCCCCCCCACCCCCACACACATATTTTGTCACGCCATCACCCAGTCCCACCCCCTGACACCACCTCTCTGTGATTCCGCTGTAATGCTAGATCTCTGTAGGTGAGATAATGCGTTTATGTTTCTGGGATTCCACCTCCTCCCCCTAAGTGCAGAGCAGCTAATTCTGTCCATTTTGCATCTTCTCAGGGTGGAGGTGACCTTCTGATTTGGGTGGCGGATGTTGTAAATCCTTGGGGAGATTGTCGTGGGTGGGGGGTTCTCTGTGATATTCAAGCTGCTAGGGGCTAAATGCATGTTAACCCAACAGATATCCAATTGAGGGGGCAGAGGTCACTGGGCTAGTCCAATGAGGGCCTCCTGCCTTGTCAGAAACACCCAGTGAGGCCGCTGACATATGAGCGACTCCGCCCCCTGTCTGCCAGTGCGGTAATCCCTTTAACCCGCGCGCGCTTCCCACGTCCTCTAAGGACGCTATCGGCGGTGGGAGCCTGTGTGCAGTAATCACAGTCATACATCACCGTGGCTTCTTGCTCAGCATTGCGCCCGTATCCAAAAGCAGCGGTTCTCAAAGTAAGACCCCATGTTGCATAACTGTCTCGTTACGGGGGCGCTGAGAAATGCCACTCTGAATTCCGGAGCCTTTTTCGATAGCTTAAATCCGTACATTGTATGCCATTGTAGCTCAGGATATGATGCTGGTGTTGCCCGCCCTGTAGTGGCACTTGGGCAACGTCTGGCTCAGGGTTAGGTTGCTGAACCTGTGATCGGAGAGTCGCCGGTTCAGATTCCAGGGCTGGCAGCGTGATTTCACCCTTGTGCGAGATCCTAAACCCCCACTGCTGCAGGGACTGGCTGACCCTGGTTTCTCAACTCTACGTTGCTTTGGATAAAAGCATCTGCTAATCAAAATCAAACCCCATCTTACTGTCACTGCAGCACTGCAGTCACTGTCTTTCAGGGAGCCTATGGCTCTGTCTCGGCTGGACATGCCCTTCCTGTGATTAATTGCGGGACCCGTTGAGAAGTCATCCTCTCCAGCCGCGACATAGGGGGGGCGTTGATGTGACCCCAACTGGCTCAGGCCATGACCCCACCTCCCAGCCTTGTCTTCGCCATGGATCTCCCAAAAGACACCTTTGATAAAAAGAGATCCTGCAACCCTGTAAGTGATATGTGCTGGATTAGATGCCCGTCAGTTTGACATCCCTGAGCCATGGGCGATTTCTCAGCTAGAATTCATAGCAGACAGGATGTGATGGACGGCAGTGCCATTTGACTGACAATGAAATGAGGCGATGCTTAATTGTGTTGCAGGAACAGACATATGCACCCTGCCTTCCCCATACCTTTAATCTCCCCTGCATTTTTTACTATAATTCCGGTCCGTTTTAGGAAGCCACGCATACGTCTTTTTAGCAATAGATTTATCACTTTCATTACTGAGACAAAGCATTTAATCAATAACTGTTGGGAGTATTTATGGTGCCGCAGTCCATTTTAGAGTTTCAGAACAGTAGTACTTACCTGGAGCTCTATCAAATGCCTGGGGGGGGAGGAGAAATGGTGCATTGGCAAGATCTGATGTCTCCTAGTCCTCACTGCAGACCAGACATGGAGTCCTCATCTGGGGCCTTGGCCTACAACTCTGCTCTGTAGGCAAGTCAGTAGTTCTGCTCTAGCTCAGCTTTGTCCTGCTGTAGTGCAGGGCCTATTTTTTCTGGACTTTACCTATGTTTACTGACCCATGCTCATATCCTCGACCCCGTCCCACCCACCCTGCTGCTCTCCATTAGAGGTGCTAGGAGAGACTCTTGGCTCCACAGAGCTTCAAGGGGAGGTGTTAGGTCTCTCCCCGTGTTTCTGAGATCTGAAGTCTGCCCCTCCTCCTCTGGCTTGGTTGCCTGCACAAAGAAATAACGGCACTTTGTGTCCAACTGGTTGGTGGTTCAGATTTGGGATTCAGGCGATTCTATGATTTTTTTTTTAAGATGGGGCCATAATAAGGGGCCAGTGATATGTTTTGAATCGGTGAGTGACAGGGGAGGGGGCATGCCGGGAGTCAGCTTTAATCTGTGGCCCCTGCATACACCCCTGGTAAGATTTCCTCTTACACGTGTGAAAAGCACAGACCTCTCACCATGACGAGCAGTGGCTTGCACCAAGTTTCAGGTAGTGTATTTTACCCCTATGGCCAGCTTAATGCTGTTAGATATGATCCCAGCTCTCGTTGTTACAAGCTCTCGTGTCTCGCAGAAAGTCCAGCCATGTCTGTCTGTTCCCTTCTCCTAAAACAGCCAGCCGTGCCGGATCCTTCTGCGGACCCACCTGTGATCACAACCCCCCCCGTCTCGCTTTCTCCATGCGCTTCCTCATATCGGGTTCTCATCCAGTGGGGAATTGTGACCACTTCCTCGGTGGCTGACAATTAAAGAGCCGCTTACTAGCTGCTGGACCACCGAGCCCGCCAGGGGTGGCCTGCCAGCAAAAAGCATGTTGTATATTTGCTGCTGACCCGGAGAGGGGGGTCTCCTCGGTATATTTCGCAGATCTCATTTTCCATTAATTATCTGCTGCAATCGACTTGGAAGATCACCAAGGTGATCAACCGATGGCTGGGGGACCCTTGGTATTTAGGGGCTGGAGACGAAAGATCAGCCCGGACAAGACGGGCCCACCGGAAAAATTCCGGAACTTCCTAATGGCGAGTGCACGCCTGGAGCCCATCCTCCAAGTGCAAGCAAAAAATCCTACGGAATTCAATATTCCAGCAAGAGGGGAAAAAAAAACAAAAAACAAGGCTGCTCCTGTGTTGTTGACCCCGTGTTGAAATGATGCATGTGAAATTAAGCACGGCTCGATGAAATTGATTAGTTCCTCTCAGCCCAACAGCACTGATGAAGTGGCCACCCAGCGGAGTTACTATTTAGCAATGGCATGGGAAAGCGTCTGGTTTAAATAGTTTTCCTCTTAAATGTCATGTCGTGACCTTTTTCGAGCAATTTTCTCTACGATGAAGCCTTATACAGAAGGAGATCTCACGTATTTTCTTTATTGCAGATTATTGTATTCCCTTTGAACATTGAGATCTTCTTCCACGATCAAAACAGCTGCTAAACCTTTTTTATGTTTGTTTTCTTACTTCCTGCACCTACAGCTGACGGGCGTGTCGTCCATAAAGAGAATATGTTCTTTATCATTCCTCTTTGATCTGTTTTTTTCTTCATGCTTATTTCTCTGCATTTCTGAATCCTTTTTGTCAGAAAGGGGTCACGCTCTAAGGGTGGAAAAGAGAGTCAGGTGATCAGCTGTTTCATTTCCTCGCAATAGTCGCATTCGCCCTCTTGACTTGTAAGTGTGCGTCTCTTTCACCTCAGCTGCGAATGAGATGCTGGGGGCCCCAACACTCACAACGAGCTATTCTGGATTCTCGGTGCCGAAACTGTGGTTTTCCTCATCGGATTGTTACCAGCCCCTTGGGAAATCAGAACAAATAGATGACCCCCTGTTCCCTGCAAATTCCCCGCATCAGAGAGACAAATCTTTTAGAGCATCCAAATACTGCTCAGTTTATGAAGGGCTAGTGTACAATGGAGCAGTTTTGCAACAGGAAACTGTGTTTAGATCTTGCATTAATGGAAACTGCTGGGATTTTTGTGAAGGGAACTCCAAGTTTGGGATCAGAAATGGAGTAGATTGGGGATAGCCCTTTTTGGTACCAGGTGGGTCAGTACGTATATTTACCAGGCCAACTTGTACAGTGCAGTATTACGCAGAGCGGTACAGCCTTGCTAAAAGCTGAATGCATTCAACCACATACTGGAAGAGATCCAGCACCCCATTGGATATGGCCTTGGCCATTGTGTATGAAGAAAGGGGGCTGTTTGGCCCGGCTGTAGAGGTATGGGCTCACACATGCAGGGTATGAGCAGTGAGGTTCAGGGGACATGTGGTTGGTCCAAAAAGAAAACGAAGTGCAGTGTTCGGTCTCTAAATACACTCCAGTGGTCTATAGGTTCATTTGTACTGGTGACATGCTGCTAGGCAACAGCAGGCTAGCTCTCTTCTTGAATTCTTAGGTCCTTGCCTGTTGTGCAGGGGGTTAAATATTTTGTAGTTTGTAACCCCCACGGCTAAGTGTTAACTTGGTCTAGTCCAAGACCTACCAGTCATTGGGTGCATTCAACTTAATGCAGCCGCTTACAGCGCTGGCTTAAAGCGATGCATTCTGGTCATTTCTGATTGGCCAAAAACTAACCGTCATGCATTGCGTCAAGACCAGTATGCATCGCTTTCAGCTAGCGCTGTCTAACAGTCGAACACACCCACTCTCTTTTGCCCTTTGAACCCTGGGAGGAAGGAGCCACACAAGAGATAGGGGTCCCTAATCAGCTCCCAAAGGCCATACCGTTTTGGCACTCATTTGTTTGTGTGCTTTAGTATTGACTGTGGCTGAACTCTGACCTTGTTTGCGGAAGGACGTAGGTAGTGCTGTCACACATCTGTCTTCTCCTGATTGGCAAAGATGAATGGACTTGATAAATAAGAATCAGTCAGGGCTTGCAGTGGAATTTGCGGTTTAATGAAGGCAATGAAGAAAACCCTGACTTTTTGTCACCATGTCAGAATTATTATTATTATTATTATTATTCTCCATGTAAGAATAACACATATTGAAATATATGAAGGCAGCGGGTTCACGTTTAAAGGACATTTCTTTTATATTCATGAGTCTGCTTTTCTAACAGCTGCACTGTGAATGAGTTTGATCTTAATGAAAGTGCAGGAGATGGTTATGAATAAGATACCTTGATCTGTGTTAGAAAATAAGTGCGCAATAAACTATATGTACAGAAATGGTATGAAATTCCATTTTGTGGCAGTAGATGGTGCTATATGCTATTCTTTAGAGAAGGGAGGTGCCCAAAGATCACTTTATTTTATTTTTTTTGAGAGACAATGTTTTTGAAAAGAAGCTCTGTAAGAGACAGAGAGACAGGAAGAGATCCCCTCCTCGTCACCCCCATCGCCTGCCGCGATTAAGCCGCAGCAGGCCGGGTCCGGGAGGCTACACGAGCCAGCACCGGCTCAGGGTTCCTCAACGCGCCGAACGAGCCGGAAGACAGCATGTGGAGCCAGACTGAAAGGAGATGGGGAAAGATGCGTAAAAAGCTGGCAGGGTGGGGTTAATAATGCCAAGGGTAAAGATAGAGGAGAGGGGCTCGGATGAAGGGGAAAAACCGACAGGAGGAGAGAGAAGAGGCCAGTCTGGGGAGGGATGGGGAGGGAGAAGTAATGCTGGAGTGTGCTGGCTTTACACACACACACACACACACACGCAGATTTGTATGCATATCTCTGCGCAGACCGTCCATTAATTTCTTTGGGCAAAACCCTAATCCCAACAATGACCCCTACACAGCCCTAACCAAACAAAACAAGACTTTTGACATGTTTAGTTTTTTGATTGCAGCCACAAATTTTTTATAAAATTGAACTTCCCCTTTGGGGGACAGAAAAAAAGAGTCTCCACAAGGTCAAAATATCAGGTTGTGGTCCCCACAATGTAATAAGTACATAACCAGCCCCCCCCCCAACAATACACACAAACACACTCCAGAGTGCTGCGCTCGCCTCACATTAATACAGATTAATTCGCACGATCTGCACGCCAGCTTCACCGCGACTCAGCCAGTCTGCTTCCTTTGCCTAGTCTCGCTATCCCACTCCGCCTTCTCTGGGTGCCTCTGTGGACTTGTTTTTTTTTAATTTTTTATCTCTGGTGTGAAATGCATGGGGTAGGCGGACTGGTAGCAGGATCACCTTGGGGAGGGAGCGTGATGACTTGGGTCCTCGTCGTAATCGTCTAAGGAAGACCGGCCCTCATGAGTTCGTTTTTTAAACATGAATCTCCTCCCTCTGCCTTCTGAAATGTAGTCAGAGTGTCTGTGTTCCTCTCACTGTTCATCTGATATTCTTATTAACAGGCACTTAGTGCTTATACAACACTGCTGAATTCCAAATCGAAGTGTAAGGACCCCAACTCTTTTGAATATGGGTTAGGGGGGGAGTGTTGTCTGGAAAAATCATGTGACTCACTTTGCTGGGATTGGTGGACAGGAAAGCTGATTGGCCCTTGGAGTGCCCTCTTCCCTGTCACTCATTGATTCAAAACATATCATTGGCTAATATGGCTGGCCCCACTGTATAAATTATGGCCCCTCTTTTGCCTCCCTCTTAAAGACTTCCAAAAATTGCCTTGAACTTCAGCTGCCAAGGAGATTTTCTTTCCTGGAGTTTATGGTTACGCAATTAAGGATATTGGCAGCGGTACTCAGAGTGGATGAACCTAGTGCATTTCCAGATTTGATGATGTATATACAATCATCCAAAAAACTCCGGCTGGCTCCCGGAATCCCCATTAAATGGCAGAAACATGGGGGCAGGCTTACGTGTTATGGCTTAGGGAGAGACCCATGGTGCCCACTCTGCAACTTCACTGTGGATGACAGGATCGCACGATTTGTAGAAACTGACTCCAGTTTCATGAATAAAAATTTTAATTAAGAAGACAGGAAGCCTCTGGGATACACAGATATCATTTGAAATGGCATTACAAGGAATAGAATCTAATTCCACGACATTCCGTGAACTTCCATGCATTTTAGTAACGTGAAATCCTGTTTTTTTTGACAAAAGCACCCTTGCCAATTAACACTGAAAATAAAACCAATACCGTAATTAAGCATAAGACAGGTAATTTATGAACACTTAGCCCCTTTTAACTGCATCTGTCAATATTCTCGTGTCATTATTCATTACTGTGTATAATTGATCTTAGTTGAAAAATCACACAAGCAAAAGCTGAAAAGATGGCCTGTGCCATTTTGCAGGCATGCTATTGACTCCCAAACCAATACATGTAATATCTGAACGCCATTGTGTATTCTGTTGGCCGTTTCAGATGGAATTCAAATAACCAAACTGGAATCCAACTGCTCTTCATAACTGGCCCCCAGACACCGTGAGCGGTGCACAGAGCACAGCGACTTGCCTCATGACATTATACGTCAGGGTTGCTTATTTGTTTGTTTGTTTGTTTACTTATTTTAATGAACGTGCGCTGTCTGTGTGTTCACCTCTCTTATTTGCATTTGATTGCCTTGCTGTAAGGTTTCCTCTCCTACCCCTTGCTAATGAGGATGTTAGGCTAGCGATGCACAGATCTCAGATCAGATACATGTACCCTTGATTTATGTGTTTTAATTAAAAATTGTATTAGTGCCTAGAAACAGCAGGGTCATGCTCATTGACGCTAATGTATATGTATATATATTTATTTGTTAAAATAAGCTTTCATTACCCATAGTACACCACAACTGGTCTGTGTCTGAATTAACTTTTCTTTATTTTAGTAACTAATCATCCGATCGACATGGTGTAATGGGAAATGGTGTGTGTGTCTGAGTGGGTTAGGACTGATAGGCGCCCATGATTGGAAGGACGCAAGTTCAAATCCCGTGACCAGCAGAGTGATTTCTCTTTCGGGCTTGTGAGCAAGGCCCATATCTGCCAGTTGCTCCTGGGACTGTCTGACCCAGCTTTAAAATATGTATGTCGCTTTGAATAAAAGCGTCTACTGAAATGAAATAGTTTCAGAGAAGCTTTTCAGGCACACCGTTGGGTTTATACAGCTGGTAGATGATAATTATGTGGAATTTGAAGTGTTGTTTCTCCCATGATGACATCTGCATACACTACATCCAGATCTTAATGACGGAGGCAAAGGTGGGCTTTGTCCAGTGTGACAATCACCTGTGTTTAGAAAGTTACGGTGGGTCTGATGGCTCACAATGTTCAACTTGAAATATATCGGATACATAACTGATTTGATTCAATAGCTGCATCTTTTCCTGCTCTGGGACAGTTGTATAACAGGCACTTCTGCATGTTAACCATTATTCGAAATAGAACTACATCTTTTTAGCGTTTCTTAAGAAAGTTTAAGCTGAAAACCAGGGGAAAAAATTTCGTTGGAGTTATACTGTAGAAGTTAATGATGAACGTAGAATATATAAATTCCGCTGTTTCGACACCATTCTTGTCTTTGCGAGTCCATTTGGGATGCCGTGATGTTGTCGAGCTTCGAGTCTCGGAAAGCAGAATGAATGAAGTGAGGATTTTTCGTCTGCCGTCTCTGGGCTCCAAGGCTAACGAGGGAGGCACTCTGCGTAGTGCGGCTCTGTTGGTTGAAAGGAACCTTTGGAAACGCTGGTACGACGCCTGGAACGAGATAACACTGACATCTTGACAGTGCTTGATTCTGTTTTGGCTGGAACTCGACTGAAACTCTGCAAGCTGGGAGTTGTTAGCATTAGTTTGTTTCATTTTTTTATTTTCAGATGTGGGCGGAGTGCCGTCTAAGCCCCAGCAATCATTAACTCAATATTCGGAACACTGAAGCTCAGCTAACGTTGATTTCGTTACCTCCTACTCAATCTACACACCTCACCGAAGCTTCTTTTGATGACATTGGAATGGTAGGGCAGGATGATAGAAAATACTAGAAAATACTTCTTTATTACGAAACCTAATGAAGAATTAAGGACTGGCTGCCTAATGTCGACCATCACTGCTACGGTTTAGGGTTCGCTACAGAAAAAGACTGAAACAAATGGGCTACGGCTCAGTACCTGTGATGGGAAGGTTGCTGGTTTGAGCCTGGCTTTGACAGAATTGTCACGTTTGTTGGTCCTTGACCAAGGCCTGTAACCCCCAGCTCCATGGGCGGTGCTGCAGGCTGGCAAGTTTGCTCTCACCTACATGTGTGTCCATGGAGAGCAAGATGGTATAGGCTAAAAGAGAATTATGTGCCATTATAATGCGTTATGGCTTTTTATAAATATCTATAGCCATGTTAATAATGGTTTATGAATGCATTGTAATGTGTTATGAATGTGTTGGTAGATTCTTACTGACATGGCTTTCATTGGAAGTGTTATTTGAGTGTCTTTGGAAAGGATGGCAGTTTTTTTAAATCGTGCATCACGCAGTTCAGGATCCGCTAAAGTGATGTCATCTGTGTCAGGATGACAAAGCACCTGCCTGGCGTGTGTCTATGGCACGAGAATGAGCGAAGCACTAGCAGGGGGCTGGCCTGGTGACAAAGATTCAAACATTTGGAATGAAACGTCCGGGATGATGCATTGCCTGCATGCATGTTTGGTTTGCGGCCAATAAAACATTTTTTCTTTCCCCAACATAGCTGGAGAATTTGACGATGACCTCTTTGTCATACTTTTATAGTATTTAAGTCCTTTTAGACTCATCATTATCAGTTTTATTGTGAATCTATAGCTAAAGGTTGCACTTTGGGCTCATCATTATGCTGTGTAAAGAAAACTTCATGGCTGCGAAAGTTAATGGAGGCTTGACAGTGTTAGTGATGACCGCACAGGCCCTTGGGCGATAACATTCTCTTTGTTTGTATTATGCAATTTATTTCATCTTGTAGCTATTTTTAGTTAGTGTAACTCTTCCTTTGAATGCTCTGTGAAAATGGCTCCCAGCCAGAATACCACAGCCTGTCAGTTTTTTTATTATTATTTTTTTTTTTATGAATCCTCCAAGGGGTGAACATGTTCCTCTATAACATGTACAGAATCGCAGGCCGCACACGTCCATCGCCTTCACAAACTCCTGCCCGGATCGTTCCGAGTGTCGACCCCATCAGCGTCGGATCTTCTACCAGGCATGGCACTCGTGATAATCGTAGCTCCGTGGGCCCCGTTACTTTTGAGTACCTGTCTATCCCGATGCCATTTCGCCATTTGCTTATCGCTGGCCACTTCGTACGCGACGGAGGCGGCCCTGTCAGATGGTTTGTTAGACTGGAGTGCCGGAGCGACCTTCAATAATGCTGTTATCGGTGTGTACGTGGCCGCCGACACAGATCTATCTAGACAACAGCCTGTAGTCATGATGGAGACGGGTATGTCAGAATACTCTGATTCCCACATAGTCCCAGAGTGAATCATGTTTAACAGATTACCCTTCCCTTTCCCCTTGTCTGTGCCTCAGTAATCATTCCTCCGTGCCGCTGCGGCAAATTGAAGAGCAAATTTCCAGAACTCACTCAGTCCATTTTTTGTTGTTTTTGTGATGAATCTGCCAATGACTTAAAATCAGGCTTCCTCATCATATGTTACTGTATCGGGATCCAAAACTCACTCAGTTGTCATGTAACTCAATTCACCATGCCCACAGAACTTGCCTAGAAAACTCTTTGGTTTGTACATAGGTCGCACAAGGGCAGCACACGTGTTCCGTGATGGCATTACTCTCCATAATGTAATTTGGCCAATGTCAGGATCTTTAATAACTGGCTTGGGGTAGAATATTGTCCATAGCCTCACTTACGTGGTTGGTGCCTAGCAAAAAACGACGCCTAGAGGTTATCGTAAGTCCAAAATGCTGTTGTTCTCATTCGATTTTACATGGGGTGGAAAGTTGCCATTGACACAGTGGCATTGATTTTGTGCTCTAGTTATCTGGGGAGTGTTTTGATCAATTGCGGGAGGTTCCCCCCGGGGTCCGGGGAAGCCACAGGGAAGCCTCCGATCCGATTTTTCTGAGCCTGGCATCCCCTGTTCCTCTCATGTGCCTGAGCCACCCAGAAGAACAGGATTGGGGAAAAAGACGTGGTGTTCAGAATGGATTCCAGGTCTAGAGTTCTCATTTACATCTCACTTAGGAGAATCTCATTTATTCTCATTTTGTCTGCTAAGGCCGGGGACAGCAGAGTAAAACAATACATGAAAGGGGAAGCCTCACACCCTGAAGTATAGCCGAGAGCTGGTGAACGGTTCTTTGTTTTATAATGTATTACATTTAATTCTGTAACGAAGCAGGTCAGAGTCATTTGTCAATTTCTTGTTCGTCTCACCGAAACTGCGCAGATCTCGCATGCCGCTGCGCGGCGGCTAAGATAGCCGGCTGTCTGCGATAGGAAACATGCCACCCACAACTGTACCTGGGGCTTGTTTTGCCTCTTCCAGTAATGCAGTGAGGTATGCTGGGTAATATGTTTCTGCGATTGTCACTGTAAAGGGATGGAAAAGGCAGCAATTTTCAGCTGTCCTGGGTGGCTGTATTGACACACAGCACCACTCTTTACTGCAGGGTGCCGGCAAGGTAGTAATTTCAAAGTGGCAGAGAAGCTGAACTTTGTGGCTTCTAGTACTTTATTATAGACCAATTAATAATCCCTTAAGGCTGGTTAACAGAAGGAGGCCATAGCTTGACAAATCTTCTCATTTTGTTCTTTGGAACCACTTCCTTGTCTTATTTGCTCACTTGTTTGCAGGCTTGTGCTATAAAATCAAATCGGCTTTGTCCCAACTGTTACCTGTGTCATTTTGTTGTTCAATTACATGGGAATATATTGCTGAAACACCACAGATCTCAAAATGCACTCATAACTGGGTTATTAAGCGCTGTTGTCCTAGTTGTATTAGAACAGTAAAGTAATGTTCATGAATACGCTAGTATGTTTATGCCGATGCTCATCCCAATGCTAGGATGTTGTTACTGACAAAACAGCATTTTAAAAAAGTGAACGGAACTGATCTAGAGAAGTCAAAGACCTACGGATGTAAGGAGAAAAGATGGAGCTGGTAATGTGGAAGAAAGCATAAAATATGCAGATTTTGGATCGAGCACTTTGAGATGGGAATAGCATCTTGTGTAATGATGGCTGTTGGGTGTGGCCTGACATTGAGGATAGGTGGACCAGTAGGAGGAAAAGATGTCAAATTTAGCTATCTTGTCCTCTAATATGCACATTTTTCTGACCAGTTGCGCCAAGATATCAAAGTTCCTATATAAAGTATTGTTACCTGGGTGTTGCTGGTTAATCAGGTTTCATTTGACAATTATACTGTTAAACTGCAAAGAGGTATTGGTGTGACCTGCAGGTTAGCCCATCCTGTGGTCTGTGTGGATCCCAGTGCAGTGATGGGGACACTGTGCTGAAAAAATTGTGCTTTTATATACATATAAAATGTAAAACCCAGATTCTGTCTCTCTCAGGTAAGAAAAGATCCCCGATCTGCTGGCTAAAACTACCCACTGTGGCCCTTTCAGATCTGCCTTCCTAATCATCCCCTATATCTAATTGGTGAATTCTCTCCTGCCCCTTCACCACCTACTGTGTGTTGAGCATACTGGCACAGAATGGCTGCCGTTGCATCATCCAGATGGGTGCTACACAGTGGTGGTGGTACAAGTGGCTCCCCATTGGTTCTGTAAAGTGCTTTGGGTGTCTTGAAAAACACTATATAACTGTGTCATTCATTCATTCATTCATTCAACCATTCATTCATTCATTCATTCGTTCATTCATTCAATCATTCATTCATTCATTCAATTATTCATTCACTATTCAGGGGCCACTTTCATTGTTCAGCATGCAGTGCTGTGTATATCTGTAATGTCGATAAAATGTGGGAGCAGCTTGAGGTGTAGGGGCATAGGGAATAAGAACCAGCCCAAGGACATGCTGTGGTTTAGGAGTATAAGGTCTTTGTTCTGGAAATGTTCCTCACATCTTTGCAGACAATCCAAGACGGCCCCTTTGTGGAAGCAGTGACGGCGCTGAGCTACACATCTGACACGTCTGCCTTCCACACCCATAAATCTTGAGCTCAGGATGGCATTTACCGTTTTGCTGGGAAAACGGCCCCGTGTAGACAATCAATACTTCCCTAATCCTCCCAGAGGCATGATGCCTCTAAAGCAGAGGTGTTGATTGCTGCCAAATCCGGCGCGATATGGATCTGCCTGAACTCGCCACGTATGAGTGTCAGCGTACAGCTCTGAAAAGAGTGTGATTTATTTTAAAGAGACGGGTGTAGAGCTGTGTGCCTCTTCTTTTTCCTCATAGATCCGGTCTATTGTCAGCTTCCATTAAAGACACACCAGTGACTCTGAACGGCTTTGATACGCTGACCTATTTGAAAATAAACAGCCGTCTGACACGCTGGCTGGCTACCTGCTCGCTGAACTGCTAATTCTGTATGCAAATGGCAGAGAATGTAGGGCAGGTGGAGCTGAACCCCATGGCGAGAGGAGTCGAAGCGAAATGAAAAGGGGGCATTGAGATGAGATTAAATTGTGGAAAGAAGTCAGAACATTTTGCATGGACGAGATCGGTTTGCTGGCTTTACGCTGCATGGACCTTGCATCATCGTTTTGTCGTGAACCCTTAATCGATGATGAAATATGTATCGAACGTTTCCTGGAAATGTCATGGACCGTACTGGGACTGGAAGCGAAAAATGTGAAAACCAGTCAAGGTTTTGGCCACAGTCCCGCTAAAGGCCTCACTGACCTCAAAGTGAATGTTGTCCAGGAACGAGTATGATTCGATTTCCGATAACCCATACTTGGATTTTTTTTGCAAGACTGTTACACGGTGATCCATGTCTTTAGCTCATGTCAGGGACTGAAGCCTGTTCCTTTTGTATCCCGTAAAAGAGGAGGCTTTGATCATGCAGGATCGCGAGACAGAAGAGGTACTGCACTTCTCATGTAATTCCGACACGGAAAAATGGAAGAATAACGACATGGCAATAATCTAGCTGTGAGGTGAAGAGAGTTTTGAAAATGCGAAACCCCAAGTGGGCCGTTGAATAAGGAAGGGGGCATCGGTACAATGAATGAATCGCTTCTAATCATTCCTGTAAAGTTGGCCAGTTAAGTGCATTGTGGCCCATGACACTGGTCACACCTCCATTAAAGAATATTTGAACCACGTGAAAGGATAATCATGGGTAAATTACCCCATCTTAGCCATCATTAAGACATGAATTAGAAAGTGTGTGCGCATCACTATTACCAGTGCTGGGGGGTGAAATGGCGAACTATGGCCTCCCCATATGGAGATGATCCATTTAACGTTCACTTGACAAATCTGTATGCTTTCACAATGTGGGAGTGCGTTTGTTGGCATTTTTTGTTACTGGTTTTATTCAAATGATGGAAACTGGATGATTATTAGTATTATTATTATTTGCCATCCATCCTTCCATCCATCCCTTCATCCATTTATCCATCCATCTTCTTTACACTCTTGTACTACGCAATGTCGCGGGGGTCTGGAGCCTAACCTGGAAGCTATGGGCAATAATCCAGGATGGGGCACCTACCCATTGATGGGCACACTCTCCTTTCACACACACATTCACTATTATTTTTATTTGTAGCAGTAGTACTAGTATTTTTTCCATTTAATTGCTTAGACCTTAGTAACCACATGTACCCAGAGCAATTGAAACCATTCAGACAGCTACGTATTTTAGGTTAGATTCCTTGCTCAGGAATGCAGGAGTCGGGCCGCTTCTGCGACAGACGTGTCCCACCTTGGGACTTAGTCACCACCCTGCCTGTTGCCCTTTGATTTGACAGCCTCCCCGGAGGATATAGAGCCATTGGTCTACGGAATGGTGTTTCTTAGGAGCCGCGTTTTCCAAAGTGAGGGTCAAGTGCATGTGGACGGTGCCTGTTTGTGATTGGGGCTGGTTTAGACACGTTCTCATTTTTACTTGCACAAAAACGACGTGAATTTCCAGCACGCATACTGTGCCAATGCTGGTGATGTCAGATAGCCGCTTCAGCCATCAGCCCTGCTGTGACCTGGCGCTAGTGATGCCCTTCAAAGAGATACAGCTCGCCACGGTAACCTCTGTCGCCACGGACACGGTCTTGAAAGTAACTGGCCGCAAGCCATAAGCCTGCTATCTCCTCTCCTCATCGCTCCATTATGCCGCCCGAGGGACTCCGGACGACATTAACGGCACCACTAATGTCATTTGCCAACTGTACAATGTTCCTCGGTACTAATTGATGGAGGCAATAGATTATCTGGTGCAGTTACCATAGCAATCATTCTCCAAACATCTCACATCCAGTATATTTATTCAGTCTGTTTATTAAATTTTTATACCTCGTTCACATTCCCCATGGTTTTATTCTTAAAAAAATTGTAAGTTGAGAATTAGACTGGAATCTGAGGGCAAATTTGTTTTCTTGTGAAAATACGGTGAATCTCGGAAGATGAACGTTCTCCGGCGGGTGGGAAATACACAGGGGACGGGGAAACAATACAGACATCCATGGGGTGAAATCTCGGCAACTGACAGCACTTTCTAGACGGTTCCTTGGGCTGCAGCTGCAGTTATTGTGACTTGTGCTCAGGTGGGTTAGGGTTAGCGTTAGCCTCGCTTTACTAATATATCTGCCCCTTACTATCACCACCACCACTGACATATAGGATGTACTCTGTGTTCTTTAAACATGCAAAGAATTGTCATTAGTCTCTTAAGGTGGCATTTGATAGTGATTTGAGTAGAAAGTGATGGAGGATTGTGCTCGCTACCTTTTTACATTCTCCTGTTACCTCCAAGCACGTGTCCGTTTACCTACATAAATCTCATGCCTTGGTTGTCCTGTGTGTATCATCACATACATCTTAGTAAAGAATGCCTTGGTATAAGATGTTCTGTAAGGATGCAAAACCTGAATATCAGTCGTTTGCTGGACAATGTAAACTTAGCTAATGATGAGGTTAACAAGGACTACCAGACGTACCACTTGTTTTAGGGTATTTCGCCTTTCTTCTTATATTTACCGCCGATTTTCCTTCGGTGAAACAATTCTCATCTTCCAGTTCACTAAACCGATTTCTCAAAGTGCTTAGAAGGCTGAGCTCCGGTATTCATTAATCAAAAGCATTAGAGCGACTGGGCCTCCTGTGCCACTGTATGCGCGTGTGTGTGTGTGTGTGTGGGGGGGGGGTAGGATTTCTTAGTGTGAGTTTGTTTGTATGCGAGAAGTAGGTCTTATATATGATTGTCTGTGTGGTCATATGTATAGAGTACAGTGGATTTTTCGGTGTGCATGTGTGTGCAGGCAGACCAGCAATATCGACAGATTACATTTCACAATAAGGAGGATTCTCAGGGGAGGTTATTGTTTAATTTGCTCGTCTTTCGCTCAAATGCCGTACTTAAGCCTGTCAATCTCGATTATCTCTTTCCAGCAAGATGAGGCTTTGGCTGTTCCCATTGAAATGAACCAAAAAAAACATGGCAGTTGAATATGCAATTCTTTTAGGGGTAGATCAGCGGTAGCATTCGAGACAGAGCTGCAAACATTTAGTCTGTCTCAAGCCTGGCTCCCATAAATGCTTGCCTTGATACTTGAATGTTCAAACTAATCCTAGCAGACTAGTGATGCTAACATCTGCTCATCTGGGCCCCAAATCCTTAATTACTGTTCTTATTATTACTGCTACTTATGGGTCATGGGTCGACATCGGAAGATCATAAAATCTGAGCCAAATGTACTGTGGACCCAGTGAGTGTCTACAATAAATGCACGACCAAAGTAACAGATGGTCAGAATAACCATAGTTTGAAGGGACTCGACTGAGGGTACAGAATGCTATTTTCCATTGTAAAAAGCACATGCACCTGTGTCTTTGTCTCCTAGCAACGGGGTTGGAATCAATGCACTGTCGATGCTCTGGTAGGTACTTCCCGCTCTGGCCAGAAGCTGTATTCATAAGTGATGAGGGGAAAGTGTATTCAGCCTCAGTGAATGAGTGTGATGTAGCACGGTGGAGTTCGTGCAGAAGCTTCGGAGAGGGGACCAGTGCAGCGTGCACAAAGCTGGAGGTCAACAGTCTCGTCCCTTAATCACAGCTGCTTACTTTTTTGTTGTTGACATCGGCCCTTCTTTGAATCAGAATCAGAAATGTCACATTGCATTGCATCCCCGATCAAAGCCGCCCTCTTTCTCCAATTCCTTTTGTTGATTCCTTTGAAGGAGATGTTCGTTTTCATCTTGGGTCTCAGATTTTTTGTGTCACCCCCCACCCCCCCCCCCCCACCCCCAGCTTCTGTCCTTTTAATTAAAAGAGCAAATCTTTATTTATTAAATGACACCCCTGAGCAGAAACCCCTCATTTGATTATTTTAATTGAGCGGTAATCAATTTCTTCACAATGGCATTGGATTTTGGAAGTATTAACGTGGAATCGGTGTTTGCGTGATTGAAAGGTGATTAGTGTCAGATGAAAAGGATCAGAGCTGTGCTTTAAAAACACACACACAAAATAAAAGGTGGAACTGGGTTGAGACAGCAGAATCTGAACAGGTGGTATAGGCTATAGCGAGCAGGCCTTTGGTAAAGGATATAGCAAACTGTTAAAGAAATCAGATACTCAGCAGCAGTCCTAAATATGGTTTGAAACTTTGGGTAATAACTTAGACTCCCTTTAGTCATGAAGCAAGGAACCTCGTTAATATCATTAAGAATGCAGTGGTTTAACAATCACAAAAATTACCTGCACATAATTTAATGCAAACTGGTCTTTATTTTAAAAAGTCCCTGAATTATATCCCTGTGTTTTTTTAAATAAGAGGTTATAGGCAAGTTTTTTCCCAACTAATTAATCACACAGTTTTCTGTAAATACTCCCAATTGAATTACCGCAGAAGGAATGCCAAAAACATGCCAAAAAAGTTGGGATGCTGTGTAAAATGTAAATAAAAGCAATGCATCCAACCATTTTCCAACCCGCTTATCCGAACAGGGTCGCGGGGGTCCGGAGCCTATCCCGGAAGCCATAGGCACGAGGCAGGAACAACCCAGGATGGGGGGCCAGCCCATCACTGGGCACACTCACACACCAGTCAGTCACTCACACACCTACGGGCAATCTAGCAACGTCAATCAGCCTCAGCATGTCTTTGGACTGTGGGGGGAAACCAGAGTACCTGGAGGAAACCCCACAACAGCACGGGGAGAACATGCAAACTCCACACACATGGAACCGGGCAGGATTCAAACCCCAGCCCCAGAGGTGTGATGTGACAGTGCTAACCACCGCACCACCATGCCGCCAAGCAATGCAATGATTTACAAATCATTTAAACACATATTTAATTCAACATGGACCAAAGACAATATCAAATGTTGGAAATGAGAAATTTTATTGTTTTATGACAAATATATGCTCTATTTGAATTTGATGCCACCAACATATTTGAAAAAAAGTTGGAATAAGGGCATGTTTAGCATTGTGTTGCATCACCTCTTCTTTTAATAACATTCTGTAAACGTTTGGGAACTAAGGAGACCAGTTGCTGGAGTTTTGTAAATGAAATGTTGTCCCCTTTTTGCCTGATACAGGACGTCATCTGCTCAACAGTTCGGGGTCCTCTTTGTTATATTTTTCTTTTCATGATGCGTTTTCACTGGGTGACAAGTCTGGTCTCGAGGCAGGCCAGTCTAGCATCCGGATTCTCTGGAAAAAGACTTGTTTGGATGGCAGCATATGTTGCTCCAAAACCTGTATATATCGTTCAGCATTCATGGTGCCTTCCGAGATGTGCAATCTACCCAAGCTACGGGCACGAATGAACCCCCAGACCATCACGGATGGTCCCTTTCCCCTTAGTCTGGTGGATGTGGCATCCCTGATTTCCAAATAGAATTAGAAATTCAGATTTTTCAGACCATAGGATAGTTTTACATTTTGACTCAGTCCATCTTAAATGTCTTTGGGCCCAGAAAAGGTGGTGGCGTTTCTGGATCATGCTCAGATATGGTTTCTTCTTTGCAGTTTCATCCTGCATTTGTGGACGCGGCGACAAACTGTGTTGACAGACAATGGTCTTCATGTCTGCTTTTAATGCAGTGCCATCTGAGGACCCAAAGACCACGACTGTCCAATTTTGGTTTTCAGCCTTGCCCCTCGCGTTTGCAGATTTCTTCAGATGCTTTGAATCTTTTAGTGATATTATATGCCATAGATGATAAAATTCCCAAATTCCCAATGCAATATTACGTTGAGGGACATTATTCTTAAATTGTTACACAGTTTGCCTATGCAGTCTTTCAGAGAGCGCTAACCCTCTCGCTATCTTCTCTGCCTCTCTGGAGGACTTCTCTTTATGCCTAATCATCTTACAGACCTGTTGCCAACTACCCAAATTTGTTGTGTGATACCCAGCCAGGAGTTCGGTATTAGCATTACACTTTTCCTGCCTTTTGTTGCCCCGTCCCAACTTTTGTTAAATGTGCTGCTGGCATCAAATTCTAATTTAGTACATATTTGTCATAAAACGATACAATTTCTCAGTTTCAACATTTGATACGTCTTTGTTCTGTTGTCAGTGACATGTTTATTTGATTTTCAAATCTTTGCATTCTGCTTTTATTTAAATTTTACACAGCATCCCAATTTT